>WAAD01027381.1:8176-79778 GCA_013389945.1 Fregata magnificens | reverse complement strand
AATGATTCTATGATTCTATGATTCTATGATTGCCTCCTGGCAAACCTGAAAAGGCTAATTTTGTCACCATTTGTCCCTCCCTTCCCTGTGGGGCAAACAAATCAACCTGGGGCTTGGGGCTTACTGACAGAGCTCAGCTTCCCTACAGTCTCAGGAAACACGGCCATTGCCATCTTCACTGAGAAACACCCGACGGGTCAAATTTACACAGTGTAAATTTGGTATCCATCCATTTAAGCCAAGCATGCCAACATTATGCATTCATTTGGCCCATGAGGTCTCCTCATTCATAAAAAGGAAAAACAGATGCCTGGCTACCCAATTGCTCTAATTATTTGAAGAAGTTTCTGATGCTGGCAATGGCTACAGCATACATAATTCAGCCTCCATACCTCTTTCAAACACAAGAAAAACACATCAGTGTATTTTATATAAGCCTTCCAGGGTATTGGTTATTTTATTTACCCGAGGTCCGTTTAGATGTACGTGCTTTAAGCAACTAAGGCCAAACAATGTTAACCCACTAGCTGCCTTGCCATCCTAATGATACTTTTAACTTTCTACTGTGTTCTCCCCATGCCTTGTTTTCTTCATGTATAAATGGTTTCCAAGCACAGATTACCTTAGGCATACTAATGCATAAGTTAATATTTTATTTCAGAGAGCTTGAGAAATATAGAAAAACTGCAGAATTTGAACTCCACGGCCACTAGTTAGGAGTCAACACTAACACGTGCAGCTGCACTGCCTTTGAGCAGAGCTAGCACTGCCAGGCTGTGCATGACATCTTGGGGTGTTATAACTTGGAGAATATTCTGCTCTAATTCATGTCATAGTATGTGGTGGAAAAGACTTGAGGGTAATTGCTTGAGAGCAGAAAACTTGTTCCGTTCTGGAAGATCTGTTTCTGATGGGATTAGATGTGACATAGCTATGTGTGATGATCTTGCAGAAATCATTTAATTTGTCTGTGCTTTCTGTCCTTATATGCAGAGTCAGGACTTTATAGTACTGATTTACTAAGCCTGCAGTGGTCATCTGAGAAGATA
This sequence comes from Fregata magnificens, assembly GCA_013389945.1. Classification (NCBI taxonomy): domain Eukaryota; kingdom Metazoa; phylum Chordata; class Aves; order Suliformes; family Fregatidae; genus Fregata; species Fregata magnificens. The sequence continues at coordinate 78,729 of WAAD01027381.1, read as the reverse complement.
CAGTCAACAGTTTCTATGTAATGAACACAGGCCAGTTAGCTCAGCCCTGAATCGCTTTGATTGCTTATACATTTCCTACGCGCAACCTGGAGAGCAAATGATCTCATGGTTTTAAAAGTGTGGCCCGCAGCCCCACGCCAGAAGAGCAGCGTGCACCTTGGTTCCCACAAATGGGACAAAGACCCAGCGTGTGGGAGACTCTGTGCTTTCCCCCTAAAAATTTCCCAATCAAATTTCAGATTTCTCTAAAAAATTTGCAGGCATAGCTTGTTCAGTAACATAGATGAAGATGGTTTTCTTTGCATATATCTACACTGATGGAGCCAGGAGTCCCTCCTGAGTGTTGGGGAGATGAGCACGATGGGTTGTGCTGCAGCACACACCTGCTCCACGGGACGTGTATACCTGTCATCACCTTGCACAGACCTCTTGGAAGCAATTTATGGCCTTTGAAGTCACCATCCTCTGTTCTCACTTAGATGTTGACCTATGTGAACCTACCACATGGTAAAACCTTTTTCTCTTCCTCTATCTACAAAAGTTTGACCTGTTCATGTAAATCACTACAGAAAGGCCAGCTATGATCAAAAGATTATGGGCCAGGTCAGTCGTGAACTTGGACTGAATTTGGACACCTGAGTCCAAAACTACACCTGTCCCTGATGGTGCCCAAATGGTTGTATACGGTCACATCATTGCCTGCCCTCAGCTCAGGGGCCATACCGTTTGGTGAGCATCAGACCCAGAACAGGTGGATTTATTTGACATTTCCAAATAAGTGAGGTTTTCCCCCATTTCATTTACCTGTGCATCACTGCACACAGAGGGAGAGAGACATGAGGGATCTTCCATTTTGTGTTGGCTGAAGCGTGTAAGCCCACTAGTTATATTATAAACAAAAACTTTGTTAAAAAATGTTGACGTTAGGGTTGTAATGAGGATTAGATTAACTGAAGTGAGCTCCCCTTCAGTGAAGTCGGATTTTCAGCTGTTACCCAACACAGCCTTTACCCAGCTGTTATCCAAAGCAATGTCTTCTAAACAAAAACTATATACCTTAAAAATTCTGCATGACAGATGAAGAGTTATTTAAGGGACTGTGACTAAGATCCATCAGCAAGTGTCTGGTCTTCCAGGTCTGCTGCTAACTCTGTTTGAAAACACCAAACCTCCTTACTGAGTCTTGGCCAGATTATCTCCTCTGTCAGCGCTGACATTGCTTACACACATCTTACCATCTCTCTCTCTTTCTGCTGTTTTATCTTCTAGAGAGGTAATCTCTGAGTAGATCACAATTAAATGCAGTCACTACATTTTCCTCAAAAATGAAGAACCTTCTTAAACTCTTTTTGAAACTGTTTGACCCGCTGGTCTTGTTCGTTCGCTGCTTCATTAAGACTTTCAGGGGACAGGTTAGAGGCCTGCGTTCCTTTGCTTTCAGGCTTCATATCACAGTGGAAACAAAGCTACTCCGCATGTCAGTGCTACCAACTTGGAAATGAATAGAGCAGTGATTTTTGGTAAAATATTTTACTGAAAGGAGTTACTGAGCTGCTGCTGCTGTGGTGGAGTGAGGCTGTAATATACATCAGCCTTACTTACTAGGTGTGTATGTGTATGACTGTATACGTGCATATGTATGTCATGCAGTAGCAAAGACTCTGCCCCTTGAAACTGGTCACCTACTCTAAACGCGCATCCATACATTAATAATATTTTCAATGGATCCTGCTAAATCCTGCTTTAACTAAAAAGCAAATGAAAATACGAGATAGTAAAACTTTAAAACTACCACCACAAACAGTACTACCAGTTAACAGAAAACTCAAATGGAGGCCTCTGACTAGAAGTGATGATAGGAGACATGAACACATACAGGTATGGAGCATTTGTCCATCCCCTAGACAATATCGCGTTCGATACCTATTGTCTTCAAACAAGTGGCTTCCTGGCTGCACGGTCAGCTCTTTTGCAAACAGATCTTTCCCTGTGGCAAATCCCAGCACCAAAGTGAAGCCACACAATGTGGCTCACCTCTTGCTCCCACATTTTTTGTTGCCAGCTCTTGGTTGGCTGGGAATTGCTTCTATCAGGAAAGAGCACAGGCGGCAGCCCTCGGAAATGTTGTGATAAAAAGAGACAGCCAGTGCCCTCCTCAGTGTTTTGTTTTGATACTCTTCAGCTCTGCATTACAGACGATAATGAGAGGCTGAATACCCTGGATAATGACAAACCTAGATAGTTTTTCTTTTTCTGCCCACTCAGTGTTTCTGCTCTGCAGTTCCCAGGATGCTCATTTCCAGGATGCTCGGCTAGCTCATAGGCAGCGATGCAGAAATGTGCCGGCCCACTGGCAGCATCCTTGACCCCAAGCCCTGAGCGGAGCCAGTCGGGCTGGGAGAGCTCAGGTGGGCGCAGCATGCACAGGGCTGCACCACTGCTGGGTTTCTGGAAGCAACAGAGCTGTGTTCACACACCACTGCATTTGAGCTAAGTCCTGCCAGGTCCACGCTGGCTTTTTGCCCTTGATACAATTTACCCGCAAATTAGATAATCCGTCCATGGAAAATGAGAAATGGATCTATCAGCTGTTTCTTTTGTAAAACTACCACCCTGCAGCAGCAACGATGAAGCATGACCTCAGTGTAGGCACTGTCGCCATTGCTTTGACACCTTGCCGACTGCATTCCGCATGCCAACAGCTACACCCCTCAATGAGCTTATGCGCGTACCAGAAGCTGAACCTTAGGAGGACTTTTCACCTGTGCCGGTGATCCCAATCATCTGCTGCTTCTGACATCTCAACTCCATCACGCGGCACTAGTCCAGCTATTTCTATGCAGTCCTGTCGTGTGCTCTGTGGGCACAGCTTGAGCCTTTGCTGTCCAACCATGTCTTCGTTTGCCAGAAGCTCGCTCTTCAGTACTCTCACTCACACTGGTTTGAGATCAAGAGGCTTCTTCAATAACCCATTGATCTGAGACTTTAAAGCTATATAGGCATCTCAACATGTACATAGATGCCCATGGATTTCTGAAAATAATCTACTTGAGTGGAAAATAAGTGGTTAAATACCAGTGAAGGTCTGTGTCCAAAAATTCTAGAGTATTTCTATCAGCATCTGCAGGTAAGGAGTTATTATGGGGACTTCAGCCCTCCACTAGCACTAGGAAATGACACATAGCCACTTAGCTGGAAACCCCCAATATTTAAATGTCTGGCCCCTAGCACCTATGTTCCTCTAAACTTCCAGTCCTAAGGTCTCAGTCCTTTTGCCCGTGATTATCCAAATAAATAAACCTCACACAGCCTTATGAAAAGGGTGATGATACTCTGAAAGTGTTAATTTGAATTAATAAGACTTTGGGGGGTTTTTTTTAGTAGATCTGCCAGCTAGATCTGCTAACAGATTTGCTGTCAGGAGAGGCTTTCTGCCAGTCCACGTCATTCTGCCTCACAAGGGATTACCATGGCAAGCCTGAACTTCTATATTAAGAGAATCAAATGAATTATGGATCATTATACCTTAGTAACACAGTTGGGGCTTCTTGATAAATCTTTGTTGTTGTAGTGTTTATTGATATGCTGAGCTGTTATACAGTTTCCGTAAGTACTGGAGTAGAGATTCACAAATAACAGGTCATCACTTTCACTTAAATCCAGGTAATCACTTTCCCTTAAACCAAACACATTTACGGGATTATTAGATCAGAAGTAACCAGGAACTACATGTCTTTCCAATGTGCCTTTTGAACTCTATCCCCTGTATTTATTCTAGATGATTTTTTTTTTCACCAATAATAATCTGAGATAAAACAGTGTACGTTTGCTCATATATGTTATCTACACACTTCTGAACACCTCGGTGGACTTGCAGAATATAGTTTGCATTCCAGTGTCCTGGAATATGATACCAGTCCTTTCTGTGATAATCTTGTAAATGCTGTGAGCTTGATCGCTTCAATAAAATTTTCTTTTAGGAGATCCGTATACAGATACTTAAGCAAGTTAACCATTTTGTGTATCACCTCATTTGCCGAGGTCACGCTAAATGGGTGCCAGTTTAGAAGTCTTTGAGAGCGTTTTATTAAATTCCCGCACCCAACTTCATCAGAAAGAAGTCCATGCTAACCCCCATGTCATACTTCTACCTCTCTGTGGCCAGACTCACAGACTTGCTCTGTCACTAACCCTCCGGCTTCAGGGAAACTGCTTAAGGCATACGATGCTATTCACATGAGTAAAGGCATCACAATCTGTCTCTTCAAAAGCTATTTTTCCTCTTTAAATCTGACTTGCACCTAACTAGTCTGGTATTTATAATCTTTAGAGCTGTGTAGTTTACTCCTGGCTACTAGCTGTAGTCCTTTTACTACAGTGCTGAACTGCACAGGGAGACTGAAAAAAATTCAACCAAAACATCAGTCGAGTAAAGCTTTGCTTCCCAAAAGAGAAAAACTTGACAAATCTGACAGGCTAGTGCAAAAGGAGCATAGAAATCCCTACCAAAAATATGTGGGAGGGAACATAAATTTAAAATAGGACCGCCTAATTCGGCTTCTAAATCAATGTAAGGAGCTCTGTACGTCTGTGTGTGCTGGAGGGAGAGGGAGAGACAGAGGGAGGGAGAGACAGAGAGGGAGAGAAGAGCAGAGGGAGGGAGGGAGAGCAATGTGCTTTTCACAGAGCTGGGAGCTTGATGGGAATGTTTGATTAGCTCCTCTCTGAAAGAGAAAAGGTGTCCAGGCCTCCCTCCACTGCCTGCCTTTCCTTCTGTAGAATAATGTTAGCTGGAGTTTGGGGTACAGAAAAGTTTGGAAAAAATATCACTTTCATACTGTGTGGAGAAAAGGAATAAAAAGTTGCACACCTCAAGCAAGGTAATTCTGATGTCATTTCTCTGCTATATTTACTTATGGGGGAGAGGGGGGAGCTGCTTTTTTGCCTGTTGATAATAGTTAAATATTTTCACTGCTAAGAAACTGTAGGGATGTAATTTTTTGTTTAGCATTCCAGCTGTGTGCATAGGATCAAAGACCTAAGAAGATGAAGACATAGACGTAGAATAAAACTGTACTTTAAATTATATATATTTCATTAAGTATTTATAAAAGCATTAAACCCCTACTTTTAAAGTGGACATGTACTCACTGCATGAACAGCGACGGCTTAACTATTTGATAAGGAATGGTGTATGTCAGTCACACACCAATTGACATATATATATGCCTGCTGTTCAAATAGTGTGTAATAGGTAATGCAAGTTGTTCCCTAGGTTTAAAATGGTTTTGCTTTCAAGACTTTTTGTTTGTCTCTTTGATAAATAGGAAGGTGTGTGTTGTATCATTAATTGGCACTACCTGACACTGGGGAACACTAATCTCCAAGATAAGAGAATGGAAAATGGTATTATTCCAGTGATATGTATTTATATGGTGTCAACTCCCTTGCTAGATGGATAGATACAGATGTATGAACAGTACAGTAGCCTAGATGCTATATATCCTTTTGTGGTGAGTGCTTGTTTTGCTGGTGAGGCTCCAAAAATGAATAGCATTGTCAAGCCTGCCACAGCCGTTCAGCTCTCTGCAGAGAGATTAGAGTCTCGATAAGTCTCTTCAAAATGCGATTTCTCTCAGACTAGTATGAACATGAACCAAATGCCCCAAGCAAACTTTCAACCCTAGTTAACATTTTGTTCCTAGAGTTTATGGGAACTACGCCACATCCAGAGCAAAAAAAAGAATTACAGATTAGAGAGGCAGATCCTCCTTGGAGCACACTCCTTTTCCTCTAACCTCTCCAAAATGTAAACAAAACACCAAAAACAAGCAAGCACACACAGAGAAAAAGTGGTTTAGATGGCTTTTAAAATACATTTGGCTGAGAACAGCAATGGAGTCATATATGTTTATAGCTTCTGTTTTACGATATACATGCTAAAGTTAAAAACACCTTGCATTTGACTACGTTCAAAGAATATCTATGGTTTTTTCTATCTGTAATACCATGTTCTTCAGACTTTATTCAGTTCATCACTTGAATGACAGTCATGGCTGTAAGACAGGTCTCTTTCAGAGATGCAAAGAGAGCTCAGGGAAAAATAAAAATAACTGCATTGCACATGCACATTACTTTTGGAACATTAAATTAGTATCTTATTTTAAACAGACTTATTTTGCTTGCATATTTTATCTCATCCTTTGAGTTGCTGGGATTGTTCTCACTGGGATGACAGAAGAGACTTCCTGTCTTTCTGTTATTCGAGACATAAGAAATATTTCTTAAAAAAGAAACCTTGACTGTTCTGCCAATATAATTGAATATTGCTTTGTGTTTCCACCTGTAGTAGGAATGTTATGTTCTTAACTTGCTCACTGCTTTATATAAGACACTTCTTCCCCTAGTAGTATTCTTACACATGACTTACCACTGGCTGGTTCAACCAAGTAGTTTTACTAGCTAAACCAGGTTTCCTCACACTTGGGATGCAAGAAAGACACCCCATGTGGATTCTCTTGTATCTAATAAGAATGAGATCCTACCGAAGTCTTTTCTTTAGTGGAGACATTAACAGGGTGTTCCCCCTTCACCCAGCTACTTACTTTCACAGAAGTAGTAGGAAATTAATTTTTATGCTCCCTTTTGTCAAACTTGATTAATTAGAATATTTGTAAAAGGGGACTGCCTGAGCCACAGTGTGAACACAGAAGCTGGGAAAGGTGGCTAATTACTTCATGTGAAACAACAGAATTATTTATTATTTCTGGCCATTGCTTTTTAGAAAACATCGCTAAAAATAAACCTGAAGTTTACGTAACAGTGGCATCAAAGACTTAATTGTACCTGGTCTGCCTGGAGAATTTTTAACTTTTTCCTTTTCACCTCTGAGCCACAAATAAAGCTCTAGACAGAAAATACTGCCCAGTAGCTTTAAATGCTAACCCAAGGCTCAGGACATGCATGTTTTACCAAAAGTTTCTTAAACAATGATAGGTAAGTCATTTAGGGCACCTGACTGAAATGAGCAATAAAAGTGATAGCTCAGTTTACTATCTGCAGCTATGACTGTATTCCTCCTCCAATGTCTTGAGGCTAAACACATAGAAAAAAAATGCAGTGGCACTCATAGACATGAACTTGCCGTACAGAAGGACTGGCATGGGCAGGTGCCGGTTGGCCCATTGCAATGGGGTGAGGAGCACCATCTTTTCTGGATGGGTGGTGAAAAGCAATAGTCCAGGATTTCCTGACAGCCCTGGGGGATGTTTTGGCCCCCCGAAGCTCTGAGTCCACCAGGAAATCCTCCAGCGTGCTGCAGCATCAGCTGAGGTTTAGACCTCCCATTCAGGGCTCAGAAAGTGAACACTGAAGAGATAAGAAGTCCTTCCTTCTGAAAGCCCATCCGTCATACAGGTCTCATTGGTCTGTGCTGGAAAACAGAAACACAGAACAAAACAAAAATCAATGCAAAACTAAAGTTTTAGGGTTTTTTTAAGGGGAGGAGAATAATAGTCATAGTATGTATTGCACATAAAGCCAGGGAGGATGCAGCTACAGCAGTCACAGGTCTGCCCTCCTCACCTTTCTCCTGTGGAGCAGTTTTTAAGACCAGAGGCAGAGAGAGAAATAGGTGCTTAACACCTACTTAGAGCACTTCAATTCCTCTTTTGAACTTGCCGGGGCACAAGGAGCCCCCTTGTCCCGGCGCTGGCCTGGGGTGCCTGTGCTAGAGCTCAGCTGGGACCCGGGACAATGCCGTCCCTGTTCTGGGCCCGGCGGTCGCACAGAGACTATAATTATCTCTCTTCTAATGACCAGCCAGGCAAGATAACAGTTTTTATGCTATGTTTAGAAAACAATGTCTTACTACAAATTGACGGTTCATTCGCCTGTAAAAGAGCCTCTCTAACAGTCCTAGAGCAGCTGCCATTCTTTTGCATCCCGGTTCCTTTATTTGCTGCACATTTCACACTTGGAAAACTTGGGTGAATGCTGCGCAGGCAGCACAGCCTCCCCCTGCCACAGAAGAGGCTCAGAGAGATGCAGAAGTGCCCAGAAAATGTGTAGCCGTTTAGACTGTATCTCTATTAGTAAATTAAACTCTGACTGTCTGGCTCACAACAGCCTGCACTGCCCTTGTGAACTCTTCTAGCCCCTGACCCGAAGGCGCTGCAGGCATTGCTGCCAGCGCTAGGGAAGGGAGCACTAAGACCGCCTTTTACTGACTCCTGATAATGCCTTGCGGAAAGTGACCTGCCGCAAAGAGTGGGATGTGAAGGGACTTGCTGCAGATAAAACCAGAGCGTGTATTACTGATGAGCTTTTCTTCCAGTGCTGTGGCCCAGAGATGAGTCAGGGATCTGCTGAAATTATGTAGGCTCCTAAGGCGTCTATGGGGTAGCTACACTGGCCAGTTGAGATTGCAGTCTGTGTGGATATATCTGACCCTTGCAAACACTGGGAGGTATCAGAAGTGGGCAGTCCTGACAGCATGGCACTCATGGGTTAGCTACCCGAGTATTTGCTCTGGGCTCCGCAAACATTTTGCACCAAACTCTGTGCTGGGGCAGCTGTACATCCAGTGGTGTCTGAGGGCTGCTCCCACATCCTCTGCCAGTGCCCTGCCAGCAGAGGAGCAGAGCCCGCTCCTTCTTTCTGCAGCCGGCTCGCCCTCACCTCTCTTGCCACCTTCTCTGAGCTGGCATCTCTGCTCTCCTCTGCAGCAGGATGTGGCTGGGTCGCCTTGGGCTGCCTTTCCTTTTCAGGCTCATTTTTCAGCAAATGAGCCCTGGAAAAAAACCAGCAAGTGTTGATCAGAAATAAAATTTCTCAATGACTTGGAACCAGCAATATTTCTCATGAAAATGTATTTTAGTTAAAAAAAAATAACACCATCTGCAGCTTTTTCTTTCCCTTTTGAAGCAGAGCACCCAAATCTATAGTTCATATCCCAAACTGGAAACATATTTGCATTCACAAGAGTATTTATAACCACCTCTGCTTCATTCAAATCATCTAGGTTTAAGCAGTTCTTAACCTGACAAGTCTTACTGTCATGCCTGAACTGGCTTTCTAGCACCCATTAAGTCCATCCTACCTCTGCTTTATCTCCAGAGCTTCAGAGTGCATTAAGAGGTCAGTGGCACATTAAGAACGTGATCGGTGTCAGTTATCCTTAATGTGTCTCATTCTGCAGGACATCCCATAGACACAGATATAAAAAATACTTTCAAGATCAACTTGCATTTGCAAACTGGTTTTCAGCCTGTCACCTTATAAAATAGCTTTGTAAATGTAACACATGTAACACAGCAGGCAACAGCCTCTCAGCTGGCAGCTGGTTTCATATGAAAAAAAGCGCATAATTGCCAAGTGACAGTTTTACATGCGCCAAAATTTCTGGGAAAATTCTGAATCATTTTGTGTAGCTTCATGCAGTTCTTTAATGTCCCCACCAGGATGAGTTGGGGATTTCCAGCACCTCCAGGCTTGTACATAAAACTGTGGAAATTTTTACCTCTCCAAAATCACTTGTTTACAGGGAAGTTTGGACGCGGCCGCCTCTGTGGCTCTCAATCTCCCTGCCAGGTTCCTTTAGGGATTCAGAAGGCTCCGTTCTTTTTATTTTCTCCAAATACATAGTTCACCCTTGAGTCCATAGAACAAGGGTGAGACATAGAGGAAAGCTGGCAGCAGTGCTGTGTATCCTGGCCCTGGTCACCTTCAGTGAGTCAGAGTTACGAAAGGGTAATGGCTCCATGACTCCGGGGGCTATTTTCACAGCTGTCAGCCAACGGAGGATGATGGGAGTCCATCCTGCTCACCTTGGTGGGAGCCCATCTTCCTCACCTCTCTTGCAAAGCATCTGCAGCATTCCAGCATTTTGTTCTCCTGGGCTTGGTGGAAGAAGTTTTTGTACGTGAAGCATATGAAGAAAGAAAGGCTGTTTGGAAATGAGGCTAAATGGGAAGGAGAGGAGTGTCCAGATGAGGGAGGAGAAAGGTTAGAGAAGTTTAGAGTAGTTCCAATGGAACAACTTGGTACAAATGGGATTGCTTGCAAGGTCAAATACAGGCATCGCACAAGCCAGACAAGTCTTCTTTCACCCTGCTTTGGGGACAGTCTTTCTACCAAACTGCGTCTCAAAATATGTGGTAATTTGGGATGTAAAGTCTCAGGCTTTCATGGCCTCCATTTTCTATTCTCAGTGGTGAAATCTGTGTGTAGAAAGAAATACATAAGTTAGGCAATAATTAGATTTGATGTAGAAGCTCATATAGTAATCTCCTAAAGCCAAAGTTCAGAACAAACTTCCTGAGCATGGAAGTGGATTATGCAATATTGAGGTCTTCAGGCTTAGTTTTGTTTTGAAAACAAAAGACCATAAATTACAAGTTCCTGCTCCCAGTCTCTGTGATAAGCAGAGTTTTCCTTTTTGATCTTGGGCTCTCAGAAACAGAATCCTGTGATTCATCTCTATGCTGAAACAGCAGGTTTTAAAAGCCTCTAATATGCAAAATTAGTAAATCTCTGTCAACCTGGTCCTGAGACACATTTCTCAACAATTTCTGGCTGCACCTACACTGTCACAGCATCCAGGACCAGGCTCTGGAGGCCACTTTCCCTGCCACCAGGTTTTCTAGCTCTTCAAGTCCCCTCCAGGGCACCCAGATATTGAGGGATGTAGTTTTGGAAGCATAGCCATCCCTCATGTTGTCTGCATGACGCATACGCTAGAGAGCCCACTCCTGCCAGTTGCCAAGGGCTGCCAACACACATGCCATAAGGCTGCACAGCTTGACCCACACTATGTCAGGTCTCTCACCAGCACTTTCACCAACAGCATGGCTTCAGAAACACAGCACTACCTATAATAGCCTCATTTATAATGCTGGCACCCATGCAAACCCATAGCTCACTTTCATCCCAATAGCAGCACGGAGTCCCGAGATGTCTTCTGTAGTCATTAAAAAAATGGAAACAGTATTCACAGGCCCACAGTTTCCAAATGGCTCCCCACGACAGCCACGTTTGGTGAGAGACCTCAGCTTGAATGTGCCTGTTAGGTTACAGGTGGGCTGCAGACCAGCATCAGGTGGGAGGGATACAACTGAAACAGCCTATAGCAAAGCCAAAGCAGTAATGACCACTAGCTGGGGAGGTCAGCCTGCTGCAGTAACAAGGCGTAAGGCTCCATCCTTGCTGCAGCCTTTCACCATGAGACCTTGAGGAGCAGGACTCACCTCTGCCCCAGGAGGAGGAGACAGGACTTCCAAATCCAGAGATCTCTCTGGAGACGACAGCAAAGAAGCATCCAGCTTATCCACAGAAGTATTGGTGGACTCTGCCTAAAGACTAGACTAGACTAAAGACTAGCCTTTGCTGTTCTCTGTGAGGAATATGAGAAAGCACAGATCTCGTGAGTGGCCTTAGGACCCCCTCATGGCTCAGACCAGCAGGACAAGAATGCCACCTCCAGTAGGAGATCCAGACGTACCTTTTGCACCCAGCTACCACAACAGCTCATGCATATCCTCTATGCATCCAGGTGGCACCTCTATATCCCATGCCTGAGGAAGGGGCGAGCCTGGGCTCTACCTGCAGGCCATGGGGTAGGGTGGCCACACACAATGTCCTGGGATGTGGGGTTGGGCATCCTGCCCCTCGGCACCTGACCGTGCAAGGAGGCAAAGGATTTGGAGGTCCCAGCAAAGCAGCGCTAGAAGATGACTGAGGGCCATAAGGCATTTTGGGATTGTTTTCTGATTTGCCTTTTGCAGCAACTTCCTTTGTAGCATGGGTTGGTCTTTTCTAAACTAAAGGTATCAGAGAGATATCTGAGAGAGCTGGAGGGAAAGGTTCCCAAGCAGGAATAATGCAGTTAATCAGGAAGAAATAATATTTTTTGAAAAGTACAAAATAGATAAGGGGAAAATGTTAAGCAGTGCAAGGAGCATGAGACTATCATTTTTACAGAGAACTATAACGCAAATTTGAAACTACTTTCTTAACTTCGTTTCACTGGTTTCCACCACAGAAGCAGATTTCAGCTGAGCTTTTCAAAAAGCTTTCTACAGCTTCCCCAGGGCATCCTGATTTGCTGAAGATATCTTGTGTAAGATGCTTCCTTGATCAAGTTGTCATTACTAGGCATCGATGAATTTCACCACTTACTGCCTTGTTTCAAACCAGTGCCACATGTCAGGGTAGTTCCAGAATTTTTTTTTAAATTACATATATTTTCTGAATCCTTATCCAAACAATCCATGGCTTTGGCATGAGGCATCAGTAGTCATACTGACTGCAGGAGGTACTGAATTGAAAAAGGTTTTCTGTGAGATGTTGTATAAATTTACTAGCATGCTTAAGGATCAGTTTTCCTTTTGACCTAGACATATAACTCACTTTTGAGGTAAAGAGATGCATGTAGCTTTAATAAAGCGAAGTGTAAACATCCTAAAGTTTCTCTAGATTTCTGCTGCTAAGTTTCTACCAAAAAAAAAGAGGTGTCAAGTTTTGTTTGAACATGCTACAGAAATTCTAAAAATTCCAGGGTGATGTGCAGTTTCTTCAGTGCCTTTAACACAAATTCTTCACTTTTAGACCAAATATGTACCTTTGGGGGAATTCTGACACACTACAATAATTCTTACTTTGCAGACAACACAACAGCATGGTTAGTCAGTGCTCTTTTCATTGTGCATCCAACCTGAGAAACCACATATCACAGTTTAAAAAGTCACTTTGACTTGTTAAACCCATTTATTGGAAATAGAAAATGGTACATTTTCTACGTGAAGGAAATGTGGCCACGAATCTCATGCCACAAAGCTAGCACAGGGCACTGCTGAATTGCAGGTACTTCCCTTTGCCCTCAGTTTCTTGGGGAAATGGCAGTGTCAGGGACTGATGGTACCTGGCTGGGGTCAGACTGATGTTAAGCAGAAGTGGTTAAATTAGAAAAGGGAAAGAAGTTCTCTGCAACAGTGAGCAAGCTCCAGCATGCAGAGGGAGCATGGGCTCGAGCCTGGGAGCGAACGGGACAGACACACGAGCAGACGAGCCATGGTGGGGAGGAGGATGGAGGAAGGGAATTGTCTGGACAGGGATTCACACGTTTGACCTAACAGCGATTCCCAATGAGCCAGTAAAGGTGCGCATCAAAATGAAAAAAATTAATGCATAATACATTAACAGAAATCAGGAAAGTACAGTGTCGTGATCCTCATAGAGATTGTCATCTGGATAGTCCAAATGATATTTTCTCTGTGAGTGGGTGACATATTCTAAACGTATCTCTTCCTTTGCTGGAAGGGGCAAGTCAGACCAGCATAATTGATGGTTATCTTGCTGACACAGACGAAAAAGTATAATCATTGCAGTTTTATTTAGGCTCTGAGAAAGGTCTGGCAAGTTAAATCACACTGTAGTTTTAAATAAATTACCTTTTGAAAGAGCTCTGTGGAAAGTAAAGAAATCATTCGTCACTGTTACTTCAACCTTATGGTGGTTTAATTTCAGGGCATTGCATGAACACAAAATGAGTAGTGCAGGGCTGCTTGGGTGTTTTTATTTGGCTCTAAATTGCTGGGTATAGCATCTCTTCATTATACCTACCTGAATGGAACTATTTTGGACTAAATTCTTCTTGCAAGTCTGCATATAAATGCTTCTTAAAGTAGTTCTGAAAAAAAGGACTCCTGTACCCAAAGTGCAACTTTGGTAGAATTTAGACCTCTGAATCCACCCATACCTCACTTCAATGACTTCAGAGTGACTTAACAGGTACTCCGCGAGAGGTACTGGCTACCAGCAGTACCTCCAGCCCTCTTCTGAGTCAGGGACCTCATGGAGCTGAGCAGGCACCATTTAAAACATGGTGTGGCAGCCACAATAATCAAAGCTTTCGTAATAAGAAGCAAGTTGTGAGAACCCTTAATCAGGGATAACTGTATCAGGGCTCTCCGTGGCCTCAGAGAGTTTGGACCCATGTTTCCTTCATCACCAAAGAGGTCCCCCGTCATCACACTCCAGGGCACAAAAGATTGGGATACCCCCCATTCTCCGTGACCAAGCAGGACCCCTGTGCAACCAGGAATGCCAAACGTGGGGTCAGAGAGAAAGCAAGTGAGAAGGGCCCTGACTTGCTGCTTGCCTGGGAGGAGAGCAGAGCCAGAGTCTCTGGCTTTGCTCCTGGAAGGAGCATGCGTTTCACAGTAGCTCACTACTGCATAAAAAGTACGCAGTGAATCCAGGGAGAGGGAAGGTCCTAGGACACTACGTCCTTTTCCCCATCTGAATGTCCAAACCACAGGGCTGCAGCAAGGCTCCGTGGGCATCTTCACAGCTCTTAGGATCCCAGACGCACAGTGGTCTAGTTCCAGTAGAGTGGGGAGAATGTGCCCAGGCATCCTCCGTGCCCTTGGGAACGGCACTCTCCCTCTCAAAAAATCTCTTCAATCACTTTACAAAGGGCCTGCAAGAGGTGAGGCCTCTGCTCTCTCCAGCGTCATTTTGAACTCTTGGGGCTTCTCCAAGCAGAGGCTATAACCTCTGGCCACCTCTGAGCTAACGCTGCTCTGCACCGGTTGCCAGGGTCTTTCAGGCCACACGGGGAAAGTTTCCATGTTTTGTTTGTTAGGGAACAACCACTTTAGGCAGCTCACAGACCACCCAGTAGGATAAACAGCCCAACCCGCCTGTAGTGACTGCACCCTGACGCCAGTCAGCTGAACTTCTTTGAGAAACAGGGCCGACAGCTACCTCTGTAGGGCAGTATGGTGTAATCCGGCACGTGCTCAAGAAATGGAGCAGTGTGCAAGCCCTCAGCACCCACCTCTGAAGCAAAAGGCCTAAAAGGCAAGGAAAAACTGCAGCAGCCATCCCCCTGCTGCCAAAGGGGTCACTGCCGTGGGGGTGGAGGACCACCACCACCTGGGTGTGGGATTCGTGTGGCCACAGAAAGCAGCTGGCAAACCATCTCTAGCTACTGCTGAGCTGGTAAAAGGAAGTTATTCAAAATGAATAGCCCTGACTGTAACCCTACTGCTAGCTGTGTACGTTAATGCAAAGACTCTTTAAGGCAAAAGCACCAGCTGTCCCCAGGCTCAGAAACTCCTTTAGCAGTAGTTTGGTTGTTCATTTTATTAAACGCACAATCGCCTAATGTGCAACGTCCGAAACTTCTCACAACTCTTCCACCACAAGGGAAAGACCTGCAGCCACAGATGCCTGAGTTTCCTTGTCGGCTTTTTCTGAGGTGCTGGATAATTAAGCAGAGCGCACCATGGTGCTCTGAAGCTCAGCACCGCCTCCAAGAAGCATTTTTGGGTTCTCAGTTCTAGTTCCACCTGCCTCTGGCTGTCTGGCAAAGATGTGGGGTTTGCAACCACAGCAGGGGCTCCTCTGAAAGCTGAAGAAGGTTGAAGAATGCACATGGTACAGGAAACCTTGAGTTTCTTATTGATACTTCGCACAAACAGTGTGGGCAATTCATTTCTTTTCTTCTCTTTGATATGATAAATTATATCATGTCCTATCTTTGCAGATGGTGCTAGTACAGATATTAGCTTTCTCTTGCTTCAATTATAGCAAGCCTCGTGCAATTTCCTTCATATATGAAAGAAAACAGGTGAGCGTTCACTCCCCTTTTTTATAGCAGAAGGTGGCGAGGTCTGTGGTATTTTTTAATTCCTGGATGCATATATTCTATTTCAGACCACTCAAAGAGTGAAGTCCAGCACCCCATGCAAACAAGCTCACCCTTGGAAAATAGCACCTTGTATCTTACCTTTTGTGACCTGGCCTGGGATACCTACAGGGCAATCTAAGCCTCTGAAATGAAATGCAGTTATCAACTCGGCTTTTCTGGCTCAGCAGAACTCATTACCTGCCTTTTTAAAACAAACAGCCACGTGGATTTTTTTTTTTAATGTACAGACTTTCAGAGCAACACAGTGCACTGAGGGTACATCATTCCTTCCCTCTGACAAGAAAGGGCGTGAAACTAAATCGCATGTGACAAGGGTTAGCCATGTTACTTAGTGTGCACCAAAATGAACAGCTATTGTACTGCTGAGCAAGGTAGCAATACCATGGGGACAGAGTATGAGCATGAAACAAAGAAAGGGTTAAACAATTTTTTAAAAAGAGAGAAAAGAAAACGAAAAAGAAACCTAAAATGTTTAATTCTAGAAGATGACGATCAGCTCTTGTTTATCCAAACCAGTTTACTCACACCTACACCAAGCCCACTTGATTTTCCCATAAAGGGCACATACCTAACTCAGCCCACAGTGCTTAGAGATCCTGTTGTTAACTCCATGCTACTTGCTCAGATAGTTCTCAAACAAAGCCCACTTCTGTTTTTTTATGGTGCCAGTACTGCTGCAATATTACAACCCCTTGAGAAGGGGAACAATAACACACACTATTGTGGTACAAAGAGAGTACACAAATTAATTTCTGCGGCACAGGAGATTACAGGAAATAAACTGCTTACTCCTGCAGAGGCAAAGCACGTGGCACCAGCAAAGAATTGCGGTTTGCAGTGCCTGACACCCAAAATCAAGGACTTAAAATCTACACTTCCATCAGAAGATGTTATAGTTTGCTGTACAGTGACAGTTTATATGGATTTAAACCATCTGTTTGTTTGTAGCGTGTAACAGCTCTCTCAGATCTTTATAAAAGTCAAGCTGCTAATAAAAGGTCAGTATAAAAATCTTACTTTATATGCAGAAAGAATAGTTTGCTGACTCTGTCTCTTCCCTAACATTCAAGCTTTTTCAAGTATTTGTGGTAGGGAAAAAGTAGTCAACATTCTTTCAAACAGAAATTTGATTTTAAAAGGTAAAATAGGATCTGCACTGGGAAACACCAAGGTGCTTCTTACTACATCTGTACTTGCCTTAGCTGGGATTTAAGCACATGTTAATGTAATGCATATACTTAACTGCTTTCCTGGTATAAGGATAACTTTTGTTATGGCAGTCAGAAGGATACAGATGGGAAAATGTACTCTGATAAACAAAGATCCAGCACACAGTTTAGGAGATTTAATACTGACTGGTCATTAGTTACCAGTACTGACTGGGACTGCAAATACCGCATTAATGGAAATCTGATGAGGAGAAATCTCAGCAAAACTCATACTCCGGACTAACCCAAAGTAGAAACCTTTGCTTTTGTTTTAACGGGATCTATTCATTTGGTAAAGGAACAAAGGAACAGTAGTTTTGTGTTTAATAGCAAAGTATTATTGCTGATCTACAGATAAAACATCCCCAAACCTCCCAGGGGATCTACACAGACTAAAAAGCCTGTCATATGCGTGAATTGGAGCCCTGCTTTCCCTTTCCCTCCCAGAGAAACAAAAAACCCCACTCTTGCTCCCTTTACCAGTTTGGAGCAGCAGATGCCATGCTAGTGTACAGTATAGGAGATCTCATACGGCTTAAATCGGGTGACTCCCTTGGCCCCAAATACAATGAATGCACACAGACTTCCCACAACGGAAAGCTTGGAGCCTCTAAGCCGGACACTTAATTGTCGGCAGTGTAAATCCTCCTGTGCTTTCCCCCATGTGACAGCCCAAGGTCTGAAGGCCAGGACCCCCCGTGACACTGTTGCCACCAGAGCTGTGTCACAGGATGTCTATGCATTTTTCCTGGTGTGCCAGTGCCTAATGTAGAAATTAATGTAGTGGCAAAAATAAGTTTCTTTAATATTATAATTTATTTCCATCAGGATACTAGTATAAACTGCACCAGCAAAATTACAGAGTCCACAACAGGATGCTTTTGTGTGTAGCTATGATGACAAATTTGTTAGGTAAATCTAACAGCCTTGTCTAAATGCTTTTGTTAACTTTCTTATTGATAAAATATCTGTTATTGCAGGCTAAGGGGTCTGCTGAACTCATTGGTCCTCAACAGGCTTTACATATGAACTCCTTTTGGATTTCGTGGCCTCTTTCTGCAGGAAATTCATAATATTTTAGGAAAAAAGCCCGCTGTCTGTTGCCTTGAAAAGCAATGCCACCGGCAGACTGGGTAGAGATTGCAGTTGCAGCCAAGCCTGGGGTAGTGCCACCCAAGAGGACTGGGATGGCTCCTGGCATGGCTGGCCTTGGCTTGGCGACAGCAGGGCTTGGGGACGGCAGGGCCTTCAGAAAGCAAGGAGAAGTCTTGCACAGCACTGGTGGTACTGGTGGTTATACATTTTGTGAGACAAGAAAAGTTACGTAGTATCGGACTTTCTCCACAAAGCACACAGCAACCCACCCATGAAGCTAGCTTTTACATAGATCCTTTACCATCTCAGACCTGTCCTGCTCTAATTAAACTGGAAATGAAAATACCTCCGCATCGAACTAAATACTGTCAGGACAAATTCTCACAGCTCTCTTTGACTTCAAATAAAGATGCCACTGCTGAATTATTCACCGCAGATTTCGGGAATGCTCATATTAAGTGTCTTCTCCAAAAGCCTAAGTCAGTGCCGGTATAGTCTTTAATGGTGCATGGTGGTTCTGCAAATGACTTGCAACTCTTATTCTGCCTCTTCTTTTTCTGGGATTGTCCTGAAGTGAGAACTCATTGCAGGGGGGCAATTTTTTGATACCTCTGATGTGGTGATGGGTTGAGACATAGAAGTGAAGAGAAAAGCATCTGAGCTAAGTTCCTCTGAACTCTCTTCTACAGCTTGTTACTATTTCCTTTAGCAGCTTCACAGTGGAAATACACTGCAGTAAATGCTTAAAATGAATTTTTCTTCCAGGAGATGGGCTAGGTTTTTTCACGGAAACTGACAGTGACAACAGAATATTACCACATAACTGCTCTTGCTGCTATGGCTTGTACAGTCTGGGGTCACCCCGACTGCACAGTGTGTCGTTTTGCAGAAAGACACTGTCACCGTGTTGAGCCACTTCCCACACCCCCAGGATTCAGTTCAGTGTCTTCTGAGCAACCCCTGTTGCTTTCAGCTTTAGCAGCCTAGCAAGAGGATTGTTTTAGGGAGATCATTAAGGAAAGACATAGTACTATTAGGAAGTGATACTGTTAGTATGTCCTGGCATTTGAAGTTCTCTGACTGTAGCACAGAAGCAAAAATCAGAGGTGCAGATGGTCTGTGTAAAAAGGGTTATAAGTTATATAGGCTTAGAACTGGCTGAACTCAGTCTAGTCTAGCATGCCATTTAGTCATCCTCACTCAAGAAGCATGTGGCTTGCTTGAAAAAGAAGAGCAATTAAAATAAAAAATGGGGAAACATTGTATATGAAGACAGACTGCAGATTTTTTTCTCTCTCCTGTATCTGCCTTGTCAGTCTAAATTTCTTTCTGGGGCAGCCTAAGACCTGGTTCTGAGTACATGAATTGCTATGTGAAATCTGCCACTGCCATTTTTCCAGGAGGCAGATATCTTGCTTTTTCTGATCAGTTGCAGCTTTAACATTCCATGTATTTTCTTCCTTGATAGCAAGCTAATTTTTACTTTAGTACAAAATCTTTCCATTTGTAAGCATGTAATCAGTTTCTTTGAAGACCAAGTTTATTTTGATCCTTGAGTTTTTCCTACACAACACACAAATATTTTCTCCCTCTCAGACTTTTTACTCTGATATTTGTCAAACATCTTGTAGTATTTTAATGAATGAGATTAATTATCAGCACCCAACCCAGGATTCCCTCAACAATCACCAAATAACTGCAAAAGCAGCGTGGTAGGTGATGCTCAGGAGGAGCTGAGAGGGGTTATCTCTGATAAGTTTGTGTTCTCGTAGCCTGGCCAAGAGCTTCAGGGATGGCAGGGATCAGGAACCACATATGCAGACCCAGAAAAAAATGTCCAGATGTTCTGACAGAGTCCACTTAATCTCAGGTGCTCGTGCACGTGTGCGCGCGCGTGCGTACACACATCCTCAGAAAAGGAAAGAAACCAGTAATTTGGCTTACAAACGATGGCATGATTGCAAGATACTTTATGCAACGTCCTTCAGGAGTGAACGGACTTATGTCCCCCGCATCTTTATGAGATTACATGGTACAGTTTGATGTGCAGACAATACGATTCTGTGATTATGTCTTAGAAGAGTAGTGAATGAACGTGTATAGCTGTCGGAGCATGTCGGTACCCATCATGCCCTCTCCTGCCACTGGCTTCAGAAATAAATGTGTGGAATTAAATCTTGGTTTCCTGAGGCAAAAGGAAAATCTTGGACAGAAGTAAAAAATTAGTCCATGGGAGTGCCACAGCCCAAACACCATCTCCTCTGGGGACATCAGCTGCTCTACAAAGCATGAGAGGAGGATGCAGCATATGACGACTGTGAAAGGGTGAAGAAGAGTGCACAGTCCCTTTTCCCCCACTGTTCCAGTGTAATCTGCCATACCTCTGAATGCAGCCTGATGTACTCTTCTTTTCCTTTTCAGTGCTCCTTAGTGACACATCCAGATTTTACTTTACTCACCATGAAGGCCACAGTCATTGCAACCTTCTTTGGTAAGTACAGTTGATGTGCTGCTCTTAGTAGTTTGTGGGTTTGTACTCTCGTGTCCTGGCTGACCAGTGGCTGCTGGCTTCTCTTCCCTTTGGACTCCATGGCTGATGAAGCTCTCAATGGCAGGTGGAGTAAGCCTTGGCACAGCTTTTCAGAAACGGCTACCCAAACTTCTTGACTTTGGCACAGAAACAATATTAATGACTTGCGGAGATCTCTAAGTACATGACCAGCTGCACGCCGTCCATATCAGATGGCACAACTGGGCCTGAAAAAAGTCTGTAATGTAAAGATTCCCTCCAAAGAAAAATCAACTGTTTCTTACATGGGAGCATCCCTTCCCAATTTTTCTCTGTGTTCTTGCTCTTTCCATGAACAAGAAGGTGCCAAAGAAAAAGGCTATAAATGTGTCTTACTTTCTTTCATCTGGCGGTCAGACAGGATCTTGCTTTTTGGGAACACGTAGAGACTCCAGAATTTGCAATTCATCCTGCATGAAGACTCTGGTTGATCTAGCATGATTTCTTAGTGTACTTTAGTTACATGTCTCCCTTTGATGGAGATCCAGCCACCACATAGCCTAATGGTGCTTTATGACTTTAATTGTGATATTCCGAGGCAATATTCCCTCTAGCTGGAATCCTCACGTCTGGCAGGATAGCCACTCTTAGTTCAAATTCATAGCCATCTATGTAGTTCTGTCTTTACTAAGAGACCAAATTACTTTCTCTGCATTAAATTATGCCCGTAGTTGGGACTTTGCACTTTATTTTCCACTGGTTCGCTCCTTTTTTTCTAACTACAGTTTTGCCTTGGTTACACAACTGCACCAGTGACAAAAGGCCCCAATACTGCATCTACACACTGTCACTTCAGACACTGTGAGACTGATTTTTCTGTAGAGCAAGTTCTAGGAATGATTCAGTCTGCAAACTCTCTGCAACCTGTCTAGGGGGAGAAGAGCATAAAAGAAAGAAGACTGCTGTTGTATATTCTAGTAAGGTTAACTTAACAAATGATGAGAGGATCAGACAACACATCATAGTTTCAGTTCCCTCTGAAAGCTCAGAGAAGGGAAAGGTGAATAGGAAAGTCAAGATATTTGTAATGAGTTATTAATTACCCATAATATAGTGCTTATAAAATAAGCACAGAAAATGAAGAGGTTTTGTATGTCATGCACTTAGCAAGTAAACCTAACAAGGTAAGCTACATGCATATATTTTGATGTATGTTTTAACATAACAGCGTATGTCTCTTCTACTATTACGCTTTTCAAATCATGATTCTACTTACTGAAGAAAATCAGTGCCCTTGCTGGGACAGGATACTGGGACATGCCATACTAAGAACCTCATACAGTCCATAATGCTGCCCAGTATCCCATACCCACTCCCACCAGTGAGTGAAATACCACAACACACGATTACAGGATAACCTCCCCGCTGGGCTATTAAGAAGGATCTTTCTCTCCCTAACGTCCCCGTTGCTTTAGGCACAGAGCATGTTGTTTCACTGACACCTCTACCACACCAATTACAAAGAGTTTCCACCGCTTGTGGAAATACTGGGGCCTTTTGTGGTTTTCTGGACCACATGGACTCAATGGCATCTTTTGATAGTGAGTTCCACAGATCAGTGTGTGAGCTGAACTGATCCTTAATCCTCTTCAAAAACCTGCCCCACAGTAGATGCCATCTTGACTGCGAAGTTAACCAGCAAGTAAAAACCTAGCCGTGGCTGAGAATATTCCCATTTCATTTTTTCAACCTGTTGATTCGAATTTGGGAAATCTCATGCACGGGAGCTTGTGGTGACTGATGTTGATAGTCCCCCTTTTTCCTGATACTATGTTTTCTTTGTTTTAGGTGTGTTTCTTATATGTACCTATGCAGCTAAGGAAGCCACAAAGAGGACAAAAAAGGCTAAGCTATGTAAGTGGTCCCAGTAGTATTCGTGGCTGCTTTACAGCAGACAAGTCTGATGCATAAAAAAAGTGCAAAGTGAGGTTATATTCTGGTAACTCTTCACAATTGTCTGCAGAGTCAATGGGAGCATATGTTAACTAACATTCTTTTATTGAAATCAAATCACTAAGTGTGTGCTACTGTACTTGCGTAAGGGTGAAATTGTGTACTTCACTACTAAAATGTGTCTTCATACATCATTAGGTACCACACAAGGATCTAAGCAAGCACTAAGCTTTTCACAGAGGGAGAGACATAAATATGTGAAATGGACCTGCTGTAACACGAAGCGTATATAGCTGATTAGCATGAGACAAGTGGTGCATGTCCTGTGCGCTAGGGTGTATAACTTTCAGCTATACTACTGTAAGAGCATTTCTGTCCACAGATTATTTTGCTCATTTAGTTGACAAACAAGCCTGCTGCAAGGTTGTGAACTCACACTTAAACCCGTTCTTCAAAGTAAATTGTACCCAGCAAATAGTTTTAAAAATTAAGGACAAGATAAAGGGCTGTGGCTGCAGCCTGGCGTTATAGATGGCACAGAGCTACATGAGCATATCGGGAGGCTTGGGAAGCATCCTGCCTTGTGTGTGCACAGTCCTTCCTGGTCCTGGCTGACAGCCACCTCTTCCCCTACCCCCTCTTTCCCACATGTTAACCACAGCCTGGGTGACTACATTTCTTTCTCTCTCCAGCAAAGTGTCATAACAGATATTTCCTTCAGAGAAGCAAACATTGAAGGTCAGAAATATCCTCAGGCTTCTTTATTCCATTCTTAGTTACAGCCACCTCCCTTGGTATAGGGATTATTATGTGTTATATTGTAGATGCAGAACATATGGACATGTCTCGTATCCCAAAACCATTGATACAAAGGCATAAGAGGAGGGCACCCCTGTCACTCAGTTACTCTTTTTTGCATGACAAGATCACTCAGCTATGCAAACATTCAATCTGACTTTACCAAGATTTTGCACTCACAGATGTACCCCAGATCGATTGCGATGTCAAGGCGGGGAAGATAATCAATCCAGAATTCATTGCAAAATGCCCTCCTGGATGTCAAGATGTAAAATACCGTGTTTATGGCACAGACATTTACGCTTCCTTTTCCAGTGTGTGCAATGCTGCAATTCACAGGTGAGTGAGTTTAAATGAGCAAGGCTCTCAGACAAAACCATCATTTCAGTGTAGAGAGTTCTTGGCTTTTCAAACCCTCTAAGGTTCCCGCTGCCTTGTAGGTTTGATTGCAGGCTGCTGTTCTAGTAGAAAACCTGTGAGAAAGACTATGTGTGATGCAATGGATCCAGTCTTATAAAGTGCTGTCAATCCTGTATTCCTATTGAAATCAGTCGTGTTTGAAGACGTTTCTCAACCTTTGGAGAAGTGTCTTGAGATCTGCAGGTCTCTCATTCATGCATAGCAAATTACTACTGTACTATTATTATTCAAGTGGAAGATAGGATCGAGCTGCTGCTACTAATAAGCTTCAGAAAAAAAGAGGCATATCACCAGTGATGAATACATATAGCTCTCATACTTCTGGGATTGGTTTTGGTTGTCCAGATTTGAATTTAATTGTCCTTAACATCAAAGGCTGAGTAATGTGCTTTCCTGCCACAGAAAAGGACACTGGGCAAGAAAATGTATAATACAAATTTAATAGCACAAATTTTGCCGAGTTTTATTAGCCGTGCAAAAATGTGCATAAAATTTTAATGGAGAATAACTTCACAACCAAAACACACCATAATTGTAGGCAGGATGCAGAGACAGGATGCATTCAGCTGAAAATGCAGTAAGAACTTATAAAGCCTGATTGACAACTTGACTTCATTCGGAGTTATTCGAGCTATTGCAGCGTTTCCGGTTCTGTGAAATAGCCGGGATCCTGAGTAAAGTTGAATAGTTAAGGCTTTGGGACTTTATACCTTACCTCTGCACTGCGCAGCACACAGGCTGACATGCCTCTGTGCATAGGGCTGCCACCTCCTGGCTGCAGCTCTGTCTGCTCAGCCCCTTGCTGGGGAGATGACTGCCAGGTGACTGGCTCTCAAACGACAAATTCTTCTTTCAGCTGCTAGTGCACAATGGAAATTGTTTGCCTCTGCACGCAGAGCTTGTTCCAAAGGGAAGTTACAAAATACTCATAGAGGCTGCAATTCACCCCGTAGTTCAAATGCTGGCTGCCTGTATTGTTGCAGTGAGGGTTTCAGTTTTCCTCGTTTGCCAGCTGGGTTTGGCTTTGTTAGCTTATATGTTGCATTTCCGCAGACAGTGAATTTCCTTTCCTTACAGTTATTTTACCAGCAGCTTCTTGCAATCATCAGAGAAAGCTACAGCTCTAACATATTCTTCACCATTGTTTGCTGCCCGTTACTTGTTTTCCTGCACAGTGTCATTATTGCCAGTCCTAGCGCCCCGCTAGAGTCGCAGTCGCTTCCTGGTTTTCCTGCTTTCCTAATGATGCCGCAGCAAGTTGCATACACTGAAGGTTTGCTGTTTGTCTTGAGATACATGTTACGTCATATGTCAAACACCATTTAACGTGCACCGCACATGGAGCCTGCCAGGTTTTCTACAGCTTCCAGCAATATTGTGTTCAGTTTACTCCAGGTTGAGGTCAGAACCAGGCTTAGTTTTTTGCAGATAACACATACTGGAACTCAAAGAAAACATTAATTTTTTACAAAAGAAAAAGTCAAGCGAGTGGGAGGTTTGCCTCAAATTTGTATTTCTGTCACTTTGTTGGCCCAAAACCTCCTCTGAGTACCTCTCCCTGTATCTTCAGTCATTCAATCAAGCTTGCAGGAATTTTAATGAAGGCAGTAGCTTGTCCTTGTGTGCAACTGGGTCAACCTTAAACACAGGACCAGTAGATCAGTGGGAAGAGCAAACAGATCCCAATGTACTTTGTAACAAACTGCTCTTCTCTGTGTGGAAGAAGCACGAATATTTCTTTAGCAGCAGACTTAGTAGTAGCGTCACAGCCCCACTACAGCGTTGTTGAACAGTTTCTAAGTTTTTGGGGGGAATTTCCGCCTTCAGACACCATGTTTTCCCCTTGCAGTGGTATAATTGACAATGCAGGCGGGAAGATCCTCGTCCAGAAAGTCGCCGGCCACTCTGGTTACCGCGGGAGCTTCTCCAATGGGGTCCGGTCCCTGTCACTGCCACGCTGGAGGGAATCCTTCCTCGTGTCAGGTACCGCGGTGGAGCGCGGGAGCCGCCTGCCCTCCCTGGCTACTCCCTGCTGCCCAACCAGCCGGGCAGCAATGGGCGGAGGGGGAAGCAGCCTTCTCGTTTTAAAGACCTGTTTAGTCACCGCACCTAGCTTTAGCAAGAATAATGCACTTGAGACAGTTTTTATTCTAGGCTTCCTACATAGCCCGCAGAGACATACACCCTGCCAGCAGTGTGCTCAGATCAGCCCGGTGCGGGTCTGAGCCCACTGCGGGAGGTGACGGGCGGTCTGGATTGACTCTCTGAGGGCACCTTAACTCCTGCTATTGATGCGTAAAATCCGAGCCTCGGTACTGAGGGGGAGGTCTTCCTATTGCACTTGCTCTCCAGCCTGGTAAGTAGTACTGTTAAGGGACCTAAAGGGCCTTTTGGCCGTTTGAAGCATCCTCAGGTTGCACCTGAGTTAGCGTCTTCTGAAGCGACTTCTGACTTCTCTCAACCCACCTCAAGCCACATATAGCCATGCTGTGTTTATGCACACCCAATATTAAGCAATTCTGTTGGTGCATCCCAAGTACGTTATGAATTCTCCCCACCTCTGTTAACCAAACAGTTTTGATATCTAGTCAGTGCAGGGAAAGCCATCTTAATTTAATGCTCATTTCTTTTTTCTCCCCGTAGTATATAGAGCAGCTCATTTGCATTGACTGACAAAATTCACAGATTTTTCTTTTTTAAACTAGATCCCCTTTACACCAGCTTCAGGTTCTCTTAAACTACTTGCCCTCATTCTACCTGTGTGAAAAGAGGGTCTAATTTACATTGCTTTACATACAATTTCTAAATCTAACTTCTTGCTGCATCCATACAGTGGGTCAGTTCTTGCTGGTCTGCACTTTTGGAGGTTTAGGACAGGTATGACGAATTGATGTTAGTTAACTACATCATTCCTGAAAAAATCAACAGCTCAGGCAGCTGAACAGCCACTAAAAATGTGAAAATTTGTGGACAGCAAAGGAGGTCTCAGAAACTGACCGAAACGAACTGTCGCCTGGAGTTTGCGTTAATGTATTTGGATGCACTTTTTACAGCATTCTGCCATGGGTACACCACATTATGAGAGGGATTTGTTTTGGATGAGTAGGAATTTCCTGGAATAGCTGAATTGCTACTTGTTGGTTTTTTTTCCCCAACAAACATCACATTGTAGTTCTGGCACATAAATGGGAAATAAGATTTTTTTATTTCAGCAGCTGCTCAGTTATTATCCCATAAAACTGCAGGAGTTTTTGATTTATAGTAACAAATCTTTATTCTTAATTAAGGAGACACTATAAAAGACGATACAAGAGAAAGTTACAAGCACATGTAAGAGGGGATGATGAGAAATCGGGGTATGTGTAGGCATGATGAGATTTGTCCCTCGTGCTTAATTTTATGCATGCTGAGTGCTCTTACTGATGTCAGTGGAACTACTTAGGTTATAAACTAGCTCAAGCGTAAATCTAACATAATATATCATATACTCTATACCGTATCATATTTCATATATAAATACGAAGAAAACCCTCACTATAACTACTGAAAATGTGGGAAATTTAGAATTTTGGAGAGAAATTTAGAAGACTAAAACCCCAGGAAGGCTGTGCTATTCATCTCAGCAGCCTGAGGCTGAATGCAGACAGATCTCACTCTCAAAAAGAGATGAGCTGGGTTTTTTTTACAATTATGACTCATAAAAAGACAGAGCTGCATAAAGTACTCCCCAACAAAAATACCAAGTCACCTAAGGCATTAATTTCAGCCAGCTTTAGAGCTTGAACTGAATCCCCTATTCTCTAGCTGAATTCCCTTTCAGCAGACCAGACCCGTATGTGCTACGGTACCCTGGAAATGTGCCAACAGTTTGTTCCTAGTTAGGATATTGTCACCAAGATTTTGTGATGTTTAAATTGTGAATGAGCATCCGCACAAAAGAGCACAGAAGAGGAATCCTCGGGGGACCCAGGCGATGAAGTGGCGTGATTTAGGGGCAGAGGGGGATGAGGTCTGTCCTCTGGGATTAAAGCAGCCAGCACACCAGGAGGTATGCAAATGCGGTGGTATTCACTTTCAAGCACTGAAATGGCTTGGCACTCAGTTGAATTACTCCATTCAGTTTAGTGGGAGTTTTGCAGCTAGAGGGTTAAGAAAATAGAGTCCTAAACCTCTGGGTTTGCTAGTCACAAATAAGCATGAGAGGGTGAGCAGCCACCACCCCATAGCTTGTACTTCAGTGGCCAGAAGTTGAGGTTTTCAGCCCACATGTAAACCCATTTTTAAGTATGTTAAGCAAACTCCAACCTAGATGCGATGTTTTCCAGACAGTGGAAAAGACATATTACCATTGCTCCAGAGAGCAGGGCCACATTCGGGTCAGGCCTCACACCTACCTCTTGGTCACATATAGGATGCAAGTTGCTGTTGATCAAAAACCCCAGAGTCCAGTAGCGGCCAGCCCCCGTACCAGCTAGTTTATTTGCACAGCAGCGGGCTTCAGGTCTGTATTAGAAAGCAGATTAGCACAGAAATATTCTAAATTAAAATCAGATTATTACACTATTGCTGAATCCGTGTAACAACCACTCGTACCTGACAACTCTGCCTCTGTTGGGATAAAGAAATGCATTTAGAAATCATCTGCAATCCTATAACTTTTCTGCCTGTCTACCAAGCTGGCAGAAGAGCTCCCCAGTCCTGCTTGGCTCCTGATCCCAGTTTTGGCTCGGAGGGAAGTGGAAGTGAAGACCTGCTGCCCTTCACTTCGGCCAGCTTCTGTGAGAGACCCGAGGGCAAGGAGGGAGCTCTTTCCAGCTTGTCCTTGCATGCTAACTTGCCAGCTCTGATCTCTGGCAGATCTGTGTTGACTTCAGTGGAGCTGCTCTCAGTTTATACCACTGTAAATGAGAAATGGATTAGATCCTTACGTCATTACTTCATTAGTGTCTCAAACTAAGTTCTTCATCTAGGGTTTTTTAATGACATCTGAAATTTCAGAGAGGAGTAAAACAAAGGAGAAAGAAACATGAAAAGCGACAAAGGACAGTGCCTCTCCAGCTCCATGGCCATCCCTGCATACAGAGGACCAGTTCCTCTGGCATAAACCCTTCTTTGTGTGCCATCACAGAGAAAATAGCCCCCAGTTCCTAGGAGTGGCTCAGTCTGGAGCAGCTAATTCTCTTCAGTGCCGTTGGTCTCTGGATTAATCACCCAGGATAACAACTGACATGCTTGCAGTGCCATATACACCTTCTAAAAGAATCCACTGAAGGAATAAAGGAAAGCAAACCTAGCATCACCATCATGACTCAGGTTTTGCGGGAGGTGGAGGTAGGTCCCACCTGAGGTGGTCCAGAGAGATGACACAGCACAGTGTCTTGTAGAGACAGTCACCAGCGTCCAGAAGTCCTACATCCACCAACTCCTAGAGGCCAGAGCAGTCTCCCCCACACTGGGCTTCCCTGCAACACTTTTCATTCAGTGATATATGGGAATATAAAAACTGCCCCAAGAGATGGAATTGCATGGCCACATGTACCAATAGAGATGGCATGTGATGCGGCATTAAAAAGATTTGTGGTTCAAAGCTTAACTGGGAAATGTACCTCATTGTTTTAAGACAGGACCCTCATTTTAGATCTAAATATAGATACCATATGTTCCCACACACAAGCACGGCTTTCTCTCACTGTTATTACTGCAAAAGACTGTTGCCAGAAATGGCATGTTGCAAAAGTGAGGTCAGAGAAGAATGCCGTGTGCGTGACAAAATGAATCCCACATCAAACATGCTTTCTAGCTCAACTGCATAGTTGGGCACTGGAAAAGGCTGCCTAGGGAAGCTGTGGGTTTAAGTACAGGTTATACAGATGTCCTTCAGGAATGGTCCCCTTGTGCTTAACACCATTTGAGAGCAAAGGAATGAACTAACTGACCTCTTCAATTCCTTCCCAGGACTGCATTTTCATGCTTTCTAACTTTTTTTTTTTTTACAATGCTGGATTTAGGAATTGGTATTTTTAGTGGCATGGTTTTGAAATTCTGCCATCAGACGAAAGAAATCTACAAGAAAATGAGTTGGGCAGTGAAGAAATGGGGTCTGATTCTGAATGCATATGTTAGATGGGAGTTTTGTTGCAAGAAAACTTAGAAATTTTTTGTGATGCTTGTTAATGATTTTTTTTGTAGAGGGAAAGCCAAGAAAAGGTGTGACATATCCATCAACTCTTGAATATTCTTCTTCAAAAAGCACAGCTGTTAAATCAGGCAAGTGATTATGACTGACTCTCCCTTACATCCATTCACAACTATCTGTTGTAGCTTCTCAGTTGTGTAATACAAAGACATAATTATTCAGAGTCAGCAGTTAACGCATCCCTTAGTATCTCATCCAAATCCTTCATGGCATTTTTTATGTTAAACATGTGGAAATTATCCCAGGCGATTTCTATTTTTTGGTCATACCATGTTTCACAGACTTCTGTTCCCAAGTGCTCACTGTTAGTGAGTATGATGTGGTGCTGATTATATGAAAGCATTTGAGGTTTTACACATGTTGACTTTCTCCTAATGTTATTCATGTTATTTTTTGGGATATTCAGTGTTGAGAGTATAATAATAAATAATAATATAATACTAATGACACAGCTGGCAATGCACTCCAGCTTTAGCTAAGAATGATATAAGGAACTACTCTGTATAACCATTTTAGTCAGCATCCTACTCTGTAAGACTCAACTCAGTTTAAATAATTTAGTTGTTTTCAGAGGTCTTTGATCAAGTCTCACACCAGGTGGTAGTTGATATTCAAGTGTACATGAAGTGCCTCAGTCACTGAAATAACACTTGTTTGTGCCCCCTGTAACAACCATGCAATGTTCAGACTCTTCCTTGGGGGCATGAATGAAAACAAAATGAGTGTCTGATACTACTACACGCTTCCCTAGCATGGGTCTTTTGCTGTTTGCTGAGCCTGAGCCTTCCTGAGCTTATCCTCTGTCAGCTGTGGTATAACAAAATGTGCCGTATCTTCTCCATGAACTCAAATGCTTGTCAGCAGGTCCATCCATCCAAGGCCACACACAGGTTATGGGAGTCCTGCTCTTCTCCTGCCCATTATTGTTTGGTCCGTGGAAGCAAAGTACAGAGCTCTTTCCTCACCTTTAGGCTTTCACTTGCACAAAGACACATTTTCATCTGAATGCTGTAGTTGTTCAGACGGACTATGCATCACTCAAAGCCATGCCTTTAGTTTACAACACCTGTGCATTTACAATCAAACAGGTACAAATTTGTATATGTGTCTTGACCAGGGACACAGAAATTTCTGACCCAAATATGCACTGCTAGAAGGGAGGCAGTACCTTAGAAATTTTGGTTTTGTCTAGGAAACGATCCCTAACACCACATCTCATCATTCCCAAATGTACCCACACGTGAAGTATCAGCCCAAACATCTCACACCAGACCAGGGACAATCACAGCCAGGGTAGAGCTCAGCAGGCTGCAAGCAATGATTTCTTCCACCAGTGCTAAAACCCACATTACGTGACAATCGGTATAGGAATGGGGAGCGTCATCAAGTCACATCTCAGACATGCAAACAGACTACCAGGAGACTGTTCCTGCAGCAAACCAAAGACGTGAGCAGTTTCCTTCACTTTGTTCTTGAATCAAACAGTGTGAATGAAAATGTTAGGATCCTAGCAACAAAGGCTGTGTGTGCATTCATGCAGAGAAAACCCAGGATGATCAACGGAGCAAATAATAACTGTTACATCAAACTCTGTGCTTGAGGACACCGCTGTCTTGCTTTGCCCAGCCCTGTCCCACCAGTAGCAAATAGATCTGATGGTCACAATCCATCTTCCCCGAGCCCCACTTGGCCCTGTCAGCCCTCCTTAGCCCTGCCACCTCAGCCCAGCAATCTCAGCTGTACTCTACTAGAAACAGCTTGTTCTTAAGATAAAAATCTATGTAACATGGTGCTGGGGCCATCTTGTGATAGAGGATTTCCTACTTCTTTCTTAATTTAAAAAAGCTACCTTTTTCTTCTGATTTAAATTATAGAGACCACATTGCACACTTGGATACTTAAACCCATTATCTGTAGGAGGTAAAGGCAGTCCTTTGAGGAGTACACTCACTTGCTGCCAGATTAGCGAAAAATCCTGCTTCACACCTGATCAGCTGTCAGAGATGCAATTTTGGTTCTCATCCCAGGGACACTGGAGATTCGTGGTGCCTGACCTTGCTTTAAATGCTGCTGGTGGTTACAGTGCTTCCCAAACGCTGGGCACAGCAAGAAAAACCGTCCCAAAATTGTAACTATTTACAGCTGGTAAAAAACAATCAAAAGCTGTTGTTTTACAAAAGAATACAGATTTTTAGGAGACGATTACCTGGCGTAATTTCTCAAATAGGTCAATGCTGCCAAAATAGCTGGAGAAGAAAAAAATATGGAAGCTCAAAATCCTCCAGTACTGAGTCAGACATAAAAGCGGAGGCAGATTCTTTTGCAGGGTAGCAGTAAATGAACTGTAATAAATGTTCCAAGTACTTGATGTCTTTGGATCTTAGAAGGAAAAAAGGACAAAAAATCTCCATTTTCCTTCTAAGCCAGTCCATGGCATTCAGGATTTGGCCCCATAATGACCTGACAATGTCAGGCAAGAAAGAACTACATCTGAAGGTGAATTAGTGACTGAAATATTGCATGTTAGCTGGTATTCCCCAAACACCCTACACACACCGTGACCCTGATTCTCAGGACACGCTGCTACTTAGAGGAAAAATCAACAACATGATGCATTAATCTTATGAGTATTGGTTTATTAGTGGTAACACCCCATATTTATTGCTCACTTCAGAAATTCTATTGACATTGGCAGGAGCTTTTGGGCAGTAAAAATGCCTAAATTTGGCACCAAAAATATGGGTGCTTCTCTAGAGGCACCAAGCCATCGCTTTTTCTCGCTTGGTGAGAAAGCTCTCATTAGACTGACTGACCTACCTAATGCCAGGTGATGGGATGCCTTCCTTTGGGGACTTATAATCTCTAAATAGGAGATTTAAAATTATTTTCTTCCAGAGCTGCATTTCCTAATGTGCTTAATTTTGCTTCAGAGCCTAAAAAGCCAGAGCAAGACCTAAAAGCTACGAGGAGTGCAGATACCGCTAATGCATCAGAAAAAGCGTCAGAACAAGGTATGGGTTGGGGATCTCAGTGCTATTTTACAGTATCCCTCCCACTCTAAACTGCCTGCAGATGCTTATAGGAAGCAGTTTGAGACTGGTAACGCATACAGCTTTACCTCTCCCATCCAACCTCCTCTCTACAGCCTCTTTCCCCCCGAACCAACCCCACTACATGAGCGCCTGCAACGGTGCTTGAAGGGCATGTGCCAATTCAGAGAAGAGAGGGCACCCCCTCAGTTTAATTTCTGCCTGCGCTTTGGGTGAGTTCAGGTGCCATGAACTTCAAAAGCCTGCGTTACAACTCTTGGCAATTTCCTATGCAGGGCATGTGCCCTCCAAACCCTTTGAAGATACTGTGAAGGAGATGGGCACCCTGTCTGCAGGAGCACTGGGAATGGCTAGCCCTTGAGAGCCCTCCTCTCATGTTAAAGGCTCCACCAGAAACACAGCCAACATGCACCAAGGCAACGCCTTTTCTCTGCTCTTACTATGCTGCTTCCTTGGATTTTCTGCTAATGCTGTTAGCTCCCAGCTTCCTTGCTTCTTGCAGCCTGGGGTATAAATCCAGCCGATGTGCCTGCTCCCTGCTCCAGTGGCACCAGATCACAGGGGAAGACTCACTGTGCCCTCTGTCTTCTTTCTTTTAGCGCAGCAGCGTGGAGCAGGGCACCGTTCAGCCCAAAGAGAGCCATTCATGCTGATTTTTTCAGCCGAGTTGTTTTGTTTTTCTTCTGAGCTCTCTTTCAGCATCATCCCATTAAAACTGTCTGAGATCCGAGTTTTTCACTGGCTAGCGTTAGGTGGTAATTAATCCACCAGACAGTTTCATGATGATGCTTTCCAAAAGGAGAACATCCAGCAATAAAATACAAGCTTGTGCTGTGCAGCAATGAATAGACTGCACACCATTCCCTTTCAGTGCACACAGCGTGTCAGGCCATACCCAGGGCTATGGGCGGGGAGGAGAGGAACAAGACTGAGGTGAACATGGAATATATTTTAGGGTAGGCTTTTTGTAGATAGATAGAGAAGATAAATGTGAAGGCTCTTTTTCAAGACAGTGACTTGAAAGAGCTGTAAGCACGTTAACAATTTTGTGTAAGGATATTTAGGATGCAAATTTTGCAACTAGAATTGTCTCTGTTCTCACAACAGATGATACATTTTTAAAGTAGGAGCAACTCTGAGATGAGTCAAAGTTAGATGAAATCAGCACCTCCCAGGTGGTGCTCTCCCCGGCACCCCTCAGCCGAAGCCCTGACGCTCCCTGCTCTGCCTCTGACCCGCTCCCCGAATCACCGTTACCTGAAAGTTGTCTTTCTGCCAAAAGCATTTCAGTGCTGTGGTGGGCAACACGTATTTTATTCTGGTCTGTGACTCAGAATGGCCATCTTTTATTTCCAGATGTCAGCTGATTTCCACTTATATGGACTTTCTAACTGCTTAATTACACTGAGAAAAGATGATGACAAAATGGAAACTGCAACTGGCTGGTTGAACCATTTCATAGGTCTGAGACATCTGTCAGGTTGATAGGTGTTCCTGGCCAAAGCAGACAAAGTATACAGGAAGCACTAAGGCTGCAACTGGCTGTTGTCAGCACCCTCCGGAGAGCGGTGTGATACTGTGTCACACCGGCACGTGCGCTGCACATCCACACAGCAATGGAGGCACTAATGGCTCCACAGATGAGGATGCTTGTAGACATCCCGAGGAGAACACCAGTGTCTGGGTTGCCTTAAACAGTGAGCGCTATTAATGATGCTTCCACGCGTGTCACACATCCAGCTGCAGTGATTGTGTCGCACATCCAGCTGCAGTGATCGTGTCAATGTTCCTACAGGGGACGCAGTCCACAAAGAGTATCAGACCTCTCCAGTGCCGACACCAGCTACACAAATGGCCACCACAACCCCAACCCCAACAACCACGACAACGGATCCTTCCACCACAACACCAAAGCCAACCACAACACCTGCAACAACCAGAACCACAACAGTTGCAGCTGCAACCAAGACTCGAGCCGGACCACATAGGGTCAGAGATATAGGTCAGTGGCATGGATGTTTGAACCGCTTTCCTCCTGACCCCCAGCTTTCCTAAAATTTAAGGAACAAGACATGCAGCCGAATATACCATGATCTAGTAAATCATGAATTCAGCAATTCAATGTAGGAATATTAGGAGTGGATAAAGAAATTAATTCCAGCAGATGGGCTAGAGTTAGAGTTGCGGTATAGCCTTCCAGATACATACAAAGTCAGCGTGTCTCACATAAACCCAAATGCGTGTAGATTGTCCGAGATGAGAGTTCATCTGCAGTAAGCAGTACAACTACGGATGGTCTTTATGCTGACATACAAATTGATTCATGGGGGAGTAAGCTCTCCGTCCCCAAATGCTGTCATGATTTTCAGGTACAGGAGTCAACAAATAGTTCTTTGATTCATGTGTCTGGACTGAGAGTTCAACAAATAGGTCAAGACTCATTTTAGAATTAATTTTGTGATAACTTTCAATAAATGAAAGTTGTAATACATTTTTTTGTAACAGCTTTTGGATTTTAAAGATTAAAACACTGTGAAGGAATTCTCATATGATTTTTGCACACCTGGTTTTCCTTAACCTTTCCTTCTCTGTTTATTCTTATTCATTAACACTGGGGTTTTTGGTTCAATAACTGAAAGTTAAATTCTCTTATTTTTAGGTTCTAGCAGTGTCCACCCAGCATATTCATCTGTGGTAGCTGCAGCATCAAGTAAGTATGGTGAAGAAGTATGTGCCACAAGGCATGCAGTACAGTGTACTTTAAGGCAGCAATGATTCAATAACCTTTCAAGCCTCAGCAAACTCAATGACTGCATCCAAGTCTGGATTTAAACTGAAAAACAGACGCTTGGCCCTTGGCCAGCGTCAGAGATGCTGATCACCCACAGCTCTGGGGAAGCCTTTCTAGTGAATATCTACACGTTTCAGCCTTGACAAATGCTGGGTTTCACAACACTTGAGACAAAGCTTGTGCTGTTTGAATCGTGTTTTCCTATTGCTTCTTTCTGTCTTATTCTCTCAAAGGGAGACTTGATTTAATTGTAAGATACATGATGCAGAGGGCTGCATAGCCATCTAAACTTAGCGCTGAGAGATCTGAAACGCCAGCTTACATTAAACCAATGCTCTTTCAAAAACCTCAGGCTGTGGTTCTGAGTCTGGCATAGATGTGATGTTATTCCTGGCATGCCACTCGTGTTATTGACAGCAGAGTGGTGGCTCCTCAGAGCTCTGCATCTCGATCCAGAAGCCTGCTCCCATTCCAGCCCACAGCCTGCAATGCAAGCATTTAGAGGTGTTTTCCCATACAATTTGTAATTGCTCAGCTGTGCGGTCAAGAAAAGAGAATATTTTCAACTGTTTGCAAGTTTCTGAGCATGGGGATATGATTGCTTTTGAGTGAAAAGGGAGCTGGGCCATCATTAGGTTTTACGCTCTGTCGCTATTTCTGAGTGCCTCGAGCTCGGCTTTGCTCTCACATATGTAACTGCAGCCATCCCTGCTGCCAAGTAATTCAGAGCCAAGCACATGGCAGGGCAGGTATCTTTTGGGCAATTCAGGTCTTGAGGGAAAGGATCGTTAAGTCAAGTTTAGCTGCGAGCCCAGAATAAGGGCAGGGGCTGGAGGGGTTAATCTTACCAAGTCAAATGTACAGGTATGTGTATGGCAGGATTTACAGAAGTGCCAACACAATTCAAAGGGGTTTAAATTCAGTGGGAATCTGCATCATTTGGTACCTAATGTGCCTGTAAACCTGGTCCTGCTTCTTGCTCTCTTTTCTATTTCCTATTCCCTGCAGGCTGAGCACAGAAGAGGCCATTATTGTCTTTACTAGCCATTAGGAAAACCTGTTTGATGTTCCCCAGTCAGTGAGAGATACATGTTGAGGGTAAAGTTCTGGCAACACTGAAATCAGTGGGAAGGTTGTATTTGTCTTTAATAAGACCAAACCTTTAGTCAAAACATGAAAGAACAAAAATTTAAAAAGCACTCACTTTTTCAAGTCTTTCAGTGGTCACTTCATTGCAATTTGGATCTATCTTTCTTCACAATTTTCTTTACTGAAGTTCTAAACTTAAATTAACTCCCAAAAGATTAAAGTCACCAGACTTAAGGACAGGTTATTGTGAGCTGGAAGAGTGATGGAGACCTGCTTCTGATTTCACAGACTTCATTTCTAGGACCATGTCCAGCATGTCTGTACTTGGCATCTGGCTTCCTGAATTCTCCTGATCTCTTCTTGATTCTAAAAGAGAAGAACTGGCTAAGAAAAATACAAAAAGTACAAATACAATTTTGAAGCGATGACCATACACAAAGCAGTTTATCAGTTTTCTCTGTCTGAGGAGCCTTTAGGAAGCACTCCTATTATTCAGGCCAGAGTTTCTGATGATGCTGTTGGCCTTAAGAGTTTGGTTTGACCGGACAGAAAAAAATATTCTCCTGTCCAGCTTGGCTCACAGGGACTCACAGATCTACCTCTCACAGGGTATTGGTAGTTTGCCTGAAAAAGACACCTCAAAAGTAAATAGCCTTGAAATAGACCACAGTCAGAATGAGCACGGCTGTGGCTGCTGTTAGCTCTGGCATTTCCATTTCCAGCCACTGGCACTGGCAAACCTTCACAGGGGCAAAAGAAAAGCAGGACTTGCCGCTTAGAGCATTAGAGCAGGGGCAAAACCCCTCCGTCCAGCTCTTGCTGTTCTTTCCCCTTTATCTTCTGTTTGTCAAAGATACAGAAACAGGAAAAACATCTGAGACTCTGCTCCATCGCAGGATCTCTGCTTAAAAGACTTGATGTGGCAAAACTGCTAAATGAAAAGCCACTGATGTGACTAGCATGACATTTGACAGCTCATTCCTATCTGCCCTACTAGCAAGTGCAGCACTTCACTGGTGCAGTATACAGCAAAGGATGATCCTGAGCGGGAAGCAGCAATGGCAGCGGGCTTTGAAAGTGGATGCAGACTCTCTGGGCACAACTTTAACTTCAGCCACTCTCTGGTACATTGACAGCTTCTGCCTCTTTCCAACAGCAGCTAGCCAAGCACACTCCCAAGGGCCACAAACCCACTTGCCCTCTCCCATCCCAGCTCTTCAAGCAATCCTTTCTTGCACAGCTCCTTGGACCCTAGACAAAGGTTGGGAATAAATCCAACGTTCCTGTGAACACCGCCATCATAAGCAATGTCATGATCCTCGGTGCCACACTGAGGCACTGAGCTGGCAACCAAGCATCAGGCAGCGAGTGCCTGAGCATCCAATGACCACCACCACCACTCCTCCACCACCACTGTGTTTGCCCCAGCCAGCGAAGGCATGGCAGAAACCAGCTTACTGGGGGTTGGTGGTAACACGCCTTTGGGAGGGTACAGCAAGAGGGAACAGCCCCGAGACCCAGCACGGTCAAAAGGAGCATAGAGAGAAATCCAGGTTGCTAACATGGGTGTGGAGGGTAGATTAATTCATTTTAAAAGTGGCATAAAATACTTTTGATACTGAGCTAATCTCTCTCTTACCCTCTTGTACTTTGTTTCTGCTGACCTTGTAAAGAGTGTTATATACACATTCAGGCTCGGTTGTGGCAAACCTGAAACAAGGTGAGCTCTCAGGCTCAGAGTTAATTTTCTTCCACCTCTTTGGCACACACCACCCTCCTGCATGGAAAGTGTGCCCTGCACAACCCCATACAACACTGCTGCACAGACAGACTTTTCCTTCCACAGCCTGAAAACTCCGCCTGGGCTAGCCGTGGTCCATCTGGAGCCAGAGCTACAAGCTTACAGAGTTTAAAAGCCTTGCCAGTTTTGGCAGATGAGCCTGTTATTTCCTTAAACAGGATCTCTTTGGCTTCTGGAGTTTACAAGGTCTCTCAGGACAGCTCCTAGAAATCCCATCAAAGGGCTCCCAGTGGCCTGTGAAGGTTCGATTTTGGGTCAAACGCAAGCTATTTGCTGTCACCTCATTTTGCAATATCAAGTTCCCAAGGAGCAGCAATTCCTGTTTTCTCAGACAACCATTCAAAATGGTCTCATTTATGATATCTTATTGACGAAAATATCTCGGGGCCCCTGCCCAGTGTTCACAGGAGTCAGCTAGAACTCTCCCACTGATTTCGCCAGGCTTTGGAATTAATCTTTCTGGGAAAACTAATGAATAAAGGCTTGTTAAAGGATAGCTTTACTAACAAGCGTCTTAAGAATAATTAATTTCAATGAAAGGCGTGATTAAAGACGTGGCTTTCATCTGCAAACGCTTTGAGCCTTTACTATTTTTGAACAATGGGAATTTAATAACACAATCACCTTAAAAAAAAGCCTTTTGTGTAGACAGTGGTGAAGACATTTCAGTCACATGAATTCTCCCACATTATTTTTGTCATTGTCCCATTGTTTACAGTCTGCCTGCTTGGTTGTGCCCACTCACTCTCTGCAGAAAGGGTAGCATCTGGTCTGGGGGGTTGTTTGGGGTTTGGGGCTTTTTTTAACCTTCCTTACACAAGCAGCACAGTTGGATGGTACCGAAATAGAAATAAACATAGATAACCAATGTGAGTGAGAGAAGGAAAGTTATAAGAGAAAGCAAATCACAGCAGTAACTCCAAACCTCTTAAACGCAGACCAGAGACCTGTACAAGTAATATTCATAACTGAAGAGAATGTTAACTAGGCTAATGTATATGACAGACAGACGAAGGTAATCCTTTTTTTAAGCTGGCTCAAAATATACAGAGTGAACATCTGAGAAAGTATATTAATGAAAATTGTCTATATATGAACCATTAACTCTGACAGCTATAAAATGAGACTCAGTGAAAAACCCAGGTAGCAGTAGCCTTGAACCAAACATGGTATATATCACACTTTTCCAATTTGATGTCTACTTAGGACAGGTTCAGGCTGCACAAGGAAGAGGACAGAATCCAGGTATGTCTTAAATTAATAATAACTAGTAATTTGTATTGCTAGAATACCAGAAAACCTTGTGTTTAAGTTATGTGTATTAACCAATATAATATTTTCAAAGCATTCAGGGGCGCTTCCACCTCTCCAAGTAACAGGAATATTTTACGACCCAATACAGGTAAAGGCATTACAATCCCTTCTCTAACTCCTCCCTGTAACTAGTTCCACCACATCTACTGAGTCATGCAGTAATGAACTGTTTTTCACTCCTAACCACATTCGTAGCAGGATGCAGTGAGAACAGATATCACACTGGTTATTGCATGACAATAGTGTAACTTTTAGGAAAAAAAAGAAATGGGAATAATTAAAGTTAGAATTGTTCTCAAAATAGTATTCTAAAACCATTTATAAAGGTCTTTTACAACATTTGCCGTTGCAAAATGAGAAGGGAACTTTTGTGTCTGTGTACGTTTGGGGGATGAAAAGCCTGACCCTGAGAGGAGATGCATGCTTTCAGTTTCCAGGCCCTGAGCACGGCTGGCATCTCAGGACCCCCTACCACTTGTTCCAGTGCACAGGTGTACAGCTACACTGCCCAGCACCTGCTAACATTTAAACTCTTTTCTTCTGCTTACGCCAACCTCTTTCAGTTTTTAAATTCCTTTTTCTTAAATCCACAGTTTCCATCTTCCCTTTCCATTTGGTTTGAAAACGTGCAGAAAGACAGTTCGGAGCCACCACATCCCTTGCAATCGTGCTTCTCTCTCCTTGCCCACGGGCATCTAACCTCTGGCCTCTTTGTTGGATCATGCAGGTACTCAGCGCCAAGAGCCTGTCGCCGCCTTCCGGAGGGCCGCCGGCTCTCCAGCCCACCTGGGTGAGCGAGATTGCTAGCAGCAGATTTTCTGCTCTCTTTCATAGTTTTAGCAACCCAAAATTAGCCCTCAAGCAGTACCACAGATCATTTTCGTGTGTTCTGGAGGAGGACCAGGGCAAGCCTCACACACTGAATGCCAACTAGGAGCTTCCTGAATGCGAAAGGCAAAGGACAGCTCTGTCGCTGGCAAGCTGTTGTTTCAGGCTGTGGGAATCAACATCTACTGCAGTGCTTGCAATTTTCCTTATTTGTTAGTCAAAAGGAGGAACAAAAAACCAGCTCTGTGCAGGCTATCAGGTCTGCGGAGCTAAATCTTCTCTTCCTGTTGTTCAATGGAGCCTCCAGGCCAACTGTGACGGTAGAGGTTGCCTTTAATACTGAGTGTAGAAACATCACCTGTGCTTTCTTTTGTCTCTGGCTGTGCAATTCACCATCCTTCACCAGCAAGCAGCCCCATCAGCAGGCGCTCCCCAAGGCCACTGACAACTTCCCAGGGCTCCAGAGCGCTCAGTGCATATACAAACACTAACTCTCCCCTTGATGGGACAGCAAAGTTTCTCAGAGGAAGATTTTGCCCAGGAGCAGTCAGAGCAGGGTGAGGGATGGCAGCCGGGGTGGCAGCAAGGGCTGCCCCTCACTGAAAAGGGCTGCAGACCCACAGAGCACCAACAAGAAGAGCAGGGCGGATCCAGTGGTGGTACCTGGGGCTAGCCAACAGCCCAGGCTGCCAGGCAAGTCCCCAGCAATGAGGCAGGTCTGACCAACTGAGGCAGGACACCAGACCAGCACGGCAAGGTCAGGATCAGGATAGCAAGGTACGAGACTAGGCACAGATGCAAGGAGCAAAGGCAAGGGTATGCGCTTGCGTGCTGGCCCTGAGCAGCACGGGTGGAGGTCCCCACGGATGCTTCCCACAGCCCTTTCTCACACACAGCCCTTGCTCACCATTGCACCCAAGCCTGGGCCAGGGCAACAGAGCTGTGCTGAGGTGGAGCTGACCTCGAGCACAGGCAGCCAGACCCCCTGGGGAGGGAGAGGCTGCAGAGCCTGAGGGTGCCCCCGGGGCCCTGAGAGCTTTGGTGACAGCCGGGAAGCACGGGAGGGGTATTGCAACAGGACAGAGCAAAGACGTCATTGATGTTGAGGTTAGAGGATGTTATTATGCAGTAGGACTTTCTGGATAATACGGCCCAAGTAAGTTCACCCAGCAATCTCCCCATCAAAATGACAATTTGTAGTTAACCTAGTCACAGCATATTTAAAATGGATACACTCCTCCTCCTCCTCAGATTTACTCTGTTCCCTCACTTTTATACCTCTCCTCCTTGTTTCAGTCTCCTTCTCTTCCCTCTGGTTTCCATCCCTGTTTGTCTTTCTCATATCCTTTTGGCCATACCAATTTCGCAGCCATTTCTTTTTTTCCTAATCTCACGGGTTTTGTGCTCCCCTGACTCCCTTTGCCCTTGTCAAAATCCAGTGCCCACCTTCAGAGGAGGGACAGGGGGGCAATGTTTGCCTGTGCAGAACAGCAGAGCAAATACATTGCCTGTAAACATGCCAGTAATGGCAATGCACTAATTACATGACACCACATATAGGGCAGGGATAGCCTGTGGTGACAGACCTGCCTTCCTGGCAGGGCTGAAATGGGAGGAGCCCTAACATCTGGACCAAAGGATGTGCTGGCTAACCCGCAGGCTAGCCAAATCTTTGCCAGAGAGGCAGGGGATCACAGTGCTGAGTCTTGTTTAAATCAAAGTCAGAGTTTGACTCCACCTAATTGCTTAAGGCACCTTGAGGTCCCCCCCGAAGGTGATTACAAAGCACAAATTTTCCATCATGAATTATTCTGTTTTCTCCATCACAGAACAAGAAGGCGAAAACCCACAAACACATACTTGCTATATTCCCAAGGAGTTCTGATCTTTTTTTCAGCCCAGGTTTTGGCAGCTCGGATGTGTTGCTTTCAAACAGCCAATTTTTTTAACGATCAAAGGGAAATTCCTGAACAACTCTTTGCTTTCTTGGAAAGAAGAGTTGTTTTTCTTGATCCTTCCAAGCATGTGCACACTGCTCTGCAAACAACAGTGATCAGTTCTGCAGGTTTGGCCGGGCTGTTGAGGAGCTTCCTCTGATCAGCTCAGATTAGCAAAAGGGTGTGCTGGGAAAACACCCACCTCGACACACCAGTTGCCTGTGCAGCTTCTTGCTGTACATTCGTCCGAAGGTCTAAACTCTTCCAAGCTCTTAACAATGCACTTTAAGTCTCTTGAAATCTTATACTCACTTAGCCCAGAATCTTTTTCAAGACAATTATATGGAAGAATTGTGGTNCCAATCTTGGAGTATTTTAAAAATCAATCCTTGATTTTTACAGACATCATCAAGTGGGGAAAAAAAAAAGCCCTAGCTACTTATAAGAATAATTATTTCCCTTTCAGATATACATTTCATTGAGAGCTTTCTTTGTTACGTGTCTAGGACTACGTGCAAGAAATAGAGCTTTTGCCTGGATTTACGGCTCACTCAGAAAGCTGTACGTTCTGCATATTTGCAGTCAGCTACCTAAAACCCTTGGCACTTATCTAGTGCTTTTCTTCATTAAGAAGGAAAAAACAGGGGCTTTCTCACCACAGAAAGTTTTAAAAGGGTGTGAGCCGTGAGAAGAATGCTCGAAGAAGCAATAGACAGCTCTCATCCGTAGGGGTTTGGACAGACTAGAGCACCTGCCGTCATCTGAGTTGAAGTGGTTCTTGAGAAGAGTGAATCTAGAAAAACTTCAGCGTTGCTCCTACTGACAAAAAGCAGTCTTTTCCCAGAGTTACCAAAAAGCATCTGCCTGGCTTTTTTGAGCTTAAACAGTCAGAGAAGTTAGAGGAGCCTGTGCTGCAGTCACTGAGGATAGTCCCTGGCAACAAGCTGGCAGCAGACACAGACCTGTGCTAAGTGGGACAGGCACGTTCCTTTGCTCTTGTTCTTCAGCTCACATCCCTGCTTACAAAGAAGAGCTGGCAGATCTTTGTACAGCTCCTTGGCTGGTTTCACATGCAGTGGAGTTCCTACTGCTTTAAGCACCTTTTCCCCCTGCAGCTCACAGAGCAACATATTTGTACAGAAGACTCAAGAAGTGCCGGGGTCTTCTTCATGATTTGCTCCTTGGCTGTTTTTTTCAGCTGGTCAGGCTGAAAAGTAGCTTCATAGGAATCTTTTCTTTTTGCAGTCACTGGCCACTTCTCTGCCCCAGGAGGGTGAAG
The DNA here is from genome assembly GCA_013389945.1 of Fregata magnificens. Taxonomy (NCBI): domain Eukaryota; kingdom Metazoa; phylum Chordata; class Aves; order Suliformes; family Fregatidae; genus Fregata; species Fregata magnificens. Next base: position 34,746 of record WAAD01027381.1, on the reverse strand, counting down.
CACACCTTTTGAGATTATCTACTCACAAGCTGGTTTCACTGAAATCTGTTGTTATTCTCCGTGACAGCATTCAGGAGACATCGGCCACTCTGATAACAAACGAGCACCAGGTCTTCTCTATGGATAGGGTCCTCCTGCTCTGCAACCAGCACCCCTAGCTCCAGTTGCTGCTGTTTCCTTATGACTCTGCTGGGGGACGTACAAAATTCTGGCAACCGCCCCTGCCCAGCTAGATGATAAACTAGGAATATTCCTCCTGTCTTTCCTCCTGTTTCCTTCCCCATTACCCAGGCCTGCCCCTCCTTCACCCTAATTCTCCTCCTAAGCAAAATCACAGCAAAACTTCTGTGTGTATCGTGACTGACTTCTCACCCTTCGCTTTCCTCAGTTTTTAGATTCTTCATAGTGCTCAGCATAAGGAGGGAAGGGGGGTCTGGAAAAGTTCACCTTAGCAATCAAACATGACGGGGTTCCTCCTACCCTAAGGGAGACCACACATCTTATTCAGCCATCTGTCTCATGCAACGAGTCTCCCTCCCAAAGAGAAGCTGATAGCTCCTCACTGGGATGGCAACCTAAGAGCAAGGTCAGTGCTCTCACTAGGCTGGAGGACTCTGGCAAGCTCACGACTTTTTTCAAGCCTACATTGTGCTTCACCCACTGGCTCTAGTCAAGAGCACACCAGCTGCCAGTCTGGGTAGGGAAACTCAGGCATGGGAGACAGTATGGATTCAATGGGCCTGAGATATATGTCTTTGTAAACCACTCTGAACAAACCTGGAGATGCACCGTCAGGGGCCAAGGATCTCACCAGTGCTCCTTGGTACTGTTCTTGTCCTGGTCAGCTACAAGGGCTTTCATCTGGCTGTAACCCAGAACAAAACAACACTTTTTGGGAAAGCTCTTCCGCAGGCTCCAAAAACAGACACTTTGGGGTTTATTTATGAAAGCAGCAATTTTGATTAGGTTTTCCATGCCTGATAGGCTGCAAGCAAAATGTAGACAAGTTCTTTGTGTTTGGAAGGGTTGAGGGAATAGAAAAATCCATAGATGAGAGGTACTTGCAGATTTTCAGTGGAAAACAATCTAAGCCAAGCAAAAGTATACTGAAGTCAGTATACTTGCCTCAGTATCGATGCAATTTAGAGGAACAAGACAAAAACAGATCTAAAGAGGCATATTTAAAATCATAAAAAAGATCAGTGCTCTGGAAGCAGTGATACAAGGCTCCTAAATATGGCTTGAAATGCGCGCATAAAGGTTTCCAGGTTTACCGATTTCCTTAGGTCGTAGTTGTTAATGATAATTCACTGTATGAATTGACCTTTCTAAATGGAGTCAGAGCTTTGTAATCTCTAGTAATTCCATTATTTTCAGTAATAATTTTTCTTCTCTTTCATGTGTGAAAGCAATGGAAACAGACTCTTGGAAACCTGGATTGAGCCTTTTTGACACAGGTAAATATTTAAAGCATCCAGTAACTAATTGGTTTCCATCATACATGGGGAAAGCTAACTCTATTCATCAGGCCCATGACACTGCTGATAGCAATCTCATTTTAAGGCATAGTTACAGTATTTAAAATGATAAAACGAGGTATGCAGTTTACATCTTCGTAGTTAAAATTATTCTGTGCTTGCATCAGTCTTGAGTTCCTGCCTAAAGCAGGAGCACAACAGATGAGCTCTGGAAAGAGTTGGCAGCTACACTGCAGGAAAGGGGTTCTAGCTACTGAAATGCATTTGTAAATAAGAAGGTATTTTGGGAATGCCACAGCTGGGCTAGCAGTCTAGAGTTACAATCAATGAAGAAAACGACAGATTATTCTGATGTCAATGTACTTAGGAAACACATTCAGATAAGAAAAGGAGGGTTTAAGCTGAGCGTAAAGAATAATGAGCATCATTGAAATTTTCTGACATTTTAGCCTTAAAAACTGACAATATGGAGACATTTATATAATTACTGGTGAGTGAGGGGAAAAAAAACCCCTACATTTGTAGCAGACTCAAGTAGCAACAACATCAAGACTTGCACAACCCTTAATTAGGAGCAGTTACTAACTGCAGATTCTACGTGTTCAATATTTAAGGGATCCCTTTCCTTGTGAACATTTAAAGCAGACTACACAAACTACAGGCCCATTCATTACAGGGTACTCTCTCTCTTATGAGGGGCTGGACCATCCAATATAAGATGTCTTTTCCATCACTGGTTTTGTTGCTGGAGAGGGCTGTGCTGGTGGCCCTTACAAAGACTGTTCCCTTGAACACTCTGCTTACTTCAAAGCTGAGGCATGACTAATCCTTGCACTGGCTGTGACAAGCAGCGTAGCCTGTACGCATTAGCTTGCAAATCCCATGTCAGCAGCCACTGTCAAAATTTGCATCATCCCAAACATGAACAGATCTCCCTTCTCCAGCAGCGGCAGTCTGAGCCAGAGAGTGGAAGCATTTCTATCTGCTGTAGCTTAAGCCTTCGGTGTGCTTATTTAGAAAAAGCCACAGCACTAGGGCCAGGGTTGCAGAGGGGTATTTTGAGGCAGAAAATGACAGATTGCATTAAATGCAATGAGAAGTTGGGCATGGGGGAATGGATGTTGTATTAATAGTTTCTCAGCAACTGAAGTGCCTGCGTAGACTAGTGTGATAAAGTCTGATGAATTCAGATTGTCACTTCAAAGGAATGGTTTCTAGTGTGGATGTAGTCACTGCTGTCTTACTTAAATGAATGGGTAGTTTAATCAGCATGGACAGCTGTGACAATCAGTGAAGGGAACTTTAATTAGCATTGAGTAGACTGCCCATGCAGCAAGTTGAAATTCCCATGGCAATAACAATATTAAATTGGACGGGCAGAACAGGGAGGCCTATAGAGATTGACCACCTCCCCGGTTAGTTGGGGAAGATTATTTGGTGGGTGACCTTATTGTTACACTAAGCACAAATCAGCCAGCTGACCCACAACCTTCAAAAACTGGTAATCGCACTGGCAAATAAAAATGAAAAGTGCTGCATCGCCTACACTTGGGTTTTCCATACTGACAAAGCTAATGTCAGCTGTATGCCTAGGTGAGGAATACAGATTTTATTGGACGCAGACAAATGCATGAGGCAGATAACTATGAATTAGCTTCCCTATACAATTTAATTGCTAAAATGAATGACATATGTTAATATCTAATTTCACTATGGTGTTAAATCCACCTACTTTCTGTTCTGCAAATAAGGCAAGCGGGGGGAACTGCACATATGGGATACCAAGCTGGCACATGTGAGGTATGTGGTGTGCAGGCTGCAGGATGAAGCGTGGCTTTGGTCTGTTACTGAGGAACTGTTATGTGCCCGTGTAATTAAAGCCTGTACTGGAACATACACAGTCAGGAGGGCAAGCTGCTGACTAGTTCAGGTTTTAAAGAAAAAAACCTACAATCACCCTCATCCATGTAGCTGAGAAAGAGAGGCTAGGTACGGGTCCAAGTCATTGCTTCCTTTGTCTCTCTCTCTCTCATGTCACCCATAACTTCTGTGTCAGATAAACCCACCATAAGCCAGTGCTGCCAGCAAAAAGAGCCGCCGTGCCTCCCAGCCACCCTCTGCCCAGGCACCCGCATGGCCAGAGGGTGAGCTGCGTCAGGGAGCTGGTCCAGGCCATCCTGGACTTTTTCTTTCTTCCCAGTTTAACTCTGCTCTTTCCCCCTTCTCCTTGCATCACACCACCGCCAGGCAGGCACAGGCAGGAGGGTGACTGGCGAGAGGAGGGCTCTACCTTTGGGTGGTGAGGCTGGTTTGCACCACCTGAAGGTGTCCATGGGACTGTGCCTGCAGGCATTTACACGCAGGCAAAGCAAGGGCAAATCATACCTGCTTTTCCAGTCCCAGGTTTGGGAGGCCATGGCTGCTGGTGGAGCTGCAGGGTCGCCAGGCACAAGTGCACAGCCAGCCTCAGCCTGCAAGAAACACTTGGCCCCTTCCTTCAAAGTGCTCTCCTGCAGCTCCTGCTCCTTTGCTTTACTTTGCCTGGCTGCTAAACCACCCTCCTTTGCGTTTATCCAAGGAGCAGCCACGGACACACACCAGCCTAAGCCCAAAATTTACTCTCCTCCTCTAACCCTGTCCTGTTTCCTCTCCCTGCACCACTGCTGCTTGCACCTTGTGCCACTGGTGACTCCCCAGGTCACACTCGTGCTTCTCCGTGCCTGCAGCTGGTAGGCTTGCTCCCATCAAGTATTTTCAGTTAAAATACTCCTCAGTCACTCATGCCCCGCAGTGCCTCAAATGGCAGAGGGTTTATCTCTCAGGAACAGCAGCTGCACCTGTACAGGACTTGCCTTGTGCCCTTCCTCAGGCCAAAGGCAGATTTGGTCCCTGGCAGCAAGGCTTTCAGACCTGAGACAGGTCAGAAATGTTTGCTGCAGCAGATGTCACTGGATAGAGCTGTTTTGCATCACCCCTGTTCCAAAAACGTCACTTTTCCTCAGTCAGGAGCCAGTGCCCAGCCTCAGGCAGTGCTGCCCCAGCACCACCACCCTGCCTCCCCCTGCTGATGTTTCCTCCATCCAAATGGGCCTCCTGTGGGCAAGCACACACCACCAGGAGCCCTCTCCCCTATTCCTTGCCTGGGAGCTCATCCCAGGTGTGCAGGGGAGGGGCAAGACAAGAGGCACAAGCCAGCAACGTGCTGGAGAACAGCTCCAGCCAGGAGGGACGAAGCCAGCTGGAGCCTGGCTCCCCAACCTGCCTTCGAACGGGGCCAGCCTGCTCGGGCAGGAGAGGGCCAGCTCCACTAACCGTGGGGGTAAGGCATTTCTGGCATGAGAGCCAGTGTTGGGATGGGTGGAGAGTCCCTATGCCGTGTCCAGAAAGTATCTGCTCCAAAGCTTGGGTAGGAGCACAGGGAGGCTGCACGCAGGGACTGCAGGGCACCGCGTGCACAGTGACAAAAAGCGACACCAGCCCTGGGACTGTCCTAACCCGGCTGGTCAGAGCCAGGGAAATTCTCAAACAAAACACACAAAGAAATCACTAGCTCTTGTCATAAATGAAGTAGGGACAATCTTTGTGCCCTTTGTCTATTTCGTTCATATGCGACCACGTGGGCTCCTGTACAAGGCCAAGCCCAGTGCTCCAGCTAGCTTAGCATCCTGTCTCTAGCTACAGGCAACAGCAGGTGCCTGGGGATGAGCAAAGTGGAGGGAAATCACATAGTGCTGCTGATAGCAGGTCTGTTTAGTCCCTGCAGTAGAAACTTTCTTCACTGGCAGCCGAATTAAAAACGAGAAGCCAAAGCAACCTTTCTGTCCCTTAAGGTTGCTGCAGCGTGCTATAGCCTCCCAGCAGGGTATCAGGCATCAGGTCAGCTTTACATTAGGCACTGCATACTCAGACTTAATACAAACCTGGCCCCTGACCCAAAACTATGTGCAGCTTTTAGCATGCAGGTGGAAGGAGTCAAAGTAGTTGTATTCGCCCCTTTCAATGACCTTCGCTGATGTCCCTTTGCTGCCTGCTCTCTTTACCTGCACTGATGCTCTCATGCTTGGCTTGCTCGTGGCTGGCTGCTGTGGAGGGAAAAACTCTGTGGCACCTAGTAATTTCTCACCTTTTTTCCATATAAAGCACACACTTTCTAAAGTTACTTTTTTACTGTCTCTCTGAAGTCTGTAGTCTTTCCTCAACTTATTTGGTGATAAAGATTTAAGAAAGTCTTCCTCCTTTTTTTATAAAAATTAATATGCAGTTTACAAAAATAAGCCATTCTGCTGTTCTTTTGACCAACTGCTTCCTTGATGAGCGTTCGGTTTGGGGCTTGTCTGATCATTGCTGTCTCTTCTGAGGATTATCCCAGCTAAATCCCCTTAATCTTGTCATGCTGTAGTGAAAAGAAACAGCTCTTTGCCCTTGCTCGGGAGGGAGATGCTGTACTGTAGGAGACTCTCACCAGACATTCAAGTCATGAGTGAAGTTCAGCATTTTCAAACCTTCTGATGCCAGCCTGATGATGCCCTGTGAGTCAGTGCATCTCACAAGGACATAAATGCATGTTCCCAAGGCTGCTACCATCCAAATATCTCAGCTGGAGCCTCAGCTGAAATCCGCTAGCGACCAGTGAGAGTGTTTCCCATGACTTGACTGTAGCTCTCTGCCACCATTTACCCTGTTTCTTTTGTGCTTTCCAAAACAACCCAGTCCTCTGGGAGCACCCTCAGGTGTGGCTTGCATTGCTTCCCCAGCTGTAACACAGTGGGGTGAGTTGCTGCCCGTGCCTTCCTCTCCAGACAGAAAAGCAATGTGCTAAATCTGTCACTCATCTGCTTCAGACGTTGTGCAGCTCGTTGTAAAGCACGAGTGAAGCACAGCGAGCCAGGGGGGTGGCGGTGCCGGTTCTCTCAGGGGCAAAGTGGTGGGAGGTTACCACCCCGCACCATGGCCACCAGCCTCTGCACCTGAGGAACCCTCTACTTGTGCATGCTGCTCTCAAGCCCTTGCGGTGAGGGGACTGACTAGCAAAGGGGAGTCAAAGTTGGTGCTTGGAGAGATTTTGGTAGCACTTCTAGAAATGCCTCCACTCTTGTTTTATCCTACAAGTGACGTAGGTGGAAAAAGGTAAGCTCCAAGGATGTTCTCCCCATCCTCATTTCCCTCCCACATCAGTCCTCAGGCCAGGGGGGACTCTGCAGCCACCCTGTTGCCTGCTTCCTTCCAGAGCAAGGGCAGCTACCAAGCACACACCAATGGAGCCTTTCCTTCCTCTTTCTAGGTTTCAGCTCAAAGGAAGAATTGAATCCAAAGCCACTGGAGTCCATCTCCCAGGGGAACCCAAGTATGTACTTCAGAATTAACTTCATAATTAAGCGATACCACTTTATTAATTATATGTTGCTAGAATGCGTTCAAATTAAATAGCAAAAGGTAAGTTTTCAAGAATGTCTAAGAAACTTGAGAAAAGCATTTTTCCCTTGCAGGGGAACAGTGAGCGCTCTCTGCCAACCCCTCTCATACATGTAATAGGTTTTTGCTTCTACAGGGAAGGAAATAACAGCCAAGATTTAGCTTACCTGGGCAGGGAGATGGTGGCTGCTCACCGCTACCTCTTCCAGGGCAGTATCAGCTCCACGTTCCTGGTGCGCAGAGCTTCACTCAGGGACTTTGATGGTGGAGGACAGCAAACCAATGTGTTCGGCCAGGGTTAGATAAGCGAGCCCTGCTGACCAGAGCAGGCTCCCGTAGCTATGCTGAGTGCGGGCACCCTTCCCACAGCAGTGGGTGGGATGGAAGGAAACCACCTGGGAAAGGGACCCGGTGCCTGCCGCAGCAGGGAGAGAGGGGATGCAGAGGGAGCCTCAAGGATCCCTCGGTCCGGGGATGGAGATGTAGGGTCCCCTGCTCTGAAAAGGAAATCTTCTACAGCCCTTTATAATTAAAGGCAGATTTGCCCATTAACTCATCTTTAGATGAGGCCCAGAGTACAAGGATAAAGAGAAAGCAAGCTCTGAGTGGAGAGATGGGGTCGTCTGCCGCCTCCTCATGGGAAGCCGCCCTGGAGAGGGGGCTTTACCCTCCCACCGGCGCCCGGGTCCTCTCTTGCCCATCCTCCAGCAGCTGAATGCTGTCTCTCGCACAACTGGTATTTCAAGGACTTTTTACATTAACTACTGAACCAAATGTCTATATATTTGCAGGCGCTCCTCCTAATCCTTAAAAGTATTTTTTCCCTATCAAAGATGTCAAGTACACCTAAAAGAAGAAAAGGGGAAGAATCTGCCCTACAGACCCAATTGCACTGCAGGAAAGCAGAGCTCAGTGTAGCAGAGATGCAGGCAAGCACAGCTGTGTTTCCAGCAGTTGAACTGAGATAAGGCACACCAGAATCAAAACTCTCATCCCGCCGATACCTCTAGGACCATAAAAGCTATAATTCAGATCTTGCCTTCCTGCAAATCAGAAAGGGCTCAGCTCCCTACAGAGCACCTTTAGCCTGTGCTCTTGCAGAGTCCACTAACGTCCCAGCACCGAAATTCTCCTGCTGTCTGAATCCTCCCCAGAAATTAAGTCTGTATACAAGTGTTTGTAAATCTTTGCATGCCCAGACCCTGCTTGCTAACAAACTCCCCACTTGCCACATATAGACCACATGGTGTATCTCCCTTTGAAGGACAGGAAATTCAGGAAAACTTGGCCGTTAATTGAGGTATTATTTGTTGTGGGTCCCGGCCTTGCCTCATGATCTGCTGTGAACGAACACGGTTCTCAGTCACGCTTCTATAATTCAGCATTATTAAAATTAGAAAAACAGACAGCTACAGGAGAAAAAATTGAAGGTAATGAGATGGGAGGCAGTTGCATAAGCCAGTAAGAACAATTGGCGCTTTGTAGCCTTCGGGCTACCTAATGATTAAAACACACTATTTTGGACAGTCTGATTGGTAGGAGGCATCAAGGGAGGGAAATCAAGAGATGGGGATGACCCGGACGCCGGAGGGGGAAAATGTTAATTAGCGCTCTAGTTAAGCCAAATTTTGATCCCAATCCTGGTTGCAGTCCAACCAATGAATGTTTTACCACTAACTCGCAGAGAAGTAAAAGCGGGCTGGCAGTGATGAAGACAGCTTTCGCAAATGCACAAAGATGAGGTTCATCTGTGTAATTAGAGGGAAGCGTTTGTTTGGGTGCAGGCGTAGCTTTTCTAGAATATTGCTTTCAGCCCAGAGAGGCAACACACAACAGCACACTGCTGCTGCTGCACACGCAGGCACAAGCCGACAGCTACATGCTAAAAGACCCCCCGCTCAGTCTGCACACACCAGGCAAAATCATCATCCCCGATGTTAGCTCCAGCCCAGAATGAAGCTGCTGAATGATTCTCATTCGGAAGTGCAGAGTTGCCAGGATTGCCATCAGCAGCTCCTTGAAGAGACCCCATGATGTCCTTTGCCCTGAGGCACATCCCAGGCATCACATGTTTAGGGGACTGAGTGGGTCTTCCCTCCCTTCTGAGCAGCATTAACACAATATGTGAAGAACTGTTCCTGTTACATCTATTATACCAATTCAGCCCACAAAAGCTTAAGCAAGGAAAACCCTGTAGTCTGTGCTCTGTAGGTGGCCAGACGACAAAATCCAAGGGTCATGTCTGGCTTTACAAACTCTCACCACCTCTGGGCTGTGAATAAAGCGGGCCAAGCCCAAGCCATGGCTCTGAAGGCACTGGACATGAGCCAGCTTGCTCCTGCGTGGCTGACCTCTCCTTCCTAGCCCCCAAACTGACCTCTGGGGACAGCTTCTTGCCCTTTTGTCACCCAGCCAGGCTTGGACATTGTATGGGAGAAAATCATGCCAAGGACCATGTTTACCAACGAGCAGGACAGACTTGAGCCCCCCCGCTGTGACTTGTCTTTGTCAAAGGCTTTTTGGTAGAGCTTGCACAGCAGGACAAGTCACTGGATGTAGACTTTTTAGGCCTTTGCTCCTCACAAGCAGCACAGCTATCAGAAAGTACTAAAAATATTTTCCATGTTTCTGTGTCTCTCCTCAGATTGCAAGGTTGATCTGTCCTTCTTGATGGATGGGAGCTGGAGCATTGGTAAACGTCGTTTTCAGCTCCAGAAGCAGTTCCTCAGTAACGTGGCTCAAGCCCTTGGCATTGGCAGAGCTGGTCCTCTGATGGGCATCGTTCAGTATGGGTAAGAGCTTCTCGTGCAGCTACTCCCATTGCTGCGGGGCATGACTGCACACTGTGGCAGCTGTAGCTCTGGAGCTGACACACGTTAAAGGTCTCACTCCAGCTCGCACTCAGGAGCCGGGTAGCACAGATGGGTCCTACAGCTTTTGTATTGTTGCATGTGAAGCAAAAACCTGACAATTGCTCTCATTTCTTCTTTTAGCGATGACCCTTCCACAGAATTTAACTTAAAAACTTATGCCAACTCCAAGGACCTAAGAAACGCAATTGAGAAAATCCCACAGAAAGGTGGACTCTCCAACGTTGGTAGGTGATGGGGCTGCTTGCATGTCCTCAGCTCAGGGAGGGCTCCAGAGCCTGGGCTGTAGCAAGCCCACACCTCCTCACCGGGTATGGAGGCTGTGACCAAACGGTGCTCAGCACTAGGGCAGGGCTGGCGAGGGGGTACCGCTCCCACCATGACCTGCCTGTGTTGGTCCAGGATGCTGCAAGTCTATCGCAAGTGGTCAGGTCCCACCAATGCATTGGGGATCCTTGCTAACCCAGCTTGTCACCCTTAGCCCCTCTGGGGCACAGGGAGGGGGCAGATGGGGTTCAGTGCAGGAGGGCTCAGGAGGCACTGGCACCGACAGCAGCGACCTCCCCTCCTGCTTGCACAGCCACAGAAACCGCTTTCCTCAGCTCTCGGCAGGGCTCCAACACTTGAATCAGCCCTCTGCCTAGCATTTTATGAGATATTATCAAGCAGAGTGCTTCCAGACCTATAACTCATCCTCATCCCCTCTTTTATTCCAGGGAAGGCACTTTCATTTGTTAACAAAAACTTTTTTTTGGATGCTAATGGAAACCGAGGTGGAGCACCCAACGTGGTTGTAGTGATGGTGGATGGCTGGCCGACCGACCGAGTGGAGGAGGCCTCCAGGCTGGGCAGAGAATCAGGAATCAACATTTTCTTTGTCACTATTGAAGCAGCTGCTGAAAGTGAGAAGCAGAATGTTATCGAACCAGACTTTGTGGACAAGGTACTTACTGGGCTGGGCTCTGGCCGGGAGCTTGGCTCTGACTACATTTTCCAAGCTGTTTCATTCAGGGCATTTCCCTTTTGTTCTTACCATTTATGGTTATTTCTTGTCCTGCTTATACTGTCTTGAAGTCTCCTGTATGAAGAGCCAGCAATGCTGAAGTCAGAAATGGGATGAAGACAGTAAAGTTCTGGTTTGAGGTGCATCATGGAGCAAATGGCTTTTTACCGACTAAGCATTGGCACAAACCTGCAGTTGTGCTGAGATGAGAGGTTCTCCAAACATACTGTAGCATGACAAAGCACAATTGCAGCCTGAGCTTTCCACGAGCCTCCTGCTGTGCATCTCCTACACAGCAAAGGCTGAGGAGACCTGTCAACCTAATGTCAGCGCTGCATTTACAAACAGGTCCCCCACATGCAAATGTTGGGACATTCCCAACACAGGCACATCCCAGTTGTTCAGCTACACTGGATAACTAACATTTTGTTTGCACTGTTGATCTGATGTGGGTTATTTTTCTGTAATTTGTTTCTGCTGGTATGGACTTCATGGTAGCTCTTGGAAAAAGAGTAAATCCCTGCCATGTGCGGCAACAAAAGAGAACACAAGCCTTGAACGATTTGTATTTGGCACTAACGGTAGCTGCCTGCTTAACAGTGCGTCAGGGCAAGCTGGCACCCAGTTATGGCAGGAGGTATCTACCAAGTGCCAGACCAGCCTGGGCTCAGGAAGCAGGGTCGAGTTATCTGGTATTTTCAGAAAACAGATTCCTATCTGAGCCGTGTCGCGCTGCTATGAAATAATCTCCCATGAATTTCAGAGCTGATCCAGAGAGCTGCGCTGTCTCCGGTCAGTGTTTAATTGGATTGTAGTCTCATTTGCATTTAATGTTTTTAAAAGGGCAAAGCTACAGTGAGTCTCTGCAAACCTACCAGAGACACGGCAGAAGTGGGAGTAGAATGGGCTCAGAATCAGGAGGTAAAGAGGGAACGGTAGCTTAATACTGCTGCATCGTAACACTAAAGTAGCAGCAAGACAGTAAGAGCAAACGAGAGCAGGACACGGTGAGGAGCCCAGACTGGTGGGAACTGTAACCCCCTTGGAGCTGTTAGGCTATATACAAGTCAAGACCAGACATCAAGGAAACAGTGCCTCAGTCTTTTAAAACACTCAGACACACACACAGAGTTGATAGCTAAAGCCTGGCTTAACAAAATATTCTTACCCAGAGACCTGAGGCACTAGCATTTAAAAGGCACTAAAGCCAAGGACAATTTGATCCAGCCTGTCCCCACCACTTGCCCCCGCCATGCTTGACTTCTCCCACTCCTCTTCTGTGCCACCCCTACTTCCTACCCACACTCACCTGACTCCCACTAACCCTACAGAAGCCTCCCACAGATCTGCTCCCTACAAGTATTCAGTTATAAAAATTAGTGATTTTTTTTTTTTCCACTATTTGGCAGAGCCAGCACAACAGGGAATCTTTACAGGCTTTTTGCATTTTCACCAAAATTGCCTGCTTTTTTTTCTGCTTAGAAGGATATGAGCCAAGGATAACCCAACTTCAGTCCCAGGTTTCAGTTCAAGGTAGTAGGGTTTGTCACCAGGCAAAACTTGCCTTGTTGCCCTGATCAATGGGAGCTGAAGTTGCCAGCTGGCAAACACACAGGCTCCCATAATGCCCACTGGAGCCACGCTAACAGCAGCTTGGTGCCTTTGGATGCTTTCTCTGCAAACAATGTAACTTATCTAAAACAGCTTGACAGGTGGCAAACTTGCTTATTACATTTCTTTCACTACTACATCATCAGCTCCATCCCACAGCTTTTTTAAAAAAAAAAAAAAAAAAAAAAGCAGGAAAAACTGGCTCCTTACACAAGTATCTGTGATGTTACATTGATGTAATTTCCCAGGGAAGCAGGTGGTGACCGGAGGAGAGGCCACTTCAGACTCCACCCTTGCTCTTTCCAGGAGCCTCTGTTTACAATTTAGCTACATACCCCAGCTGAAACAGGTGGACTGAATTTCCATTGCATTCGTCCTTGTTGTGCCTTGCAGGCGGTGTGCAGGACAAATGGTTTCTATTCCATCAACGTGCCCAGCTGGTTCAGCCTACACAAGGTGGTCCAGCCCTTGGTGAAGCGGGTCTGCGACACTGATGGGCTGGTTTGCAGCAAGACGTGCCTCAATTCAGCCGACATCGGTTTCGTAATCGACGGCTCCAGCAGTGTCGGCACCAGCAACTTCCGCACAGTCCTCCAGTTTGTAGCCAACATCAGCAAAGAGTTCGAGATTTCGGACACAGACACCCGCATCGGAGCTGTTCAGTATACCTATGAGCAAAGGCTCGAGTTCAGCTTTGACAAGTACAGCACGAAGCAGGATGTGCTGAGTGCTATTAAAAGGATCAGTTACTGGAGTGGTGGGACCAGCACGGGAGCAGCCATCAGCTACGCCTCAGAGCAGCTGTTCAGCAAATCCAAACCCAACAAAAGAAAGATCATGATTCTCATTACAGATGGCAGGTCTTATGACGATGTCAGAGTGCCGGCCATGGCCGCTCACCAAAACGGTAAGCTCTTCTACCATTAGCTGCTCTTCCTACGTGCCTCAGCATTTATCCAGGTCAGAGAAATGCAGTTCGCTATGATTTGAAGGCACTGGATGGAACTTTAGGAAGGAAGAGTAGCACCTAACCCTGGGGTCTCATCAAGCAAGACCAGCGTCTCTCAAATCTGAACGAGGACCTTTCAAAAAAAGTCACATAAATCTAGCAAAATGCAGCTATGCGTAGGGGATCTCAGGGGATGTCTACTGTCTTAGTAACACGTGAAGCCTCCTTTGGCTTTCCAGTCAGGATAATCATACACCTTCTAACACAATTGTAAGACATTTGCATTGGAGCAAGAACCTTTTGTTCAGGAGCCTGTTGTTCAGATACAGAGCTAGAGCTTTCCTATTGTTTAAACCTTTTTGCTGTTGGCAACAGGTACTTCCAAAGCACAAACTACGCCTTTCCTCCAATTTGAAAATGCCATTTTTATACAGAGAGCGAGCGAGAGAGAGAGCATTGCAACTCACTGCCCACGTTTTTGTGGCCTGGCAACTACGTTTGCAGTATTGGTCTTAAAATCAAATTTAAGCAATCACAACTTTTATGCTCATTCTAAACTCTGGGTTTCTTTCCAGGAGTTATAGCTTACTCCGTCGGAGTTGCTTGGGCAGCCCAAGATGAACTGGAAGCCATTGCAACAGATCCCGATAAGGAGCATTCCTTCTTCGTGGATGAATTTGACAACCTCTACCGCTTTGTTAATCAGCTCATCCAAAACATTTGCACAGAATTTAATTCCCAGCCACGGAACTGATGGACTCAAGCAAGGCGGAACCCTCAGGCGCCATGCTGAAGGCACGCCAAGTGCCACAGGAGTAATGCCAGCCCTCAGTTCAAGAAATACTGGAGGTGTTTTTCTCTGGCACTTTCCAGTCACCAAGGTTGATTGCAGCTCTGTCCCTATGCATGATAACGCTCTGTGTAGACTGTTGATTTTTTTTTTTTTTTTTCTTTTCCTTACAGGCTTCAGAAACTCTGATTTGGATGGATAGCAAAAGAGGCAGTAAACATGGAGGAAATAACTGGACCTGTTTGAAAAGCTGCTTCCAGCAGAGAGGCCCAGCTTGTCTGATTCCCACCTTTGGGCACACACAAGCTGCTTAAAATGTACCACCTGCTTCCTCAAATGGCCAGGTCCCTTCAGGGAGCAGCCACACTACTTAGCTGCTGTGGCAGAAGCACCTCTGTGTGGCACTGCCCACCAGGCAGCANCCCGACTCAAACTTGAGTACCTTTTTAAAAGCAGGCACTCTCTCTCTGTACAGCTGTCTTACCAGCAAGTTAAGCTTCAGCTAGTGTAAACTCAGGCATTGAGATTTATCCAAACCCAGAGACTGGAAAGCAAGCAAGAGGAAAGAGTCCAGCTGTGGGACCCTATAACCGTTTGTCAACCCCAACAAAGCCCCAAATCCACAAAGCAGCCAACACGCAGGAACTGGAATCTAGTCTCCTACAGCACTGCATTAATATTTGATTTCGAGAAGTGTCCTGTCCCCTTAGCTCACTGGCTCTGCTCTTGCGCGGCTCAAGGCCTGCAGGACCACAGAAGACCTACCGGGACAGAGGAGACTGAGAGAATTGTGGGTTTAAGTTGCTAGCAATCAGAAAAGCGTTTGAGACCCACCACTCTATCATTAAACCACAGCTCAGAACAGCTTACAGCAGTCTCTAGTGTGAGGAGAGCTATTCAAGAGCCATTAATAGGATTTAAGAGGGAATTATCTCAAGTTCTTTATTATACACGGGGAAAAGCACCATTTCAAGCATTTACACTCTCTCCCAAATTTGGGATTGACTTCTGTTTTATGGATTGATTTCAAAATGAACCTACTACAGCCCTGGATTATTCAAAACACACGGTTGTTTCTTAAGTGAAGAACTAGCCATATCACTAGTGAGTAGGGGAGGAGTGACATATTAAGAAGGTCAAAAGAACTGCACTTTAATTAGGAAGCAGCAGTTGCTGGTTATGTTTCCATCCAGTATAATTTAACAAAACATGTTCATTAAGCAAAGTTATCGAAGGAAAGGGATGGAGTTTCAGAGCCAATAAAAATGTGCGTGTTCATGCACCTTATGGCAATCAAAGCCACACCGCATCAGGCTTGTGGAACTAACAGGAAACGGGAAGAAATTAAAACTCAAATTTCACATCTCACAAACCAGACGTTTAATAGCCTTTATAGTTTCAATACATAACCATGACCCAGGATGTTTATTATTCACATAAAAACATTAAATGAAGTAAACCGTCATAAGGGAGAATCCTTTCTGTCAACAAAAGTAGCACAATCTTTGAAATAGTGTTTGGAAATATGACTGAAGTAGCTCAAAAATTACCAATGAAGCAAGCATAATGCAAACTAATGAGAACGGCAGATTCTGCCTGATCTCCCTGGTGTGGTAACATAAGCCAGGCTAGGGCCCTCTCAAGAGGTTATCAAAACCAATTCTGGTTGAAACAGTGGTTTTACACAGGGAAGGTTCAGATCTTCCTCTTACAAGAAACATTCAGTTCCAGCTTTACCTGAACATCATCAATATAATAATGCTACCCAGAAAGAAGACACAGGGCACTGCCAGCTTCTAAAAAAAGCAAAACAAAGACATAAAATATATTTGTATGCAGAGTTTTTAACATTAATCTCTGCTACTGCACTTCCACAGCAATAGCCTCTTGGCTCGAAAAATTTAAAGATTAAGGATAGAGAGTTAGGTAGAAGCAGAGCAACCCCTGATTCCCCCCCCATCTCCTGACCCATCTCCCTCACTACCGTTCTGCTGAAAGCACCTTTGTCCACAAGGGACATTACATGGGCTGGACAAATCTCAAACACATAAACTGAATTTAGTGGGGACTTCAGTTCAGACACCAGATTTATTGTCTGAAAACCTGTTTGCCAGGGGTTTAATTTGGGGCTAGCCAAGAAAAAGGCCTAAGTCTTAACTTTTAGCTACTCTTAATATTGTGGTTTAATTTTTAATGCAACAGCTTACCACCGCATATTGTTTTCCATACTGGCGGTACTCTGGCAGCATGAAAGACTGGTACTCTGCAGAGACTCCCCAATGTTTTGCTTGTGCTCTGCCAAAAGCACAGCATAGGCGGCCGAGACATCAGGAACAGTTAGAGCCACACGTGTTCTTTAGGATATGCATTTTAGTTTCTTCTGAAAGCCTAAACTTCAAGCAATGACAGTGAGCTTTCAAATGCTCTTTCACGGGGAAGTTGCACAGCTCTCTTCTCTGTCAAGCATTTATAAAGGGCACTTCGCGGTTTGTTGTTGTTTAAATGGTTTATCTTAAGTTTACTGCGCAACTATGGCGCTCGTTTGCCAATGTGCATTTTTATTAACTCCTCGGGATAACCTTGAAATTGTTGGATCTCAAAGTGGGAAAGTGGTTTAATGTTTAATCCGACTCTCATCTTAACTTAGAAGTCCTATTCATAAATACTGTAAACTTAAGTGTAAGCCTCAAAACTTGTAAGAACACACCCTTCCAGCAACAAAAGCAAGCGAGTGGATCAGCACAGAAGACGCTCCTCTTAACCTTTACCTTTCATAGCAATCAAAATACTTACCATCTATTAAAGTCTCTAAATACTGTTTTATTAAAAAACAAGATAACTTACGTATAAATCTTCATAAGTGTTCGAGGGGGTATATTTGTTTGAAGAAAGCAGCAGAACTCCTTCTGTAACATATACAAGCTATTTTTAGCTTCTCAATACAAGTTGCTATATCTTTTGCAATAAAATTGTCCCAAAGGCATGTGCAGTGCATGTCATCTCATATGTGGTTAAAAAATAAACACCAAATATGGTCCATGCCATTTTAGTTTCTGAAAGGCAGCTGAGATTCTTACTAGATTATGGAAGACCTAGCAAAGTTGGTAAAGCCCCAGGTGTTTCAATGTCGTCCTTTTAAATGCTTAGCTGAAAAAAAAGCCTAGAAGTAAGCTAGCAGAGGAAGGACCACCAAATTACCTAGCAGAGGAATTAGTCATTGAAGCAGAATCTAATGGCTGAAAGGCATCAAAATCACACGTACCTTCCCAAGTCTGCAAGATCACGTCTTATGTGGAACCAGACTTCTTTTGGAAGCTGAAAAAAAAGCCACAGTCTCCACACACTTTCTAGATGCAGGGCTGAATCAAAGAGGATCTAGATGCCCAGATGCTTCATGCTGGGCCACTTTGTTTCAGATGCCTGACCAGTGGGGTGGAACCTGCCGTCTGGCTGACGCACCCAAAAGAGAAAGGCACCAAAGGGTTGGACTTGGGAGGCAGGCAGGCAGGCAGGCAGGGCTGGGAGCTGTCTGAACTAGTAACTGGGTACATAGCCAAAGCGGGTTGTCCAATCACCGTCTCACTAGGAAATAAGCATCTTTGCACTCAGGAGTTGGGCTGGTGGCTTATCGCTGCTCAACCATCACAGTGCAGAACACCCACCTGGAAATAAATACTGACATCCATGCTCTGAAAGCCATGGGGGAGCTCTGTGACAGCACCTCTTGCCTCCAACTCCAGCATTAGCTACTCGCATTCCAGGTGAACAACCAAAGTCCAATTCAAAGGTCAACCATCTCTTCAGAGAGAGGCAACCCAAACCCCTGTTTCCCAGCAGTATTTTACCTTGCTGGTCCAGAGGTGGGACACTCAGCACCTCTGCTGTCACTGCCACCCTGCACGGAAGGCATCACCTGCTGTGTGCACCCTCTTGTTCCTCAGCTGCTGCCGCTTTGCTGGTTCAGCAAGAGGAGGGTTTCCCCATGGCAGCTGCTGAATTTTGCTTTTCCGACAGGCAGGCAGACGAGCTTCCCCTTCCTTCTCGCGTTCCTCCAGCACATGAGGGCTCTCCAGCACATGAGGGGAACCGTTCCAGTAACCAGAAAAACCTCTCGGGTTAAGCATCCAGACAGGACCAACCCAATCTAAACATCCTTAGTGGATTTAACACCCCACCTGTAAAGTCCACAGAAAACTATCCACGCTATCTACTTGGCAAGTCAAAGCAAGCAGTAAATATCAGAAGCATTACCTAGACACCAAACACTAAGTCAGTCTTCTGTGGTATACATACCTTAAATTACTTCATGGTTGAACAAAAATCACTCACTCTGTCATTCTTCCAGTTATTTTTCTCTGCCCATCAGCAACATTATGGAAACAGCTTGATCCCTTTTCTTTTCCATTCCCATCTCAGTTTAGGAAGTCTTAGTACCAGGCCATCTATGTTTGCTAAATCACCTACACATTGAAAACATTGCAAATGTGCATCTATATAGCTGAGTGCCTCAAATTCCTCAAAGTAGTCTTTTTTTTCCTTGTTAAAAACTTAAACTAGGGGGTATCACAGGTTTTAGCACTGCATCAGCTACATCACTCACAGTCAGCTGTCGGTCATATTGAATGGCAAGAGAAGCAAGTGTTATTTTCCTTAACACCAGTTTAACCCTTTCTCTGATTTCTAATAAAAACTCTGATAATGCAGTTCAAGAACTCCAACACTCACTCATAGAAATGACTCCTTTTTAAGAGAAATTTAGTTAAAAGTTTCACCGTATGGCCAAAGAGAATGTGCCCACTTTTCTCACACCCCAATCATTATGGGGACATGTCTTGTTCACAGGCAAACCCATAAGGATGTTAGGAAGGCCTCCCATGTGGGAAGGTCACTCCTACATTGTTCGCGAAGTCTTCTTTCTCCCTACCTCAGCAATCTTTTACTGACCCTCTCTGGAGGCAGAACACGGGGGTGAATGCAACTGTATTGTCATTTCATCAAGCAATTCCTCCTTTCCTATGAGGAGAGAAGATGAGTAGGACTAAATCAGAAGGCTTATTTTGCCTACCACAAAGAGGAGCCGAGAACTTCGCTTATCCCACCTACAAGCTTAGAAAAAACAGGATGGACTCGCTAACAAGTTGTTCTGCTCAGTTCTGTGTAGGTTCCCATACCACCCCCTCAACAGTGCCGTTCTGAGCATCTTCCCGTAGCAACGCGACTACCATCTGTGATGTGTGGTTTGCTCTCCCTCATCCTCTCCCCAAGGGCAGAACCGTGTGCTTATTTTTGTTAAATGAATGTTCTCCCCAGGAAGTGCACCATGTCTCGC
The DNA here is from genome assembly GCA_013389945.1 of Fregata magnificens. Lineage (NCBI taxonomy): Eukaryota > Metazoa > Chordata > Aves > Suliformes > Fregatidae > Fregata > Fregata magnificens. The sequence goes on along the minus strand of WAAD01027381.1, from coordinate 15,304 downwards.
TGCGATCGATGCACTGCTGATAGACCAGTTCTGGCACAACAGCACCGTACCCACTCTGCATTTCTGTTCACACCAGGAAGATACTGGGGTCTGTGTGCCTAAGTGCACGGAAAGATGCAGGGTGCCAACAGTGCCAAGATAGCAAAGCAGTACAAAACCAAGACATACGGAGAACAGAAAAACTGAGCCACTACTGTGAATGGTAACGCTTTGCACAGTTCAGAAGGAAGTTCACATGAAGTTACCTCATGCCCCTCCAAACGCAAGTCTACTTGTCCTAGTCTGAGTGCACTTCCCCATCCTAGTACACACATCTTGTGATAAAACGCAGAATTATGAGGACAATACAAAATGTTGAAAAATAGTATTTATTAGCACCCAATTTACATAATTATATGGTACAAATTACACTTACTTGCTGCTGTAACATTAAATAAAGCTGCTCTTAAAAACCATTGCTTATTTCTGGAAGTCCATGTGAATTTGCTCAGCACAGAACGTGGGTACAGTATACAGCTACCCCACTTCACTACTGTCATAACAATACAAATACCTGCATGGCTACCTCAACGTGGTCTCATTTTAAACGGCACACTAACATAAGCAGATCTATATAATTTTAATGACAAAATATTTACTTGACTTATTCAGGTAAGTGAATGTAGCTTTAAATATAACCTATCCAAGAAGTTTCACAAAATAGGAATTGCAGTGAAAAAGGGAAAATTCAGGGCTGCAACTCAGAAGCTCAAAAATATACTTGTGTATTTCAAAATAATCTCCCTCTGAATTTTCTATCTTTTCCATTTTAGATATTTATCCAGGATTTTAAAATATTGAATTTAGTAAGAAGTTTAATATAAGTGTTTGAAGAAGCATTTTCATTTAAAGCAAAAATTTATACTTTTTATAATAAATGCTTACGAAATCTCTGGAAAACAAATAACTTTTTCACTTTTCTCGTGTCCCATGATTAAGAAGCCTTTCTGAAATCATGAAATACATGAAATTTATGGATCCTTACTCCCAAGAAATCTATTTCCTTCACAAGTTAGAAAACAGAATTTCTCACTTAAATTAACATTCACTTTTGTACGACAGTAGCATTTAAACAAGGTAATTTGGTGGTACTCAAATTCTGACACAGCTTTGTACTGAGCCATACACAAACTGACAAGCAGACTATTACTCAACAAGTAGGTATTTCTCATTTGGATCCACCACTTTGCAAGACACTTGAAGCCCAACATTGTTTCAAAGTAGTCATTCAAAACTGGTGTGCAAAATCATAACCTCAGCATAATTCTGAAGGGGAGTCTTAATTTCCTTTAGCTGTTTATATTATCAGTCACAGTAGCCTTTTCATATCACCTGTCTGTCATGGAAGTGACCCAAAACAGAAGATGTAATTACTAACATTTAAGTGGTTATCACCTGTGGTATCTTCTCTGAAAGAGAACCGTTAGGTAACTCTAAGTTCAACAGTTATTCTTGGGCGGGGGGGGGGGGGGGGGGGGTGTATATTAATGTAAGCAACAACAACAAAAAAAAATCCAAACTACGGTCCATAAGGCTAAGAAATTTGTCTGGAATTTTTTTTTTTAACCTGACAGGTTTTTTTTCCAAAGAAACCAGTTGAAGATATTTATACAAAATACAATGCAGGTAGCTGATATGCTGACAAATGTCAACAGAAAATCTTACAGCAACAATAGTCTTCTCATCATGGATTTTCTTCTAAAAGTTTTTTCAGATGCATGATTCAAGGAAAACATAGCACAAGACCGCTTTTCAGCCTGCTTGGACTATAAAGGTACAAGAAATTGTTAGCTAACATGCGCAGTTTGCATTTCCAGAAGACGTGCTAACACATATGAAACACTTTTCAAAACCTATGCATGTTTGTAAATGTCTGACGGCAAGGAAACAATTCTAGGAGCCGTACGTCTGAAAACAAGCTACATTCAAAAAGCACTATCTTGATGACAAGAAGAATAAAAAAATAAATTCTTAATGGAAAAATATTAGCTTGAAGTCTATTGTTTATCCCTTAAACAATGTTTTTGGCTGCTGTTAGTAAGTAATCAAAAAATAATGAAAATATTTGGCTTGGCAACAAGTTATCCCTTCCCTTTCAGAATAGTACAAATCCAGCTGCATAAATCTTTTTCTCAACGTCCCAGTCTAATACTCTGGTGTGAGGACCAAGGGTTCCTTGAAATAGCAAGGAAGTAATTTTGGGAGCCTGCAATTCAAACAGAGAATGCAAGCAGACCAGGCTTGAGGACCGTGTCAACACGAGGCTTTGAGCAGCTTAAAACACATATGTGCAGGCATGGTTTAAACGTGGGTGTGATCTCCCAAGATCACAACATGGCTTGGCAGCACGAGCAGGGCAAAACTAGTTTAACACACAAAACCACAACCCAGACTCAATCCAGAAGAAAGTTGGGCTAAAAAGCATATATTAGTATTAAATGCCTTTTTAGTTCAGCCACAGTTTGGATTTTGTTATCCAGCAACAAATCTCTCCTGACAATGAACCAGTTGAGACCCACAAATTGTACTATTCAACTGGATTTACACCTTCTCCAGCGGGATTCAGATTCTCAAAAACATCTTCAAAGATACAGCACTTCCTAAGTTTTCACAACAGACTACAGAGCAGCAAAATTAAGTCAGCAGGTGGGGTAAGAGATAACTCAGTAGAATTAAATGAACTTGGAATAAGGAGGTACAAATCAGTCTTTTGGTGGTGGGAGGGGTAGGGCTGAAGCTGAAACCCCACCACCCTAAAAAAAAAAAAAAAAAACACTCCAAGAGAAAATCAATAGTTCTTTATGAAATTTACCCTGCAATGAGAGTCCACTGCAGATGGGATTTTAAGATTCTAAGAAAATATAGCCTGAAGGAGGATTTAAGTGGGAAGATAAAAATCAGATATCAAAAGGATAGATAACCTGCACAACAGGTATGTTCATTAGCACAGGCAGAGACATAATTTTAAAGGTCTTACTTCCCCACCATCCTGCCTCCTGGGACTAGTCCCACCAGCTGAACAAGAGCACTTGCCTTAGCAAGGACTATTTACACAAAGGTCATCCCAGTCCCCCCCTCCCCCCCTGCCAAGTGTTTGTTCATTTGCTCTGTTGAATGTAATACTATCTTTTACAATATGGATTATTTCTTGTAAAACACCCCCTATTTAACTGGATGAATTAACACTGTGGTTTTCATCAGTTTCTCTGCTGCTCAGTAGAAGAAACACTGCAGAGGCTTTGACTAGCAGTATACAGGCCATTCATTTCAGTAATGGTGTTTGTCTCTAAGTTTAAAGACACTGATGATGAAAGAGTCAAGACTGTTCACCCACTGTAACCCTCTTCAACTAAATACGTTACCAGATTTAGAGAAAATATTCTCAATGCCTTCACGTCCTTATGGAAAAAGGGAGCTTCCTGAAACACCTGAGTAGCTTTTTCAGGGAAATCTTTGCTTTGTCACTCAATACTAACAGCTACACTAAGCATCCCTACAATACTCATCAACAGCAGATGCCCAAGAAAACTCAAATTACTGTGTCAAAGATTGCAACATCTTATACAAACCAATTTACCCTATGTAAATGGTTTACTATTATATTCTGATTTCTTCATTCTTAACAGTGTAGTCCAAAACAATTTCCACTAAACAGCCACAAATTTCAGAATGTTTTTAAATGCTATATTATAAGCAGCATCATGTTTTCACAGTTCTTTCCATGAATCTTATCAGCTCATCCATTAGAAAGCTGAAAGACATACATGCTAAGTGAGTCACAAATTACCTGGAACCACCAGTCCCATTCACATCTCATTTGTATGAGAAAGTACTGAAGGAGTATTTTTTACAGAATGGGATATTTAACATGAAGTGAGTCATACAGATGACACTGTACGTAATATATATTAAATACATAGATTATGACTGAAGGAGAAAAAAAAGAAAAAAAAAAAAAAGAGAAACAAGCCTAAAATTCTAATCTGCTTCCCAAATCTTGTGGCTTTGGTTCAATACTAACGGACATCATGAGACAAAGTCTTAGTCCTGCAATTTTGTTTTTAAATAAATGTTTATCTGGAAGCAAAAGAGTAGTCCCACTACAGTGTCTGAGGAACTTATCTTTGCAGAACTGGGTCCCCAACATGAAGACTATGTTAACAGAAGAGTAAATTCTGTTCTTAGAATTTAAGTAATAAGCTATTACAAATCTCCTGCCATCTCCTCATCTAAAGTGACATAGTTTTGAAATCTGAATAATCTCCACCTTTTACTGTGACACAAGAGTGCATCATTTGGAATCTGGATACATACTAGATTTTATCTCTCATATAACCTGCAGCCAATGGACAAATGAATAAGTCTGAAGAATCACTATGGGAAAGCCTCACTAAACTTGCTACTCTAACCTTTTAATGGTTTCCTTTGTCATACCATTGCGCTAAACTCCGCACTGCTCCCCAGCCCAATTCTCCCGAGGTTACACCAGTCACATGGAGGACGCATCAGTTCTGGCCATTTAACCTACTATCTATCCCCTACAGAGTTCAACAAATGGTCTCCCTGCTTCCCTTGCTGTTCAGCACACAATCCAAATGCCTGCTACCTACAGATCTTTGAAGTAAAAATACAAATAATCTCATTTGCAGATACTCCCACCCTGCAGAAATTACTCGTGTTAGACTGTAAACCTGATGCTTCAGCAAAGAGGACTCCAAGGAGAACACTGCTACAGCCTCTTGCTGTACAGGCACAGGGACAATCACAATGGCTGCATTTTCTTCCTTAACTCACGTTACTAGGTTTTACTAGCTTTACTAGAGCCTTCACACAGGTGCCAAGTAGGCTCCCTAGGACAGTCTGCAAAGACGCTGCCAAACCACAGCCTGCAAACACTTCCAAATAAACACCTTGAAAGGCATTAAAAAAACCCAAAACTTGCTTATCAGATGGTTATGCCTGCTTTTTGATTTTTTTGTTTCCTTTGGGATGGACTAACACTTCTGCCAATCAAACACTGCTCATATGACACATCAGTTTATGGAAATTGCTGATCCCCAAAATTACACTGTTAAAACATGAGGAAGGAGGTGGGGAAAGGGGATGTATCTGTGATCGAACAGGTGTACCGAAAAAGGTAGCGTAACTAAGTCCTTTATCTCTTACACATTTATTCAAAAGGATGAGTTTCTCGTTACTTTAAATTCACAACTGCAAAATGGTGCTGTATGACCTAATCACAAAGCTGTATGGTGAACATCACACACTTACTCAAACACATTACATATGGGACTGCTTTAACATAACATTATTTGAAATCACACGGCCTAAAAAATAACCTACAGTATGTGGTATATAGTTGTACAGGCTTCTTGCTAAAGAACGTATTTTATCAAAATAAAGATGAATGAGATCCCAAAATATTCATTGGGTGATTTTCTTACAAGTAATAAAATCTTTTACTTGGTATGTCAAAAGTTCTCTCTTTGAGGCACAAAAATAAATGCAGACACTAGGATTTTGTAAGAGTGAAGAAAATTTTTTCCACAACATAATTATATCTAGAGCTTCTTCCAGGCTACTCCAAATAATTTTGTGCAAACGTTTTGGTAACTGAGTCAAATATGTGAAAGGAAACAACACAGTGAAGTAAATAAGGAATAAAAATGAGAGTATTTAAAACTAGCAGACCAATTTTCAACATACGGAAGGACTGAAAATTCTTCCATTGAATTAGTAAAACCAAAATCAGTAGCACAGACTAACATACACAAGAAATTATATGAGTTAACCATTAAAAAATGTACCATGTAAATTAGATATGGGGAAAATAGTAATGGTAAAATGCCATATACTGATGTTGCACAAAAATGCTTTTTTGCAAGAATAAGCCTTAGGGTCCAGTTTTGTCTACATCTTCAATAGATGTATGTATCACATTAATGAGAGTTACCAATTCCATTGAACCAGGAAGAACTGCACATAAAAGGGAAAAAAATAAAAATAATTTAGTGCCCTCAGAGATCAGAAGTTCAAAGCTTATAAAACCCAGGATAATCATGAAACAGGAATTAAGAATCTAGCTGCAAAAGAATCATAACAACATACTGAAAGTGAAGAAGAAACTTGAGAAGCAGCAATGCTCAAAGTTATTTAAAACAGTTGTCAGCAATAAAGAAATATGATTTGGGTTTGTGAGACACTAGCCAGGAGACCAAAAATTTGGTCTTCCTACACAAAAGCATCATGTTACAGAGGGAAAAAACCAACCAAACAAAACCCAGACTTAAGAGATGACCTTCAGACTAAGTCCAACAAATCATGCATGTGGAATGGTGTTGTGGGTACCAAGATACGGAGAACTGAGCTAAAAAGCTGAAAGCAAGAAAAAGTTGTGTAAAAAGAGCAGAATAAAAAATAGCTTGAAGAAAGTGGAAAGGAATAGAAATATACAGCTAGAACCAGTGCGTGCACACATGTTCCCAATTACAAAGACGATGAGGAATATATAAAATGGCACAAAACATGGCTTGGAATACTGGCATGAAGTTACAAAAAAGAATTACTAAACTCCATATAAATCCTCCTGTCACTGAGATGCAATCATTGACATAATCTTCAAAAGGAAGCCTAATTGTTTAGAACCTATGTAAAACCTCACTGTCCAAGACAATATTAAAATGCACAAGTCTACAACCCTGCTTTAGCAAGCAGATGGACTAGACAACCTAAATAATTTTTTCGTCCCTAACTTCTATGATGATGTTCAGAAGATCTGACAGGCTCATGCACAATACCCTGCAGTCCTACAAGTATGTGAGCANAATAGTGAGAAGGAAACATCTTTCAATTCACATTTGAACAACCACTTCTTACATTCCAATTGTAATCAGAATGACAGTCTTTAAAAACAAGCATGCCAGCCTATTAGTTTTATGTACAGCAATTTAAAGAACTGTAACTACATATTGTATTGTGTAAGCAAAAGCACAACATTCATTTCATACTCACACCATTATCCTTTGTATACACAAACTCAAGAAAACTCTTAATACTAAAACATTAAAATGCACCCATGAAGTCTTCCCT
>WAAD01027379.1:0-50167 GCA_013389945.1 Fregata magnificens | reverse complement strand
ACAGCAAAATTCTCATTTGATATTAAAATACTTTAAAAAAGTAAGATAAGTCTGTAAGTAGGAAAGCAATAGTGAGCCAGATCACAAGTAATTAAACTGTATTCTCCATGCACACAGCTACCTGTGGAAATGATATGTTGGGATATTTTATAGTTCCAGCTTTTAAAGTTAAATACCGAACCCATATATATTTATATGTAAAGAAGTTTCATATAAACAATGGATGAGTCCAAGACTATCTTATATACTAGATCCATACAAGAAGAAGGGTGAAGTACATGGCTTGCCAAACAGACCCAGCCGCAGTTGCACAGGCTTTTTAGTGTATAGCAACTTGTTTGTTTAAAAAAAGCTGAAGTACCTTGGCTGTCAATGGTTACCCAGGAAGGCAACATTTAGTAGAAAGTGCATCATCTTTGAACCTGTTTTTCTTCATATTTCTCTTCCTTTCTGCAAAAGAAAATGATACTTTATCCAAGTAGCACATCTGATATAACTACAATTTTACATCACTGATGAACAACCTTGCTGCCTCAGGAACCAAACAGACTTTTCTTAACTGCAACAAGGGACATGTGATATTCACCTCAAACATATTCCAAGATAATCAGAGGAACTTAGAACTGATTCAACTGTTTCACTGCAAACACAAAGAATAAGCATTTTAGTCTAGAAGATTTTTCTCAGTACTAAGTAGCAGCTGCCCCTCATGATTTAAAAAAAAAGTAAAAATGACAGACTTTATTAGATTTAATTAGTTGTGCACCATTGCTACTGTCATGTCATAATACAATTTTTGACAATTTATACTATGACATGACAGTGGAAGCACGCCATCAGCTAGATAAAATGCACTGCACAGAAAAATAAAGACAAAACAGTATTATAAAATTCTTTAAATTTTTAAGACAAAGAGTTCTAGAAAGCAGAAAGGAATGATTTCAAAATAAATGCTTTCTGCACAAGTTTCCAAAAAAATGCATAGATTTTTAGATGCTGAAGACTTTAATGACGACAGAATTTTTCATGGGGAAAATTCCTAACTTTCTGACACAAAAAAAATCAAACAATTTCAGTGAGAACCACTTTGGGGTTGACTCTGCAATCAACAGAGTACATGTTGTTTTACACACAAGGTAACACGCATTAATTAGTTGATGTAATAATATGACTAACAGATGGTATGCATAAAACAGTGCCAACAACACTTCAGCAGTTCTTATTTAATACATTCACCTTTAGGAAAGTCATGAAGATTCAAGGATAATGTCATTACCTTTTGCTTTTATGTCTTCAAATGCCCTGCTTTGATACTGATGTTTAACTGTGAGAATGATGTTATTCAGGACATTGCCTTCATTTTTTCGGTCTAGTTGGTAAATTATGCCTGCAGTATAAAAATATTGGTTATTCAGAGCAAAAATACATGTGTTAATATAATGCCCTAATTTAAATTTATATCTTTCTAAGAACATTGCTTTCCTCTTCATTTCAATGATATATGTTGGTATAGACTTCAAATGCAGAAGGGATCCTGAACTGTGAAACTTTAATAGATGTCTGTGCTTAGTCTAGTGCCCCTTGAAGAAGTTTCTGATATTTTTGAAACAAAAAATGCCATGTTTTTACTGACAGTTATTGTTGCATTACGGATGGTCAAGGACATATATGGGTAAGAGAAAGTAAAATGAATTAAAAGAAATGGACTAAAAGCTGCAAATAACTACTTTTCTCAAAAGCTGTAGATATCAAGTAACTTCCATGGATGATTTCCAAACATGTCTATAGCACTAAAACATTTATTAAAAAGGTTCATGAAAACATTTGAATTTTAGAGAAGTAGAACTCTGAAAAAAGGCTGCAAAAGCCTTGCAAACTATGATCTTACCCAATGACTACCAGGAAAACCAAATATATAAAGTAAAACCTGGCAGTGGAGATCAGACTTTTCACTTCCAAACTGCAGCCCACAGACTAAATACATGTTCTTCCTGGGCTCCATGTTCCAACCCCAGTTTGCACATTGACAGAGCGTGATGAATGGAATGCTCCCATCTTTGCTTTTTGCTAACTGGGAAACTATAATAGTGTCACCAGCCTCTTGCACCCAAATTACAGAATGGGCTGCTTGAATTACCACTGACATGTTACATGTGATCTTGCTATCAACAAAAGGAACAAACTGTATATTGAAAGGCAGGAATTTATTGTTAATCTAATTAAAGTGCTTGCACTCTGATCAAAGAATTCATATTAGTTCACTTGCAACAATACTAACATTGATCCTTTAAATTACACAGAGTTAAAATGATACAAACAAAAAGTATCTAGTGTCTACCCCTTCCTCTGGTGATATCTTCTCCCCCTCCACCATCCCATTGGGTTTTAAGGTAAATGACCAGTCTAGGGGAAAAGGGTGTATAGTTAGTCATCAGCATCCTAATTCCACAAGATTACGTTATGAAAAATGGAACAAACTCTATTTCTTCCAAACAGAGTGTTTTCTGCATCTAGATATCTTTGTTTCAGGAACCTACTCAGGTTTAGGTTTGAGCTAGGCACCTATAACAGCTGTGGATATGCAAAACAACAAAGTTCCCAGGACACACCAAAGTCTAGTTTCAAACAAGGATGAGGACACTTTCAGCATATTCACCAATTGTCCAGTTTTGACTATTTCTTAAATCTCATTTTAGGCAACTTTCTTTTTGTTGGATCTATTTACATATAAGTTCCTGTCCAAGATATGGGTGTTAGATTCTGTATAAATCTCATCCCGCATTTGAAGCACAAGCTGTAATCAATTGTAAAGGTTTTCTCAGAATGAAAAAGGGGTTTTTTTATTGGTATCAACTTGCACTGCACTCATTTCCCTGGATTACTGCAATCCACAACTAACATTGTTCTACAGAGCTCTACGTATTTTACTCTGATGTCCCTTTAACATGACAAAACAATGTTGATTTAAAGTTTTATGTGCTTTAGAAAATGGTTTTTCATGAAGACATGTCATAGAACTGCATACATATAATAAACTAGTTCTGTTACGCTGGTCTTGCACACTGACTTTTTTTTTAAAAAGGTAAGAAAATGAACATTTGAGATGTCTTGGTATCGCCTGGGATAGAGTTAATTTTCTTTCTAGTAGCTGGTATAGTGCTGTGTTTTGGATTCAGTATGAGAATAATGTTGATAATACACCGATGTTTTAGTTGTTGCTAAGTAGTGCTTACACTAGTCAAGGACTTTTCCAGCCTCCCATGCTCTGCCAGGTGTAGAAGAAGTTGGAAGGGGAGGGGACACAGCTAAAAAAGTTGATCCAAACTAGCCAAAAAGGACTATTCCATAACATATGACGTCGTGCTCAATATACTAATGGTGGGGAGCTGGCCGGAGGGAGTGATCGCTGCTCAGGGACTGGCTGGGCATTGGTTGGCAGGTGGTGAGTGGATGCATCACTTAGGGTTTGTTGTTTTCTTTCCCTCTCTCTCTCGTTGTTTTCCTTTTCATTACAATATTCTTATTATTATGTTATTTTAGTTATTAAACTATTCTTATCTCAACCCACAAGTTTTCTCACTTTTGCCCTTCCGATTCTCTCCCCCATCCCATTGAGGGGTGGGAGGGTGAGTGAGTAGCTGTGTGGTGTTTAGCTGCCTGCCAGGTTAAACCACAACAGAGGTGATCACTATAGTTTATAAATGTTCATGAAATGCTTAGTTTTTTGTAAATCAGCTTTTTGAGCAATTAACTTTTTTTCCAAAGACAGGCAAATTATTTCAACGTAAGAATTGAATGAATGTAAGAATCAGTATTCCATTTGGCTGAACAGCCTCTTGAAATACCATTTAGAAACTTTAAATTAGGTAGAATCTAATGCATTACATCATTTATGTTGAGTTAAATAACTGCTTTATGTATAGATTTGGTTTTTAACCCTTTAATGCCTCCAATTAATGAGGATAAAATAGCAAAACATTTTAAAACAAGAGAGAAGACATAGTATTTTTCCCTCTTAACGGTAAAAAATGTACATATTTTAAAATAAAAACTGTACTGTACAGTTTTAACTTTGATTAATGATTTAGATCATCTTGAGCAAGATTAAAAGGTAAGGCAGATGATTAAGACATTTATTTAAAGTATATTTTATGCCTTTTTCTTAATGAAAAAAATATATAATTGGCTTAGAATGGAAGGCAATACAAATCAATAGCTATCACATATTTAATGAAAGTCCCAGTTCAATTTTCTGTTATAACCTGAATCCTTATTTTAAAGGCCTGAGGTCACAGATCATTCCAATTAACAAGAATGTGCAGGACATTTCCCAGTTCTGGCTAAAATTTGCTTCTGTTTGTGCAGGTTAGAATTCCAGAACTAGTTCTATATGAGGGTAGAATTTGGCAAGTTTTTCACAATTTCATTGATTTCTATGTGAAAAATAGGTCTGCACTTTATATATGCACTGGAGGAAGAGAGCTTCAGATGGACCAAACCAATGCAGTTTATAATATAAACTTATAAACAATGAAGTTGGTGTCCCCTATGCTATTACCAGTGAATACTTCATTATCTAAAAATTAGATTCACAAAGTCATCACTTCTCAGAATTACTTTAATACCAATTTCTTGCAAGGATTTCTGGATTCTGGTTGCTAACTTCCTGTTTACTTTGTGCATTTGATTCCTTTCAGTCATTATTATATCTAAAAAGTAAACATATCCTTCAGACACCAGAGATCCAAAAGTCTTTTCATTTTACAGATGCAAGAATGATGCACAGGAAAATTAATGACATGTCTAAAGACACATGGGAAGCATTTCCCAGATTTCCTGAGCGTCCTGTCATCGAAGTAAAATGGCTACTAAAAATACAAAATAGCCTAGGAGAAATCACCAGTTGCCTCAAGACCTGAACTTCAATCCATGCAAAATGCAAGCTTTAGAACTACATGTTTAGACCAGATCATTCATGAAGCTGAGATCCATGAGTATATAATTTTTTAAAACTGAATTTGAAGTTTATAACAAGCACCGCTCCCCAAACAACTACATGTCAAAAGTCTGTAAGGACTTCCATTTTTGAAATGTGGTAAATGTCTCAATGTTTGCCTCAGCAAACATGTCAATTTGCCACGTGACACCTATCATAGGACCAAGATCCCAGAATCAGATCTTCTTCCACCTGAGCAGGATGGAAAACCCGATCCAAGGGAGAGTCAGTGAATGTTGGCCCTACACAAGCACGCCAGCTTCCAGGACACTTCCCATCAGAAGGATGCCCTGAGGGAGTCCATTTTTTTCTAAAGCAATTCACTTCTTCCCCATAAAATGCCCTCAGTTCTCTCTTGCTTGCCCACTTCTTAGGGAAGTCTGCTGCCTCCCTGGGGCCCAGGTTAAAGATGTGAAGAGAAAGCTTCCTACCCTGGTACAGCCCTCAGATTATTATCCATTATTGATATTTCAGGTAGGTAGCAATGAAGTTGCAACAAGAAGTCCGAATGCAATCAAGAGAGACTTCAGAGCCTTGGAATGACTCGCTAAGGGATCAGGAGCACAAGTAGTGTTCTCTATCCTTCCAGTTGCAGGGAATGATGAGGGAAGAAACAGGAAGAAGTCTCACAATCGCTAGCCCTTGTTCTTGGGGGGGACTTGAACTTGCCAGATGTCTGCTGGAAAAACAATACAGCAGAGAGGAAATAGTCTAGGAGGTTCCTGGAGTGTGTGGAAGATAACTTCCTGACACAGCTGGTGAGAGAGCCAACTAGGGAAGGCGCCCTGCTGGACCTGTTGTTTGTGAACAGAGAAGGACTTGTGGGTGAAGTGACGGCTGGAGGCTGTCTTGGGCATGGCAATCACAAAATCATAGAGTTTTTGATTCTTGGAGAAGTAAGGAGGGGGATCAGCAGAACTGCTACCTTAGACTTCCAGAGGGCAGACTTTGGCCTGTTTAGGAGCCTGGTTGACAAAGTCCCTTGGGACACAGTCCTGAAGGGCAAAGGAGTCCAGGAAGGATGGACATTCTTCAAGAAGGAAATTTTAAAGGCGCAGGAGCCATCCCCATGTGCCAAAAGATGAGCCGGTGGGGAAGAAGACCGGCCCGGCTGAACAGTGAGCTTTGGCTGGAACTCAGGAAAAAAAGGAGAGTTTATGTCCTTTAGAAGAAGGGGCAGGCAACTCAGAAGGACTACAACGATGTCGTGAGGTTATGCAGGGAGAAAATTAGAAGGGACAAAGCCCAGCTAGAACTTAATCTGGCTACTGCCATAAAAGACAATAAAAATGTTTCTATAAATACATTAGCAACAAAAGGAGGGCTAAGGAGAGTCTCCATCCTTTATTGGATGCAGGGGGAAACAGTGACAAAGGATGAGGAAAAGGATGAGGTACTTAATGCCTTCTTTCCCTCAGTCTTTAATGGTCTTAACCCAGACCAGTTGTTCTCTGGCTACACAGCCCCCTGAGCTGGAAGACAGGGATGCAGATGATTACCTGGGGAGCAGATTATATGGGGAGCAGAATGAAGCCCCCATAATCCAAGGGAAAAAGATTAGTGACCTGCTACACCACTTAGGCACACACAAGTCTATGGGGCCAGGTGGTATCCACCCAAGGGTACTGAGGGAGCTGGGTGAAGTGCTCACCAAGCCACTTTCCATCATTTATCAGCAGTCCTGGCTAATCACGGAGGTGCCAGTTGACTCAAAGTTAGCAAATGTGATGCCCATCTACAAGAAGGGCCAGAAGGAGGATCTGGGGAACTACAGGCCTGTCAGTCTGACCTTGGTGGCGGGGAAGGTTATGGAGAGGATCATCTTGAGTGCCATCACATGACATGTACAGGACAACCAGGCGATCAGGCCCAGTCAGCATGGGTTTATGAAAGGCAGGTCCTGCCTGACTAACCTGATCTCCTTCTATGACAAGGTGACCCACCTAGGGGATGAGGGAAAGGCTGGGAATGTTGTCTACCTAAACTTTAGTAAAGCCTTGACAGCATTTCCCACAGCATTCTCCTGAAGAAACTGGCTGCTCATGGCTTGGACAGGCATAGTCTTTGCTGAGTAAAACACAGGCTGGATGGCCGGGCCCAAAAGAGTTGTGGTGAATGGAGTTAAATCCAGTTGGCGGCTGGTCACAAGTGGTGTTCCCCAGGGCTCAGTATTGGGGCCAGTTCTGTTTAATATCTTTATCAATGATCCGGACGAGGGGATCGAGTGCACCCTCAGTAAGTTTGCAGACAACACCAAGTTAGGCAGGAGTGTTGATGTGCTTGAGGGTAGGAAGGATCTACAGAGGGATCTGGACAGGCTGGATCGATGGGCCGAGGCCAATTGTATGAGGTTCAACAAGGCCAAGTGCCAGGTCCTGCACTTGGGTCACAACAACCCCATGCAACGCTACAGGCTTGGGGAAGAGTGGCTGGAGAGCTGCCTGGCGGAAAAGGACCTGGGGGTGTTGGTTCACAGCTGGCTGAATATGAGTGAGCAGTGTGCCCAGGTGGCCAAGAAGGCCAACTGCATCCTCGATTGCGTCAGAAATAGTGTGGCCAGCAGGAGTAGGGAAGTGATTGTCCTCTGTCGTCACCACTGGTGAGGCTGCACCTCAAATCCTGTGTTCAGTTTTGGGCCCCTCACTACAAGAGGGACACTGAAGTGCTGGAGTGTGTCCAGAGAAGGGCAACGAAGCTGGTGAAGGGTCTAGAGGACAAGTCTTATGAGGAGTGGATGAGGGACCTGGTGTTGTTTAGCCTGGAGAAGAGAAGGCTGAGGGGAGACCTTATTCTCTCTACAACTACCTGAAAGGAGGTTGTAGTGAGGTGGGTGTCAGTCTCTTCTCTCAAGTAACAAGTGATAGGACAAGAGGAAACCGCCTCAAGTTGTGCCAGGGGAGGTTTACACTGGATATTAGGAAAAATTTCTTCACTGAAAGGATTGTCAAGCATTGGAACAGGCTGTCCAGGGAAGTGGTTGAGTCACCATCCCTGGAGGTATTTAAAAGATGTGTAGATGTGGTGCTTAGGGACATGGCTTAGTGGTGGACTTGGCAGTGCTAGCTTACGGTTGGACTTGATCTTAAAGCTCTTTTCCAACCTGAACAATTCTATGATTCTATGATTCGATGATAATTCAGTTATGCAATGAGAACTAACAGCACTTAAAAGATTTTTTTACCTCAGGAGATGCCCAAGACTTCGGACTGTCCAGGTAGAGTAGCTGGGCACGACATCAGGGGGAGCAGGAGCAGGGCTCCTCTTCAGGGCGGGCAGCCATGAGCCAGCTGGGCCATCACCTCACCTGCAGGCACGGTCCCACGGCTGGAAGCAGGCAGGCAGGGCACACGGCTGGCAGCAGCAGGGCTGGTGAGCATTGGGAAGGATGGGAATAAGCCATGTCTGAGATCAGTGCAGGAAATCAAACTGCCCAAGGACAGGACTAGGGGCAGGCAGGCCTGAGGCACTGCTGGGGTACAGACTGAAGGCCCCAGCTGGCCTGAAATGGCGTCCTGGGCCTGTGGGGCGTGGAGCAGGCCCTGAGGGAGGCTGGCCTGTGCCAGGAAGGCCCATGACTGCATGAAGGGCCCCGCGGAAGAAAAAAGTCTTGCACGTATGTCTCTGATGGTCCTAATAGAGAATTTGTAAGATGATATCAGGTCGAAGTGTTGTGAAGCCCATTTGCTCAGCTGGCAGGATTTCTCCTTCAGGTATACGTCTTTTTAACATATATATTGTCAGTCAGACAATCCAAATTTTTTTCTTTTTTGTCACTCAAAGATCATTTGCTGAAATAGGGACTTATCTTACCTGCAAACAGAAATCTTAATTATTTTGAGAGAAATTTTCATTAAAATGACATTAATATATTTCTTTCAAAACAGACTTTTAACCGTGTACATTACTTATAGTTATCTAAATACAGTTTAACAAGCCTACCTTGAAATGTCTGTTTCCCAGAAAGTGTTAAGACTAAATATTTGGTCATGAAATGTAGCAGGATGAAAATGTTTACTGTCTTTTTTTTCCACCAAAAGACATAACAAAATCACTGGAACTGGGCTATGTGGATTTCACATCTGCTTTACTTTTATTTGAGTTCAGAGGTATAATGCAATTTGAATCTCTCTAAGAATGCATGATTTTTATCCGTATAAGTATTTATTAGTGGCTTACTCGTATATAAGATACATTTATAATAGTTATTGCTTGTATATGAAGATGATTAGGCAAATAAACTGTAATGAAATATTACATCAAAATAAAAGCCATGTGTTTTGTCAGACATAAAGAACAGAACACTGGCAGTTATGTGAATCATGGTTTTGATGGCAGACCAGTGTATCCTACAGCAGTGAGGAAAGAGGAAGGGTTAAACCATGGTTCTCAATTACCCCACACTTTTTGGAAAACAAACATATGAGTCTTTCAGGGAAAAGCCCGCATTACAGCTTTCTTCTAAGAATTAGACGAGAACTAGCATTACTGAGAGCTGTTGAAAGTGCTGGCTCAGGATCTGTTGACTCTGAAGACACATGTCGCAGAGGTTCCTCATTCATAGCTTTTGCCAAGGCTCCTGAAGAAAGCAGGATTTACATCTGCTACTGAACTTAAGCTGCTATCCTTACATTTCCCCCCTCCTGCAAACACCAAGAAAATAATAGGAGTTTGCAAAGCAGGAGGAGGCAAGACAAGTTTCCTGTTAATTAATCAGGCAGGTCTTTAAATACAATTTTCATGAGGGAATGTTTTAATTTAACAAAACTGATTTCACTGAAACTCAGAACATCACCGTGTCTTCACATTCCTATTTAAAATAATAAGTGGCTAATTCTATTTCTTTTTGACAAGGGAAACCTTTAAACATATGTATCAGAAGAAATATATAATGAGTTTGAAAAATGAGTTACTCTAATTGGAAATATTATTGGTAGTTATTCAAATGCAATTTTTCTTAATTGCCATATCTGTACTGTAATTTCAACTATTAAATCAGTGATCCAGATTTACAAACATCCTTTTCTGTGTTTGGTGTATCCATAATTTATGTTCTCACATGCTTCTGTCCTTATGCTATGCAATGCTTCTGTCTGTCTTATAGCCTGAATCACACGGGCTGACTTGATCATTAATCTAAGCCATCCCACCCACCTGCAGAAGATGAATAGCTGCTGAAGCTTCTCCTTATATAGGCTTAAACTTTGACCCTGGTTTAACAGCTCAACAACAAAACCAAGCCAAAAAGCCTTGTGCACCAGACTAGGAGGTACGATCCTATCTATCAACAACTAATGTTTTTCCTAAATTCCTCACCTTTATCTTCCTAGCTTCATATGTGTATGTTGATTGGCTACCTAATACTGTCTGATGAACACTCTTGTCCCTATTGTGTTACTTCTACATGTAAAACTATTGTCTTACTAGTGGTCAGGAAAACTTCTGCATTGTGACACATCCAATAGTTGTAAAAATGAAGATATTATTACATACAAATTCTGTAATAAAATTGATTGTCACTGGCATGTATAGTATTTTTATCTTCACTCCTGAACTACTGTGTCATATCTGGAATACTGTGTCTAGTTCTAGACTCCCCAGTACAAGAGAGATATGGAGTTACTGGAGAGAGTCCAGCAAAAGACTGCTAACATGAGTAAGGGACTGGAGCATCTGTCATAATCAGAGATAAATATTATATTGTACTGTTCTCTCACTTTGACAACTCTACAGCTAAGTGTGTCTCAGTGCTTTTCATTTTGAACACTGATTTGAAAAACTAATTATAATTCACGTTAGGTTAAAAATCTAGCATTAAATTATTGCTACAAGAGAGAAATTATTAAAAATAATATACAACTTTTTGTATACTTTTAACACAATAGGGAGGATAGCAAGGTGGTACCAATGTATTTTGACCCTAAACTATTCAGAAAACCTTGCAAGAACATGTATTTTATGTATTGTGTACTGTTTCTATTAAGAAAATATTCCATTATAACCTGTTCCTTTTGATTTTCTTAATGCTTCAGTGTCAAACAGTTGGTAGGGTGCAATATGGATCATGTTAAATAATAGTAATATAGCTGCAGAACTAATTGTATATTTTACCTACTAAAGGTACAGAATTTTTCTTGCATATCTGAGATTTAGAAAATTTTAAAATTCTAATTCTGTGGCAATTTTTTGTCATGTACAGTATATGTGTGTGTACTGATAAGTGCCCCTTAAAATCTTCATTGTCATGTTATAGTCTTTATCCCAGTGGCTTATTCTATATGTACATCAATGTGGAGAAGCTTATGAAAACAGACAACTGTTTATCTGTATATGTATCTTCCAACTGCTTTTAAAGTGGACAATTAATTTACATATGTTTAAGAAAAATAGTAAGTGTAACAGACAGAAATGAAGATGGTTAACACTCCATCAAAGGAATGGAAAACCTTATGAGGCCTGAAGAGTCTGTGTTTCTTTTCTTTTCTTTTTTTTTTTTTTAGCAAAATTCAGACTGACTGCTTTTTTTAGATACATCATTGGGTAACCACTTAGGAGGAAAAAGAGCTATAGAAGACAAAGCATTTTGTTGGCACGAAAACAAATGTGTAAGCACTAACTAAGAATAAATTTATGCTAGAAATAAGGAAAAAAAAATCTCTAGTCATCAAGGAAGTGATTCTCTGGAACATTCCAAGAACAATATCTGGTGACCCAGCAGATCACTCCTCATCCTCAGTCTTCAGTTTTTATATGTTTGAAACATTGTGGGCTGTGGTCTCCCAGCCCTCCCAAGCAGCTGTGACTTCTTGCTACGTTAGCTAAATGTCACTTTAAAGCATACAGAGGAATACAAAGGGAAAAGAATCCATGCAATACAAAAGGAAAAAATATTTTTAGAATAACACTAAAGCTGAAAACTTCATTTTTATGGATTTCCAACTACAGTTTTTCAAGCTTTTTAAGTATTTTGCCAGTTTGTCAAAGGTAATGTTGTCCTTGAGGATTTGCCCTGCAGTTTTATAGCTAATAGCTTTCCTTATTTACAACTGCATTAAGCAGGTCGCCTGATAGTAGCATAAATGGGTATGAAGCAGTGGTGATATTTAGTCATTCCTAATAAGAATGCCGTCTAGGAGATATGTGTTCCAAGGGGCCAAGAGAATATAGATGAATTACATTATGGAATACAGAGCATGGAAACCCCAAGCTATCAATTAAATTCTCACCATTTCGGTGGAAAGAATTGTGGATTATCAACAAGATTAGTTATTCTGAAATGCTAATGTTGAAGTTTCTGGTAGACTATTAGGTGTTGTCTGTGTTACAGACAAATTTACTGGGACAAGGAATATGTTTGTGGGAAAGGGAGACGTTTATTCTCCACGCTAGCACTGGCTTTTGATAAGGCTGCTTAGCTGTTTATGCCTATGTATCAGTAGCTGACACACCGGTCTCCTCTTTATAAACAAGCATTACTTTTATTGTAATCACCACTATTTATCTTTGGTTGGTTGGTTGCATATTTCTACATAAGAGGACACTTGGGCTCCAACAGGATACTGAGAAGCAAAAAACTTGGAGATTATCTGAGCTAAGGCAGCTGCGCTGTAAAATCACTGCAATGTCTCAGACACTTCATCCATCTAGGAAGGCACACACAAATGACCGGAGTGGAGTTATGGAGCAGCTCAACGCAGAGCTGCAACATCCCTCAACTCTTCACATAATCCAGGAAGGACAAAGGCTGTGTGAAAGCACTCACATACATTTCTGGCAAGAAATCTCAAAAGGATGTTAGCATCACTAGCTTGTTCTAATGTACAGCATCTGCAAATTTCACTCCCTGGGGTCATTGTCTTAAAGAATACAGTTTTCCCATGCCCACCATCTACTTGTATTTTCAGGTCTAGAAATGTGCAACAAGGACTGGAGTTGCAATTCTTAACTTAATTGGCAGTCTTTCAAGTGCAATTATATCTAAAAGGTTGGCCTTTAATCTTGCTACACTGCTACTTAAAATGCCTAATTTTTTTCTATACACTGACCATATTCACTCATTTTAAATATCACTCTGACAGCTCTATACAACAAAAATCACTGGGTTTGAGAAGTTCATTCAATAAATGGTTTTAACATTTAGAGTAATACAAAGTAGATATTTTCCCTGTAAAAACTTAAATTGTTTAGTTCTTTCACCTAATTAGCATGAAGTCAAGGAAAATAAAGAACTGAAAATATACTTTGTCCTTTATCTATCCCACTTTTGAAAATAGCTATTTTCGTTATTTTCAACTAACTTTAATTTGCTCTAGCAAGATTACTTATTTCAGAGAACAGAGTTGCTGGGAAGGTCTCTCCTGTTTTTTCCACCTGAGGGCAAGACAGATAAAATATGGCTGCTATTCATGGTCTTGCAGTTGCTGGCAGTCTCTGTACCTTGGCCAGATTAAGCATAAATACACTATCTCCATGTTTCTTGAGTCATATTTGCATCAGACATTCAGTTTTCTTTAAAAGGAAAAAGAAGGATGCTTGCAGCCCTGAGTTTGAAGATTTTTTTTTCCACCCTAGAGAATGCATTTCATCTAAACAGGTAATTTCAACTGGAAGACAACAGTTTTAATGAGACCAAAGTATTCAGTTCCAATATTAAAAAATTTTAAAACTATAAGTTGGAAAAAAAAGGCATTTTTACAGACCCAAAATATCCTTTAAACATTTTTTGAGTTGGGAGAAATAGTCTTATTTGGTTTTATTACTAATCAAAACCAATGAAAATATTTCTGAAATTTCTAAAAAATTGTAGTTTAATTTTCTTTAACAGCTCAAAATAATTTGGATGACTAATGCTCAGCTACGTCTATAGAAAGTCAAAACCTAGCAATTCTGCAAAGTGTAAACTGTCACATTTATCTCAGGAGTATGTTAATTCCTCAACCTATCAGAATTCCTCAACCTATTACAGCATATTACAAGCCCCCATAAAACTCCAATAAACAACTCCATAAGGAAGAAAAGAATAAAACCAAGATGAGTGACCTCCTTAAACAGCATGCTGATACCTCTCTGCCTTTGCAGGGTTGAAACAAACGTGCACCAACAGTTGAGAAGAAAACTGAAAGTTCTTCAGAGATAGACAGATGTCTGTCTGCGCAGGTGGTGTGGTAAGTTTAATTTAACATTTCCAAATCTTCAGAAACTGAAAGAGAATTTATCTATTATCCACAAAGTTGTTGCAGCTTTGTTTTACCACCTTCTGTTCATTTTCTCCTTTCAAAGAGGCTTTATTCTGGCATTTTTGTCACACTATGCCCAGTGCAAGATTATTGTGATGGATGTGTTGCTTTTAAGCATGGGGGAAATGATGATTTTAATGGACAGTACACATGACATAAGGGATCGGTGATAGAGGTTTGATTTTGTGCAGGTTATTCTGCATGATGCAGCAAGTACTAACAAATTCAGATTTAAAATCAAGTTAAGTGAAGCGGCCTGAGAAAAAAAAAAAAAAAGAAAAAGAAAAAAGAAATTTTATAATTTGAAAGAGCAGGAGTATATAAGAATGAAAAGGAAAAGACTCTTAATTTGATAAAGGTGGTAAAGTGTTCTGAGAACAATAGCATCCTTCTAACATACTTAATTTGCCTTCCAAATAATGTGTACAATTTTGAGCAAGAAATGTGGAACTACTGGTTTTACTCCACATATTACCATTCTCTCTCTTCTTAAATCAAATTGTTTAGGGATGTAATGAAACAGTGTTAATGGAGTACCACAATTAAAAATAAAAATATCACTTTGCAGTTCCATTTCACACACTATATTTTCTATGAAAGTCTTAAACCCTTTTTTCTTGTAATCTTGTTTCTCTTTCTATGTTGCTTAAAGGAATTTATCCCAAGGTGGACTCTAGTCTGTTTCAGAGTCTACTGTTTCAGAGATTTTGACAGGAAAGTGGGAAAACTTAAGATATAATAAGAATCATGAAGCCTATCTGTTCATCTACCTGAAAGCTGGCAATACCTGATTTTTCTGTGATCAAGTATGCTTGTTCTCAGGAATTATGTCTCTCTTGAAAAGCCATAGTCTTTCTTGAAGGTACTGATCGCACTGTATTCTACAATTTAACCATATATCTAGGAACATTTCCTCATAATGATTCCAAATGTAATGCCATCTAATCCTATTATGATATCCTTATGATCAAAGAATGAAACAGCCAAGAGGACAGGCTGAGTTACTTGTAAATATCTCCAGCTAAGGTTAATATAGAAGTTGTTCTTGAATAGTTTCCCAGAAAGTATCAAAAAGGCCTTGTTTTAGAAAGTGAACTGGTCTAATATATAGTCACTTTTTTATTTCACTCTTTTTAATTGTCTTTCATTCTTTAATGTTCTTGTTCATGTGTCAGCAAGAACAGACCTCACATCCTGGGTGACATGATGCAAGTAGTATGACATAATGCCATCAAGGCTTTAAGTGCTCTTAGACTTCATAAACTCAGAAACAACAGCTCAAATTCGTCAATGGTGAACTGTTTCAGAGAAAACAGAAAACATTTTATTTATCTGTAGTACAAGGAGTAAGGTGTGAAGTGTAATATTTTTATCTTCCTTTAAAAACAAGCAAACTGAACACATCAACTGAACACATCAATTGTGATAACAAAAATCAATAAATTATTATAAGGTGAAAAAGCATGCTGAGAACCAAAATAACTGGGCAATATTGTCAGTCTGGGGCATTTTGTTTCAAGTTTTCCAGTATTTGACATGTTTCATAAATGCTCAAGTCCTGGAATCATGCTGTCATAAGAGTCTCTCTTTTTAAACTTTTTTATTTATTGTAAAGTAAGCTCTGAAGTTCTTATGATCATGAAAACAAGCTTGAAAATAGGACCATGAGGGATAAAAAATAGAAATTGCTTTGAAAACAGAGGGTAAATAAAAAGATCTAAACCCTTCTATTGTTTTGAGTGCCATGAGAAGTAAAATATTTTCAAGAACATAGGGAGCTTTTAGGAAAGGAGGCTGTCCAAAATATGTGGATCTTCAAAGCATCTCCCACCTCATCCCAGAGCTTTCTGGTCCAGTATTTAGTTTCCCTCTTTTCCTCTGTTCAGGAGCTAAGTTCAGCAGATCCAGGCAAAACTCAGAGGATGAGGGCTCTGCATAATTTTTCTCTAATCCTTCTCTATTTCATGAAACTTCTTCTGAATGCAACAGCATCTAGTGAGCTGATCTAGAATACTGAAGAGACGTAAAAGTTGACTGTACTGAAGCTAGCAGCAAAAAAAAATGATCGTTTACTGCAGCAGGGTCATAAGTGATTTCTCCTTGCTGTGCAGTTATTAAGTGGGAAGAAGGATGTTTCACAGATTAAAATATATTGTGATCACTCCACATATTATTATATTTTCCTGGACAGTGATGATGATGTTGATGATAAAATGGCCTTAAAAAGAGGTTTTGTTTAGTATTATTTAGGGTTATACATTATTTAGATAGTACTGCAGTTTGTCATAGAATAGCACATTCACTTCTAATTAAAAAAATGCGGTCAGCTTGGAAACTGTTAAGCACTTTTAAACTAATGGTGTATTTGAGAACAAGAGAAGGCATCACTGAATATTTTTTTTGTCAAAGTATTCAACCCCATCATATTTTAAAACATTCAGACTCCAGAGAGCATTTTACATATGTGATAACTGCTGTCATTGCTTCTGTTACTATTCAATTGTGTTTTATCAATAATCTTACATAATATTTAGCTAAAATGCCAGTCCAAAGGTTATCCATAAAGAAATGCAAGAAGATTTGCATAATAATTACTCATCAGTTCAACAGAAGAGAAGAAATAATGAGTCTTTTCAAAACCTGGAAATTTCAATGAGGTTATAAATCCAAGTCTACTAACAATATATTTAATGTGTTTTCTTCCAAGGCTGCCCAAAAATTCTTTCAGAAGTCACACCACAGTATACTCTTAAAAAATAAATCACCTGACCATAACCATTCCTTTCTTGTCTTGGGAGATTCTTTTAATTAATTAATAATGATAATAATCCATGCTTCTGTATTACTTTCCCTCTATGATTAATGAAGTGTTTCATAGGCATTATTAAATTAAATCTCCTAATACCCTGAGAGATGAGTAAATACTATTATTTCAGCTACAACATACAGAAAAGAAGTTAGGTATGGAAAGGTTAAATAACTTGCCTAGCACAATGTGAATAAGGATAAATATTAAGAAATTGGGAGTAATTCCCACCCCTAGAATTATAAGATGGGTTTAAAATAATGTGGTTCATATTTCTTAATGCTATTTTTTATTTGTTTTTGCTCCTCTGGATTTTGGCTTTCAGTTGTTTTTCTAATAGTTCTTTTTAAAGGTTCGTCTCTACAGCCATGGAGTCTAGAGACTTTTTTTTTTCTTAAACTAGGCAGAGAAAGAGATAGATAAAATTCTCACATAAAAACTCATCCCCAGGGGCTTAGACTTCAAGCAGAGCAACAAATAATTTGAGATTGAAACAAAAAAAGCAAACAAAAAACAACCCCAAGAATCCAGTGCAGCAGAACTGAAAACAAATAATTTCTTAATTTTTTTTTCTTGGTTAGGTCCTAAAGGTGAGCTTTTACATCCATACTCAGGTGCCTACAGAAGCAACTTGACTTTTGCCAGCTAATTATATGCACAGTGGTTTTCCTCAAGTTAACTGGAAGTTAATGAAGGCTCAGAATCATTGAGCACCCAGGCCATTTTTTAGGTGTGTAATTAAAGGGTTCTGGGCTGAACTTTAGGTTCCAGTTTTGAAAAATCTTAACCTGTATGTCCTGACTTTTATTCTTGTCTTAATGGAACATTTTTCTTCTTCACATTTTTATTTATATTGCACTTGTCACCATAGCAGATTAGGGCAAATTAAATTCCACAATAATTCACTAAAAGCTGTGAGTTCTATTTTAAGATTAAGAGGAGTTGCTTCATTATAATAAAATATTTCCATGTTAACTGTATAGTCTAGGAAATGATGAAATTATGTTTACAACAAAATTAACATTTTTGACACATACAGCACAGAAACCATAAGTAAAGGAGAAGTTAAAAACCAAAAGTTCTTTGTGCTTTGCAAGACCTTTGTTTAAACAGACCTTCTTAATGGATTTTTTTTTTCCAGAATGTTTTCTGTCTAATGAAATTCACTTTCCTCTTCTGCAGTGTAAACAAAACACATGTAAATTCAGCAGGTTCATGATAACACCTCTGGCAGAATTTCTCAGCATGATGATGTCCTTTAGCCTCAGAATTCCCTTCAGCCCTTCTACTGTAAGTTTCTGTGAAAGGAGGAAGAGATAGCTTAATATTTTTGACCTCCAGCAAAAGTTTGAATGGAAACTACACGAGCTCAAGCACAATTAAGCACTAATATAATTGTCTTCATATAGCAGAAATAAATTGTCCTTTCATTGTAATACTTCTGTTTTATACTTGAGAGAAAGGCCGAAAAGGGATAAGGAATGATTGCTTCAATGACCATATAGATCAAATATGAACTTTAGCATGTAAGTAAGCACATATCTAAAGGATTGTGCTCTTTGATTTACTCCTGGGCCTAGCACTGTCATAAATATAAGGTCAGTGTCTTTTTCAGTGTCTGAACCAGCCATTACTTTTTGCTTTATGAACTGTATACTCCATCTCTGTACTGTACAGGACTAAACCTCATTTTTCTCTGTTTCCTAAATAATTGATACACAGCCATTATCACAACAGAACTCTTCCACAAAAGTGTTTTCCAACACAGCCTCTCCACAAGCAGTTTGACCTGCACTTGCAAAATAGTGAGGCAATTTGTAATCCATTGGGGCCATTTTCCCTTTTAAACTAAAATTATCTAAAGACAATATAATCCAAATGAAAGCAGCAACATCTGGTGGTAAAAAAAAAAAAAATCTGTATGTTATAAATAGTTAAAATTTCTTGAAATATATATTTTTAACTTGATTTCACTTGGAAAAATATTCTGTACATAACAACAGTACGAACCAGAGTTCAACTCCTTTAATCAATACTTAAACAGATTTTATTTAGGGATTTCATGGTTATCTTCCAGGGTTTCGGGGTGGGGATTTTTTGCATTTCAGGAACTTTTTGCAACTGGGTGATACTCCCAAGCCATCTATTTGTTTCTTGGATGTATTTCTCAGTGGGGTTGGAGCTTTTTTTTTATTATTTTTATTTTTTTGTTAGGGACTATGTGGCAGTGAATAGCAAGCTGTATGGGTAAACTCAGCTAAAAACAAAGAGATTGTCAACAGGCAACCTTTCAAATAAATAGGGAAACAACACACTTGACTGAGTGAAACATGCAGCACCCTGTTCTGATCTTTTCCCCTTCCCATACGGTAATTATTGATTGTTTTTTCCTCTTTTTCTTCTTTCTCCACCTCTTTCCTTCTTTAGTGCTGTTGTTCCTTTGGTCATGTATTTCTTCCTCTGCATCATTCCATCCTCTGTTCTCACATCTGACTTGCATTTGCAGAATTGTCTACTTCCTCCAAGCTTGGTGATTTACCAAAAGGAAATATTTAAATATCATTATATCTCCATTTTACAAATTATTGTATTTTTACTGCATAAGGCTCAAACAGGCCTTCCTGTAATACTGTAATATCGCCATACAACTTGCAAAATCACCTAGTACACAGGCGTGCATATGTAAGCACAAATGTCTTTCCAAGATATGCAGAGACGCATTCTGCATAATGACCTCAGACAACAGCATTAAGCACTGTAACTTTAACCTCTGTGAGTGGTACCATAAGGAAAATTTTAAAACTGAAATATTTAAATGTCTTTAAAAGTCCCTAAACCATGTTCTTACTATCCAAACTGATAAGAATTCAAATAAGAATTTAGCTTTTAGCCATATACACATATATTTGTTTTTCTCGTTTATGTTAAAAGTTCTGCAGTAAAAATCATTGTGTGGAAGGGTAATACATGTAACAGCATCAATAACAATAATTCTTATATTCTGCTAAAGGCCAAACCAGTGTCAAAATGGGATTTCATATTATGCTTTCGTCTTCTTTCAGATAAAAAAACTATCCATTTCATTTCGGTAGCACGTTTATTGTCATTTGTTACAGCTCTGCTGCATGTGTTACTGATGCTGTTTAAGCATTATCTGTTGCAAGAGTAACCTCATCAGCTGGAATGGGATATATGTGCATATGCTGATAAACTATATTACTGTGATTTAGCTATAATTTATTTCATCCAGCATAAAAGGAAAAGGTAGAATATAAGACAATCTTACAGATGTATCAAGAGCCTGAACTAGATTTGCCAAAAGCTTATATATTTCTAAAAGTGCTTTTCCTTAAAAAAAACACCTTTATATATAGCCCTATTTCCCTAGGGAGGGTAATATTTATTTTTAACCAACAATGTTTTTAGTATGCAGTTATGCACAGATTATTCAATCAAATAAGCAACTTCACTGACTTGGATGTTGTACAAATATACAGGGAAGACATACTCCAGTCCCATGTGACTTAAAATCTGAAAAAGTCTAGAAACATAGAATCGTAGAATCATAGAATCATTAAGGTTGGAAAAGACCTCTAAGATCATCAAGTCCAACCATCAACTAACACCACCATGACTCCTAAACTAGGCCCTGGAGTGCCACGTCTACACCTTTTTTGAACGCCTCCAGGGTAGATGACTCCACCACCTCTCTGGGCAGCCTGTTCCAATGCCTAACCACTCTTTCAGTAAAGAAATTCTTCCTGATGTCCAATCTAAACCTCCCCTGACGCAACTTGAAGCCATTCCCTCTCGTCCTATCGCTAGTTTCTTGGGAGAAGAGTCCAGCACCCGCTTCCCTACAACCTCCCTTCAGGTAGTTGTAGAGAGCTATAAGGTCTCCCCTCAGCCTCCTCTTCTCCAGACTAAACAACCCCAGTTCTCTCAGCCGCTCCTCATAAGACTTGTTTTCTAGTCCCTTCACCAGCCTCGTTGCCCTTCTCTGGACACGCTCCAGCACCTCAGTGTCCTTCTTGTACTGAGGGGCCCAAAACTGAACACAGTACTCGAGGTGCGGCCTCACCAGTGCCGAGTACAGGGGCACGATCACTTCCCTACTCCTGCTGGTCACACTATTCCTGATACAAGCCAGGATGCCGTTGGCCTTCTTGGCCACCTGGGCACACTGCCGGCTCATGTTCAGCCGGCTGTCGACCAGCACCCCCAGGTCCTTTTCTGCCGGGCAGCTCTCCAGCCACTCTTCCCCAAGCCTGTAGCGTTGCATGGGGTTGTTGTGACCAAAGTGCAGGACCCGGCACTTGGCCTTGTTGAACCTCATACAGTTGGCCTCGGCCCATCGATCCAGCCTATCCAGATCCCTCTGCAGGGCCTTCCTTCCCTCGAGCAGATCGACACTCCCGCCCAGCTTGGTGTCATCTGCAAACTTGCTGAGGGTGCACTCAATCCCCTCATCCAGATCATTGATGAAAACATTGAACAAAACCGGCCCCAGAACCGAGCCCTGGGGAACACCGCTCGTGACCGGCCGCCAACTGGATTTCACTCCATTCACCACCACTCTCTGGGCTCGGCCATCCAGCCAGTTTCTTACCCAGCAAAGTGTATGCCCATCCAAGCCGTGAGCTGCCAACTTCTCCAGGAGAATGCCGTGGGAGACCGTGTCAAAGGCCTTACTAAAGTCCAGGTAGACAACATCCACAGCCTTGCCCTCATCTACTAGGCGGGTCACCCGGTCATAGAAGGAGATCAGGTTGGTCAGGCAGGACCTGCCTTTCATGAAGCCATGCTGGCTGGGCCTGATCCCCTGGTTGTCCCGCACCTGCCCGGTGAGCTCACTCAAGATGAGCCGCTCCATGATCTTCCCGGGCACCGAGGTCAGGCTGACTGGCCTGTAGTTCCCCGGCTCCTCCTTCCGGCCCTTCTTGTAGATGGGCGTCACATTGGCTAGCTTCCAGTCATCCGGGATCTCCCCCGTTGACCAGGACCGCTGATAAATGATGGAGAGCGGCTTGGCAAGCTCCTCCGCCAGCTCCCTCAGCACTCTCGGGTGGATCCCATCCGGCCCCATAGACTTGTGAGCGTCCAGGTGGCGCAGCAGGTCGCTGACCGCTTCCTCCTGGACTGTGGGGGGTTTCTTCTGCTCACGGTCCCTGTCTTCCACCTCAGGGGGCTGAATACCCTGGGGATAACTGGTCTGACTATTAAAGACTGAGGCAAAGAAGGCATTAAGTACCTCAGCCTTTTCATTGTCCTTGGTGACAATGTTCCCCCCGGCATCCACCAGAGGAGGGAGACTCTCCCTGGCTCTCTTTTTGCTGTTAATGTACTTGTAGAAACATTTTTTATTATCTCGTACAGCAGTGGCCAGATTGAGCTCTAGCTGGGCTTTTGCCTTCCTAATTTCCTCTCTGCATGACCTAACGAGCTCCCTGTACTCTTCTTGAGTAGCCTGCCCCTTCTTCCAAGTGTGATAGACTCTCCTTTTTTTCCTGAGCCGCAGCAAGAGCTCCCTGTTCAGCCAGGCCGGTCGTCTTCCCCGCCGGTTCGTCTTACGGCAAACGGGGACAGCCTGCGCCTGCGCCTTTAAGACTTCCCTCTTGAAGAGTGCCCAGCCTTCCTGGACCCCTTTGCCCTTCAGGACCGCCTCCCAAGGGACTCTCTCTACCAGCGTCCTGAACAGGCCAAAGTCTGCCAGAGACAGACAGAGACTGGAGAACAGTTTAGTTAAGCAAAAGAGTTGGGATATAATGAATACAATTGGGATGTAATTAATAATTTTCTATTGCATTTGTTTTCTTCTTTGCATGATGTATCCATTTCTTTTGTTAATCTTCAATCAAGACTGATGGGGAAAACTGGTAATGGTAATAACAGATGGGCATGGCAATAGCAGATATTGTGAAAAGAGGGAGGACAGAACAAAGTCTGGCAGCTGGAACTGGTCTGTTGCTGTATTTCAGTCCAGCTGTAGTTTATGTGCACAGTAAATTTTTCTACTCCTATTACCATTGCTCTTCAGTGTTGCTAGAAAACTGAAATTCTTTGAGATTCTGCTTTAGTAATGTGGATAAATAAAGGCAAAATCTGCTCCCAGTCTACCAGCTTTTAGCCTTCCCACAGTCTTTGTAGACAAAGTTACCTCCCAAAGTGTCTAGATAGCAAGGAAATGGTTTTACTGTCTACCTACTATCATTATGGAAGAAATTTGAGATATTTAAGACTTCATATAAACAAAGAGTGGTTTTAACATGGTTTTTGTGGACAATGCAATTATTTCTTGTTTTCACCTACTGTTGGCATTAAGAGAAATAGCCCTTATCCTGTTCCATGTAATCAATATTAAAAATATTGCTACATCTCTCTTTCTATGACCTACAGCAGATGCTCCTCACTCTGCAAACTTAATTAATACTCTAGTACCAGAATGCAACAAAAGCCATTCCATGCAGCTCTTCTTAAAGTATACCAAGACAATGGCATGAAGGTATTATTTCAGAAGTGCCAAACACAGTAATACCGGTCAGTTTAAATCAGATTTTTAATCATTGTATAAAGCCAGAAATGATAGGTAGTCTGATTAGTCCTCCTGGATTACATGAATTGTTTAAAACAAGAGGAAAAAAACCCTCAAACTGAGAAGCTACAAGCAAACAAAAGCCAAAAAGCTGTGATGTGTATATATGACATATAGGTGTGTATCATTTTACTTCTTTAAAAATATTCTCAGTTTCACAGTGATAACTAGCAGCCAGTTCTGTGTCACAGAAAACAAGATAGATAGGCTTGGCAATCAAAGACCACATTTCATTACTAAAGTGTGAACTGTAGAAGTTAAGATAGGTTAATTAGAATGTCTGCTTTTACATGTTGACTTTTATGTAGTGGACATCTTGGAAACTTGTTGGAAGGATATTAATGAGTGAGATATTGTGATTCAAGGGAACAAATTACATAAGAATGACAGAACGTTTCACAGGAGTATTAGACTAACACTCTCCATTAAAGATTTTTCTGAATTATTCCTACACAGCTTAACAGCATTTCTCAGTGATGCAGAGAAATTAGATTGCCCAGTTGAAAACTGATCCACAAGCAAGAAAACTATAGCACTCCTGTCATTTTCTACCACAGCATTCTCAGAATATCTATCATGTTCACAAAAAACTCCTATCTCTTGTCAAGAGTGAGCTTTTCCAAGATATGGTGGATGTCCTCCACAAACTCTACAACATCTGTCAACACCCTCTGTCATTATGGACAATATAATTTGCATATTATTATCCCATATCATGGCAGTATCATTATCTGTCTGAAATGCCTACAAAAGTAAGACCAACCTTCAGATTTTCAATCCAAATATACTCAAGCCAATACTCCTCCAAAATTAACTCACAAATGTGCCATCAGCAAGCAATATTTTTCTCTAAACAAAGAACCACAGCTGTGCACATGAAGATGGATTCATAGCGTGACAGTATCTTCATGAGTTCCCCGAATAATTCCATATACTTGAGTACCAAAATTATTCTGTATGTAAAACACATAGATGACATCTTCATGATCTGAACCCAAAACCTGGAATTTCTCAGTCCCGCAGAAATTCAGTATCTCTGGAAGACTCTTAAAATAACATGACCTTTCAAAATATCCTGAGCCATATCCAAATGGGAACCTAAAAAATTAAATATATAGCAAAATCATAAAATCATAGACCAACAGATGAAATGCAAGATGAACAAAGTCAAGAAAAAGAGTATTGCACACAGAAAACATACAGCAGGATTGACTCTATAATAGCCTTTGTGACATGAAAACATGTTAAAAACAGTTTGAGAGAACAAAGTCTGGCAGCCAGAATTGGTCAGTTGCTGTATTTGATATGAAAACATGGAAACATTTTACTATGTGAAAACGTATCTTTGAATCACCATGGACAGTTCTTTGAAAATGTCACCTAATACTTAGCAGTAAGCACGAAATTTAGATAGACTGTTAGGAACTATTAAGAAATTAATACAGAACAAGCCAGAAGATATTAGTGTGCTCTGAGGTAAATCCATAGTACACTCACATTTTGAACACTTGCAGTTATGGTAATCCTTACTTGAAAGCAATATAGTAGAATTTGAAAATGTCTAGGCAAGCACAAGATGATCAGAATGGCTATTAAAGAACAGTTTTGACTCAACTATAAACTCACACAGCCCTCTCACTGACTGCTTGGAGTTTGTGGGATCACTCTGAGCTTAGTCTTTCATCTACTTTTTCCATAGGCAGCCACAGTTGGCCACTGTCAGAGATAGGATACCAATTCATAGGAAGTTTTGATCTATTCTCATATTTTCCCTTCCTTCTTCATTGTTAATCAGTATTTCAAATTGGAGGGTACACTCCAACTCGAAGTGATGACAAAATGAATGTTGTTTGTTTTTATAGCACATAAGACTAAAAAATTCTCATGGCATGTGGGAGCTTGAAATTCTGCCCTTTACAAATAATTAAAAAATAGTTTGGGAAGTTTCATCAAATATATATGGTCAGCTATTCATTGCGGAATCCTGCAGTCTATTCTTATGAACCCTCAAACCTTTTTGCAAAAGAACAAAGGAAGATTACTAAAAAATGTGAAACGTAACTAATCTCTTTCTTGTAAAAATTCTCTTTTGATATTGTGATCTCTAAGAAATATGGCCATTAGTATCTAGTATTTTTGTAAATAAGCATAGCTTGTATAGCTATAAAAATTATTAAAACATTCTCAGTTTTTCTGACTTTTTATTTTCTGAACATATGCAGTAGTTAGGGCAGAACAGTACAACAGCCATTTACTAAGCTAAAATTTCCACAGCTGAGCCCACTGAGGTACATTGTTCACAGTTGCCAACATAATACCCCAAAACCAACAACAACAAAAAATCCACAACATAAAGCTATGTAGTTTGCTTAGCTGGCTTTTTAGATATTCTTTGATAAGAACTTGCCATGAATATTTTACAAAGTATTTAGGAACATGGTTTTGCAATTTGAGCATGGCAGTTTTCAGTTTGTATAATTTCTGTCACTCAGTAAGGTTTGTCCTGCCTTTGACATGTATGAATGAACTAGAATTTCTTCTGTAGTAATAGGCTGTCCTAATAGCTGACATTTGAGTTCATTTTGTTTAAAATTCATGTCACCTTTTGTCGTGGCCCTGTGTACAGATATGTCTTACTGGCCCTGGCCAGCCTTGCCTGGGGCCTCCCACCTCACCCTCTGCCCCCTGCCCATGTTTCCAGTACCCCATTTCATCTCAGCCCAGGGGAGGGCTGTCTCTGGTCCTGCCTCCTCAGTGGACCTCAGCCCTACGTTGTGGGTACTTGTCTCCTGGATGTTCCTGTCAGAAGTACATGGTAGCCTTGTCTCCAGCCCTGTCGTTGGCCCCATCCCCTTTTGCTCCTGGCTGAGCTCCCTGGATGTTCCCTGGACCTGGTCCACCACTTGCTGTATTGGGATCTGGGTCAACCTCGGCTCCCAGCTCACCTTCCTTAGAGAGCCGCCAGCCCTCACTACTCCCTGGCAGTGTCAGAAGACTGTCAAAGAGCTTGAATGCATATGTTGCCAGAATTCTTCTTCTAGGTGTAGACCTCAGGTATTGAAAAAGGAATGAACCCAGTCTAAGAAGTATTTGTATTTATATTTTGAGTTTTGTTCTAGTTCAGCTTATAAAACTAATCTTGGATTTATTAAATTTCTCTCTTGATCTTAATTTGAAAAAATAAATCACTACAAAATAAAGGGCCACTGAATTAGCAGGGGATTTATGTTCACCTGTATTTGTTTATTTTCAGTACAAATTCTCCAGAAGTCGGTGTGTTAACCTGAACATACACACTAATCATATGTACTTAATAGTGCACAATATACATGCACTGGAAATATGCACACTTATATGTAAAAATTAAACTATCTGAAGTTCTTGAGGAAAATGTTAAGCATGTGAATGAGTATTTAGAGTGTTTATTTGTGGACCATGATACACCTAGAAAATTATATTAGTGTGCCCATATTCTAGAAAATCCTAACATCAGGATTTTCTCTTTTTGCCTAGAAAATTCCTTTTAAATTCCTATTGCATTTTTTATTCTGTCCTGAAGGAATTTCTCCCAAGATCATTTTAAGTCTGTTTTTGTTTTACCAAGTTCTACAATTTCATCAGCTCATTTCATAAGCAGTTGATACTTACCCTTATAATTCTACACCTTACAATAAGCAATATAAAATTTATTTTATACAGGTAATTGAGCTAGAGCTGAATGTACACAGTTAGACCTTTACACAGTTAGACAAGTTGAGAGTAGGGAGTTGGAAAAACAGCTCTTCCATCACGGTTTTTAGGTTTCTCATGCCCTTTTCCAAAACATAACGTATTTCTGTATTTTCAAAGTCAAATGTGAGCAAAGCCTCTTTTACAGTATCTTTCATGTAATTCAGTTTGTAGTCTCTGTTGCTAGGCAGGTAAGCCAGTTTCCTCAACCTCTACCTGGTCTAATCCAACTGTAACAGCAGAATATTTTACCTCTCCGTCTTCATTACACATACCCTGATTTTAGTCCAGTGTTCATCTTCCTAGTCTTTTCTTTGTATGTAACATACTTATCCCCATTAATATGTTCACAAAGATTTCCTGTGCTTACAAAACATAAATTGAGCAAAGTTGTCTCCATCCTTTAGATAATGTCATGAACCCAATTAACCCTCTGTGCAAAAAGGAGGAAAAAAGATCTATCTATCTGATCATTAAATATTATTTGAATTTTTTTCTGACTGGACACACTAGTCTCATCAGGTTTCAGCAGGAAGGCTTTGTTTAGTTTTAATTGCGTAGATATCCAGCTCCACTAACAGCTACTGTAGGACTGCTAAAAAAATCATTATTTTCATTTCACCCTTTTATAGGTATTCTACTAATTCTCTTTATAGAAGAATGATCCAGATTGCACCTTTCTCTAAAGATGAGGCTTTTTCCTTTCAACCTCCTTCCCATTCATTTTTCTAATCATCAGTCAGATGTCATGTAATCTACTGCCAGGTTCTGAAAACAAATAAAAATGAAGGGGGACAAATTTTTGTTTGAATCATACTAGGAAATCTTTACTGATACTAGCAAATTTAATTATCTCCTCCTAAAATAGAATAATAGAATAATTTTAAAAAAAAGAATAGCATACCAATTATGATTTCAAACAAAGGAACACCAACAGGCCTGTAGGCAGCTGTAATATAAATTATAAATGTACTTCCATAATTAACGAATGGTCATGAGGTTACAGTTACTGGTCAGGTGGAAAACATGCTTCTTTCACACATAGGGGAAACGGCTAGATGAATGTAATGCCTATGCATGACCTACCACACAGCCTTCTCACTGCCTGCTGCAACCACTGACAACTTGGAAGGACTAATGCTGCTCTAGGAAGGAGAAAAAGTAATTTTATTCTGTTTCTTCTTGTCTTCTCTGACAGTATTTATATGTATTTCTACAGACGTTTTCAAGAATGTAGTAAGAATATTTGGTCTAGAGTTTTAAAATCACCAAAGCTCACGTTGAAATAAAAATAAAGGGAAAAGGGAATGATGGGCACAAAAAGGAAGTATAGAGAGACTTTTTACAGAGTAGCAGAGGAATGCCTAGAGTGGAAAAGATAGATTGGGAAATGGACACAAGTTTGGCATATGTTATGGAAGACCTCAAATGACTTGCCATCAGTTTGATAGGTCCTGTTTGTTGAAACATACCTAGCAGCTAGCATATCTAACAGTATTCACATTTAAGTGGAATTACTTGCCTGAGTGCATAAGAACCTGGTTTTACTTGCATAAATGAGTAGAAGAATTTTAAATTCTTTAAAAGCCTGGGCTTTTCTGTTTGTAAAATGTATTTAGTAATTACCAATGACTCAGGCTTTATGAATAATAACCACTTCAGTTCGATGAAACCATTAACTATGCTCTTACATTTGAAATAGTTTCATGGATTTGAATACTCCTATACTTTACCTCAAGCTTTAAAATTTTGTTAAATTAAGCCACAAGAGTACAAAATCCCTTACATTAAAGGCAAACAAGCAAACAACAATTGTTTTTAAAATTATTTTTCCATTTGATACAAATTTCTGATTTCAAGTGCAATATTTCAACTCTGAAAAAATCACTCTCCTTAAAATCAAATTCACTTCCTAACAGTACTGAAACTGAGAATTGGTGACATTTCAGAGGAAGATGTATTGCTACTTTTTCTCAGTTCACTTTCTTTTGACAGGTTTTTGGTGTAGTTTCTTGGCTTATTTTCACTTACAATATACTGTACCAAATAAACAGGGGGTTTTGGTAGAGGGATCATCAGTAGACTCCCATAAGAATTGTGCAGGGATGTATACTGTTCACCATGTTCATAAATTATCTAGAGAAGGAGATGAATTCCAAAGTTTGCTGGTGCTAGTAAGTTACTCTAGATAGTGAAAATGAAACCTGACTGAAATACTGCAGAGCATCTCATGCTATTGAGTGACCAAGCAGGAAATCCAAAGTCGATAAGTGATGGGCGTGTGAAAGAAACTGAGCCCCCAATTCTATATGCAGAGAATCATAGAATTGTTCAGGTTGGAATGGACCTTGAGAGGCATGTAGTTCAACCTCCCACTCAGAGCAAGGTCTGCTGTGAGACCAGAGGTCAGCTATGAGATCGGTCAGTCAGACTCACTACCCAGATCATCCAATCATTTTTCTTGCCTGTTAGATATTCCAGACAGGATTCACTGTTCTGTTGTTCCTCTTGGGATTCCAGGAGTGTGCTTCTTTTGGCAAAGAATGTTGTGTTATTCAAAACTATTCGGTACATTCTGTTGTCAAAAGGGTCTGACACAACATTGTAGATTTAAAGCAGGTACATTGAAACTTTTCCAAATCTTATATAGGACGTGTAGAATTTCATGCCATGATTTTCACATTTCCATTTTGATATGAGGTTTTTTTGTCTTCCTTTTTTAAAAATTTCATAATGTATTCCATAGCATAAAGCATATATTTACTACTGGTTTCATTCAATTAAACATTGACTATTAGTGCAAGCATTTCTTTTGAAAGCACATTTGAACCCAGTATGCATGGTGCCTAAATTCCTGTCAGGTCTCAAATGATAAAGTATTTTTAGGAAATCTAACCAGCTGAAATATCTGTAACTTATGACATAAAAACGGAAAAGCTGACAAGGAACTTCAATATGACACAGAGTGCAACTTCACTCATGATGTTTCTGCTTTCACCAAATATATTGTAGTTTCCAGCATCTTCAATGCAATCTATGCCAATCAATGCCATTGATAATCAGTTGTATTAAAAATATGAAAATGTAGGTCACATCAGTCTGTGTATGAAAATAAGTGAGTGATGTATGTCAAATGAAACAAATACTTCAAAATGTGGACTAAATGTTGCTTGGCAACAGAATGCTTGGCTAATGCTGGGGTGTCTATGAGACTTATGCAGTTGTTAAAACAGTGCTACCTAAAAGCAGGAGGGAAAGCATGGTAGGAACAGTAATGAACATCTCAATAATCATTATTTAAACATCCCATAGCCATCCGTTGCTACTGAAAAAAAACAATACTTGTGAAAATACAGCAGCTTTAAACCACAGTCTATTTTTATTAAGATAGCAGCTGCATTCATGGCAGGTATTAAGGTGGACATTATAAGAATTTTATTTTCTTTTAGATTTTAGATTCATTTGATAAATTCAGTTTACCAAAATAGCTCAAACAACCCACAGGTGCAATACAGATAACTTATTTCTTATCCAAATGATCTAAAGATAAGAAAAGTGTGAATAAATCCAATATTTTCCATCCAGCATTTTATGTAAGATACATTTTTAGAGTGCACATCCACAAATTACATTTAATTTTCAAGCAGAGACTAAGGTCATTATAAGGCCTTGAATTGTTGGAATATTTGCATTAATGTGAGAAGGTGCTGGAATAACTGGAATGAACACTGGGCGAAGTTCTGTTACAGATCCAAATCCAAAAGAAAACATTTTTAATGGACAATTTAATTTTAAATTGATTTAGCTCAGAGAGCAGAAACACTTCAGTACATGTTTTTGTAAGAAATTTTATCTACCTTGCCTTTTAGAATTTAGCCCTGGGGCACTGGGGTAGCTACCTGTGTAGAACTGCTAAAATTAGAATAGTTCTCTTAAAATGTATAATCTAAATATATCTCCATAATAGTCAGTTTGTGTATTTCTAGCTGCCTGTCTTGAAATAACTAAATATGATCCAATTTAATACTATGAACATTCTGAACAATTTCCCTCTTTAGAGTACTTTAATTTGGGTTAAAAATACCAGAGTTGCTTTTGAAACGAGATTGTGTGTGACTTTAGAGTAATGCTCTTCTGTGGAGTCATAAAATATATCAAAAGATAATGTCTTCCTATAGATGGTAAAAATATGCTTTCTGTACCATGACATAAATTACAGGGGGGTTATACCTGGACACTGTCACTGTTGATGGAGCAATGATTGGTATTAGAAGTTACCTCTTTGAGTTTATTTAAGGAAATTTGTTTTGTGCTTCTTAATATTCCTTCAATTTTCTTCATACTTGTTTTGTATATGCCTTAATTAGGCAGAAAAAAACATTTAAATGCATTTCTGGAGAACTCAGCAATTCAGGGCTGAAATGGAATAGCCATTCTTATCTAACGCTACATCATAAACTCTTCTAGAGGGATACTTACCTTAGGTAAAGTATTGCAATACCAAGACACAGCAAGATCACTAAAAACTGAAATTTTGATTTCAGCTCTGAACTTCCTTCCTGTTATAGCTTTATATTAGCCAGTGTTCAGTATTGCTTTGATGTATTGTAGGTATTTTTGATGCTTCAGTTGTTAAGTGACCATATGTAAGTGCATGTATATACAACAGAACTATCCAGTCACAGATTACACACATCAGTCACTCCAATAGCTTCACTTCCAACATCAGTAGGGAAATGAAATCATCACAGGGAAAAGCAATAATCTGAGGTCACAGCAAATGTTTTGCTCTAAATACAGAACTTTCTTGTCATGTACACTAATCTCTTCTTTCATAGGAGGAGGAGTATTTTGCCTAGGTGTGTTGCCCTCCTTCCTTGGGTCATTTTTCAGGCATTTCTAGCCCTGTACAAAGACCGTCTGCCAGCAAGATATATATAGCTTAAAAGTATAATGCAGTTATTTATTGGTTGATGCACACAGAGATATCTAGGATTTAACAAGCTACTAGACTAAGTACTAATATACACTCTGGCATGATAAGACACTGAGTCTCCACTGGCCGGGCAGGCACCAGCCTTGAGGGGAAGGGCCAGCTTCCACTGCCCCTGAAACAGATCCTTTTTCACTGACTCCAGTTTTTTCCTTCAGGATTTTATACCATTTCATGCTGACGTCCTTCCTCTTGAAACCTTGAGCTACTAATGATCCAGTCCCAACAATCCTACTCTGTCTGCAGTTTTACCTTTCTTATCTTGCATACCTCTACTCTGCAGACTTCCTCTCAACTTAACAGTTTCCTCAGAGGTCTGAGCCAAGGTTATGAAGCTGAGCCGTACCCAATCTAGATGTTCACAGGCAGCTGCACCCTGTGGAGAGTGAGGAGGCGGTTAGAGAAAGGATCACAGAGAGAGAGGGGTACAGGTGCAATTCAGTTCATGACCAAAGACAGCAGCAAAAGCAGGCCTGACCTCAAAGCTGTTAAAACTGCACGGCTTTCCAAAGCCCACTGACTCCACTTTTATACCCTACGAATCCTCCAAACAATCAACACTAACAGCACTCCCCACCTTGGTGTCATCTACCCCTGCACACACACTGAATCTCTTTCAAATGCGAGGAAACACCTTGACCACAGGCCCAAACCCTAGGTTTCGGCATAGATGATCCCTTATTGGATTCTATTATTTCTGTTTCAAATCGTGCCATGTGAACTACAGTACCAGAGATTAAAGTCTGTATGGGAAAACATGGTTTCATTCCTTTCCCTTCAGAGAAGAGAAAGAGAAAGTATTTTTGTCCTCTACCCTCCATACGGCAAAGAAAGATAGTTTGGAAGTAATGAGATCTTTCATCCTTTTACCTCTTTCACCTGTAATAGGAGGCAGGGATAGGAACAAATGGAAATTCTTTTTCTTTTGGCAGAGATGTCAGTCTTCTCTGAGATGACTACATATCTGGAGTTGCTGCAAGCAATATAAACACATCTTTGTATTTCTGATTAAAAATCTTCTAGCTAGTGAAGGTCCAGCAGTTTATTATCTCTTAGTTAGTTCTACAGTGCCCACCCTTGAAAACTTATGAAAGCTTGACCATGAGGAGTTTAGCAGAGGGGAGGTAGGTGGATCACATTCCCCAAAATACAGCGTTTAAAACAATCACGTTAATTCCATCAGGTGATTTCCATGCTGATTCACTGTAGCCAATACAGGTGAAAAATGAACACTATGTCCCAGATACATGTGCCTGTCTGAGTTTGAGAGTCAGCATGTGGTCCGGAGACTGAGGGCACTTTGTGCAGCTATTGCGTAGTTAAATTATCTTCATTAGATAGGAAGCAATTTTCCTTGTTTGCAGGAGTATCTAAGATTACAAATGAACTACAACAACAGACCAATTATCCTTCCATACTTTATCCTTTCCCAGTTTTAGCAAATGCCAGACACTTCAGACAAAGGCAATTGTACAGACAGTACTTTCCCAGAGGAAGACAGCAACTTCAGTTCTCGTGTTTAGCTCTTCTTATAGGCAATCAAATAATTATTGTATTAGGCTTTATTTTATGTCCATCCAATTAGGGTTGATTTGGACATGAGTAAGTGTTTATTGACTAAATCAATAGTCTTAGCCATGTTACAGTGCACATAAAATAGTTACAAGAATAAAATCAGTTGTTACATTAACCACTTGCAAAGAATGGTCAGGCTAAGCTTTGAACTAACATTGCCTCATTAGGTTATATTCAGATTAAGAAGTAGACAGGAACAAAAGGAAGTCATTTTTTTAAAAATTAGTCTTCCATTTCCTTTCCACACTTTAGATTAATTAGAATTTACCACTAAAAGAGCCAGACAGTACAATTAAGTTTTACAGCAACCATATTAAAGTTTTTAAAAATTGAGCTTCGACTTCCTCATAAATCCCAGGGGTACTTACAATTAAATTAGGCTTTGTCATCTGAAATAACAGAATGAGATAGATAATATGCCACACACCCTCTGGTACGAGAACACAGCTAATCAAGAGAGTGACCTAGCATATCGCTACTTCAAAAATACAGCAGCAGTACAGCACTACTCATGTATCTGGAAACACCTCTCTGCAGAAAATATACACATGTAAAAGTTATTTCATGTTCCTTCTCCCTGACATAGGCACTGAGCTAGAGCAGAATGAACAATGTATGACAAATAAGTTATAGAATGGATTTCGCCTCTTGTCCACTTCCAGTTGTGGCATGTCCATGAAATGGTCAAGTTCCTTCCACAGGTAGTATGTGCTAAACAGAACGTAAATAATTTCCCTCTTCTGATTTTCTGTTGTGGATTCATTGCCAAAAGCCTGCATTGTATTTTTAGTGGACAGCTCTGCTCTTCATGAACACAACTGTTAGGATATCACTGTATTTCACAGACAATATCCAAATTAATAACTGTTTAACAGAATTATTTTAGAAACTTGGTAAGTGATTTGGCTCAGCTATTTTTCTGAGAGAGTCTTTTGGGTTAAACGCTGGGTCATTGATCAGACCAGATGAGACACAAGTCTGTTTGCTTGTCTCTGCTTTATACATAGTGGGCTATAACCTCTCTGAAATAAATTCATAAGGGTGCTGGAGTATATCCTGGCCTCTACAGCAGAAAATTAGTTAAAGGAAAGGATCAAGCCAAAATGATGAGCCCAAGGCAGCCAACAGGAAGCACTCATCCTACTGTTCTCTGGGAATTAGGTGACTTCAACTAGTGCTAGAAATCTTTTTGTTTTCCTTCATAAAGAAAGCAAGAAACATCAGATATTTCTTTCAAAATATGACCAGAAAAAGATTGTGGGGATAGTGCAGCCCCAAAGAGCATTTGTCATTTCCAAAGGTGAAAGCTAGAGATGCTTCTTTGTCTGATGAGATATTTCACACCTCACAGGAGAGTAATCTACCTTTCAGACTAAATAATTCAGAAGTAGAGAGGTTTGACATGAGTACTCTCCTGTTATTCAATTAATGTTCTATTGATTAAGCTATTCAGTTAATACTAACTTAGGCACAGAGAGATGTGAATGAGAGTTAGGCATGACATGCCTGTGCTGACCTGCTCACCACAAGCAAGTCTGAGGTGTGTCTCAGTATGCCCAGAAATAAAACTTTAAGCTTCTGGACAAATGTACAGACATTGCACAGTGACTTCTGCAGTGAATTCTACAAACCAGAAACAAAGCAACAGTTCTGGATTTGAATGAAGTAAAGAGGACTTAGGAGAGACAATCTCCAAGAAAACAGTCAGCTATCATAAGTGCTATTTAGTGANAATAAATAATACCAGGGTACAGCAAAAGTAAGTTAGTTGACTAACTAAAGAGCTGTTAAAGTAAATTTCCCCAAAAGTCCTAACGAAAGGACATTTACTTGCAATTTAGATGCTAAATATTTCAAGGACAGACTGTTGCAAAGAAAGTTTTCCAGAGCTCACAGTGGATGAGTGAAATGATAGCCAAACACAGCAGAGATTCAGTGTGTTTGGTTCCTCACAATGACATTATAGTCCAGACAAATGCAGATACCTGATTGTCATATCTGGAAAATTAGAGAGAGATTTTACTGCTGTGTTACCTATTTGTCCACTTCCATAATTTCGAGCACAAACCGTTTGACTTAGGCAGCTCTCATTCTAACAAAATGTGAGGAGAAAGCACTGATAATTGGTATTAAAATTTAAAGAAAAAATATATTGTAATTTCTGCTTTGACAAGAAAAATATAGAATATACGCATCTTTGTTTTCATTCATTTTAGTATGAATACTTGACACTTCAGAGATTATGGATTTTTTTAAAGAGCTAATATCTATCACCCCTGAAATTACATTTATCTTATGGCATCTGACACATCTCTCATGCTTTGCAGTAGCCGTTTTCATTTCTGTAGTCTCTACAATGGATGGCAATATATGATCAGCAATACAGTACCTTCAAAAGAACCATAAGCAGGCACTGAGGAACTCAATGAAAGATTATACCATTTTCTAGTGGACAGAGTGCTTAACTCCATTAGTGTCATAGGTTGATTAAATCATCCTACTTCACGTTTCAAATGCACTGCAACCATTTAAGTCAGCCCCTTGTAGCTCAATACATCTCTACATTTCTATGGTCATAAAGATGTTGTGAAAAATTTTCTGAGATAGCCTGTAAGTGAAATGACTTATTGTGCTATAGTTATGCCTAACACAGTTTTGTGGAAATAAAAGTGATTAAAACATCTCCAATTAAGCAGTTTTTGTGTAGAAAATAACTGTGAAATAAGTCTTAATTGTACACTTCAGAGGGTTGTTCTGAACTACAGCAGGAAAGTAAAGGACTATGTGAATGAACCAACTAGAACAGAGAAAGAAATAAGCTACATTCATTTTCAGTCAGGTCCTTATTGTGGCAGCATCTCCTTGTAACTTTAATATTTTACCCGAATGATAATATGACCAAGAAGACACTGAAAAGGATGAATTTGATCCCTAGTGTAACATCCATCTAGATCCATCTAGCCAGCACATTTCCAAAGCATTTCTGATTATTCGGTTGTTCAGTTTATTTCCACATTTC
The DNA here is from genome assembly GCA_013389945.1 of Fregata magnificens. Classification (NCBI taxonomy): domain Eukaryota; kingdom Metazoa; phylum Chordata; class Aves; order Suliformes; family Fregatidae; genus Fregata; species Fregata magnificens. The sequence continues at coordinate 13,224 of WAAD01027379.1, read as the reverse complement.
TACCACCACACAGATGCTACACTAGTATCAGAGAAATTACTGAATGCTTTCAGCAGTATCTCCAGGATTCATCACATGCTCACATTGAATGTTATTTATCACAGGTTCCTGACTGAAATAAAAAAGCAGATCACATCTGTACACATCAGACAGCAAAAATAAAAAGTTAGGCACTAAAAAATGTTAAGTTTTCTGACAAAACCCAATTCTTACATTCAATACTTGAATTTTTATGTGGGCTAGAAATGTTTAGTCTGTCCACTGTCTCTCATCTCTTGCCGTTTTGCAAGCATCAGTGAAGGATCAGCTTCTAAGACATATCAGGACACTGTGCCAGACTGACTTGCATTTTATTATCAATCTTCCACCATTATTCCACTAGTTTTTGAGATCTTCTTAGTAGGATCACTGGAATATACCGTGTGCAGGCTTTTCATTCACAAAATTCTTTAATCTTATTTTGACTGAAACTGGATGTCGTGTTGGTTAAAATGCCATTGCTTGATTCACATAAATGTATTTGTTATACCTTTGCTTTTTATAAATAAAAGTTTAATACATGCCAGGTGTGCTGGGTCTGGCTGGGATGGAGTTCATTTTCTTCATAGCAGTCCATATGGTGCTTCTTATTTTAAATTTGTGACTATAACAGCATTGATAATACACCAACGTCTTAGCTATTGCTGAACAGTGCTCAGACAGCATCAAGGTCTTCTCTGTTTCTCACTCTGTCCCCGTAGCGAGTAGGCTGGCAGTGGGGAAGAGGTTGGGAGGGGACACAGCTGGGAGAGCTGGGCTGAATTGACCAAAGAGGTATCCCATGCTATATAACGTCTCACCCAGCAATAAAACGGGGAGTGAGTGAGCAGCTCATGAGTGCTTAGCTGCTGACTGGCATCAAACCCACTGCAAAAGGCCTTAATCTTTGCACCGTATTACATACTTCTGTATTTCAGCAGAGATGTTTACTAGGAAGATCTTCTTCTTGGATTACATTATACTCTACCCAAAACTCTGAAATTCTCAATTATGTAGTGGTAGACATATCATTGTACGCATTAAGAGCAGAAATGAAAAGGACAAGGAAATATACAGGAAGGTGAAATACACATGGATTAGATACCTAATACTGTCAAAGTGAAATCCCACCATCTTTAATGACAACATTCAAAAGGATTTGAATAAAGCCGATATTTCAGCTATGATATTTCCCATCATTCCTATAATTCTATTATAGAAGCAGAGAAATAAGGGGGAAATGTCATGTGCACTGATGCTAATGCCTGTGTCCTGGAAGAGTGAGAACAACTAATTGTCTCAATTTCCAAGATGCATGGTAGCCTTGGCAATATTGGGATTTAGTAATGTGATATTGCCTGATGTATGAGAGGACACAGAAAAGTATATGATCAAAATATCAGTAGTCAAAGCAGAACAAGCATCAAAAAAGGACATTTTCATGTTGTATTTAAGCGGTATTGTGTAAATAGTGTATAAGGAGGTCTTGATGGCAGCTGAGAATGCTGGAAAGTATTTTCTTTGATTGTGGAGGTAGGGCTTCATTCAGCCTGCTCATTTTCCCCATGATTTTTCTGGTTTTATAACTGGAGGTGCACAAATTAATGCACTGCAAAGGTAGTGAGGGTTTCAGGGCAAGACTTCTTTAGTTTATTATTTATAGTTTGCACTGTGGGCCAGGAGAGACAAGGAAAGAGAGAACTTGCATACTAAAATCAATACAAATAATAATAGCCTCTTACAAGAGAAGCCTCAGGGGCTGAATATCTTTGGGTTCCTTTTTTTACATAAATAATCTCAGTGGATTATTGTTTCAATGTTTTGTGCTGTCAGTCACAGTCAGCTACCAGCTCTCTTTTTGTCCCATGGAAATCTTCTCACTTCTATGTGCCAAAATAAAACAAAATTACATAGCAGCAGGTAGCCCATGCTGGCTTCCCTGAATGTCTTCAGCAGAACAGTATTACAACAGAAGCAGTAATCCATGCTGTTCATAGGCTCTTTTTCAGACACATACCCCATCATTCAACGCTGAAGTGGCCAAATGTGTTCCTACTTTATATCTGAACTTTCTCATTTCAGAGCAGCTTGGGGCTGTGGCTCAATTATTTGTCTTGGTTTATTTTCACTTATTTTTAGCAAGCAAAACACACTGAAAACCAAAAAACATTCATTTGGGCCACAAGAACATTCATATTTGATAACATTACTGTCAGCTTAATAGGAATGTGCATTAGGATTCTGCAGGATTCTGAATACCTTCATATTAGGTAAACCAAAGACATTCAGATAAATCTGTATTTTTAATGTGTGCATATAATAACAATATTTAGTGCCTTTATTTTTCCACAGACTTTTTTTTTGCCTGAGCAACTCACTTCAGTTATTCTACTTACTATTGTACTATGTACAGAGGAGAAATGACAATTTTTCATAATTCTTTTGGCATCATCGTAATAGGTTTTTTCTTATTAGTCGTCTTTATTTATCTACATAAATATTCAGTGAAAATACATTAAAATTGTTTTTAAATGTTTATAATTTTTGTAATTGTATAATTATATTCAGAGGGTACAAAACCTTGCATAAAATAAATTATACCTCTTTTTTTAAAATAGATTACCATAATCCTGTTTACTGCATTATTCAGTGCTTATAGAGAACATATTACAGTGTCTGCATTTTTGCCTTTTTATATTACTATTTTACTAAAACAATAACATTATTTTGCAACCAGAGGCATATTTTCATTTAATTCTTTTTGAATTTTTTGTTCCCTTTCATACTCAGATAATTTAGGAACATAGGAGGGAAATTAATTAAGATGTCTGCATTTTCTGGATCTTAGAAAGAAGTTGAGTGCTTGGCATTTTGACTCATTTTTGACAAGTAAAAAGTTGTTTTCTCTCCAGGGATCTTTTCATGGTAACTATTCAGCTTATTGCAGAAGTTGTGGGTCATATGCAAAAGTGGCAGTCTTACAAACGTCAAAAGAAAATGGACAGAAAAGTAGAGGTTTCAACCAAAACCAGAAACTTTGCTGAAAGAAAATGAAAAAAACCAGTCGTCTTATATCACTCACCTGTGCGTACTCACACAATGTTATTTCTTTAAGACCACATCAGCTGGAGAAATGAAGGAGTTTACTGCCAGAAGCTACACAGTGAAACTAAAAAGTAGGGAATAGGCCAGAATATCAAAGACATTTTGGTACTTCTGCCTAGATCGTCAAAGCTATATTAATGCCTAACTTCCATTGCAAGCAGTACCTTAAAAACAAAAACAAAAGTCTTAAAGCAACAGAGGTCCTGGATGTGTTTCAAGCACAAAGGGTGGCAAAACAAGAATTCTAGCCCTTATTGTTGCAGTGTTTAAAGATCAGTATTTTTCTTTCTTCTGTAAAAGGGTCCTCACTTTTAGTTCTAGGAAAAGAAAAAAAAAAAAGACCTTATCATTGTTATGTGACAGACTCTGCTGATTGATGTTTATGTTCACTGTCTGCTTTGGCAGAAGTGCACATGACTTTTGAAACACATGATGCTTTTTCTGTCTACATTATTATTATAGCTAATTATGCAAAATCTATTTTTCCTTGATATTTAATGCCTCTTCCATTTACTGAAATCTTTTTCTCGTGCAGCCTATTCCATGCTACATTTAGGAGTCACATCAGACTTTCTATATCGTTTATACTAATCACAATTACTAATGTTGTCACAAACCTTTTCTCTGCAGCACAGTTTGTACTTTATGGTTATATACTATATCAAATTATTGATACTTATGTATTTGTTTGCATTTATGAGAAATCCAATTTGTCATGCTCTGTACAATATTATGGAAGTTGTATGTCTAAACCAGTAAAAGGTAAATGCTGTTTATCTCTGACTTAATGGTAATTTTAAAAGCAGGAAAAATAACACTAATTCTCACAGAGGTGTTTTCAGCCAAGCTAAAACTAATGATGGTTACTGTAACTTAATTGAAGTATGAGCTAATTGCCTTTCTTTTCATTTAAAGCCCCTAGTTACATCTTTACCACAATAAATACAGGGTTTTTTCCAGTGTTTTTTTAAATCTTTAAACAAAAAGTGATACCAACTTACCTTATTCCAAGATCAGAATATAGAATGCCAAAACCTTTTTTATTACACTAATATTGCTATTAAAATTTTTGTACTCCTCCCAGTAAGTTAGCATAACTATATCTTCTCATATTGTCATCTCATTTTCTAAATCTGTAACACTTTGGGCTTGTCAGATGGGAATTTAGGGGTGAGATAGCCACAAGAACAGAACCACACCATTTACTGAGAAGTTCTTTTGAAGCAGGATGGTATAGTTGAAGTGCAGTTTCTAATTTATCATCACGTGCACGCACATACACACGTGATTCATACAGAAACACGCTCACAACAGTCAAAGCCTCCAGTCTATGTCCGGCACCATGGACTTGGGGGACATCTGCAGATGCATCTCGGCCCACCCAGAGCTGTTGTTTTCATTACTTATTGTTTCCAATTTAGACGGCTGGCATGAGTTGCCAATGGCCTTGTTGGTCATATCACTTCAGGACAGTTCCTTTGATGTTTCCCATGTTTAAAGCAGATTAGCTGTTGTTACTTAGGTTAATATCACCTTCTGGCTTCCTGCCTCAAATGCATTATAGGGATGTAGTTGTCAAAAGCTCATCTGTCCTTCTTTGTTTTTTTCCCTGTATATCTAAACCAATAGAAATGAGCAGCTGTAGTTGGACAATCCTCCCCCCTAACCACTCTATTTGCTTGTTTCCCCAGCGCATACAAGAATCACCTAATGAGTGAAGAGGTGGGCAGATATAGTCAAGACATCACTTAGATCTGGCAGAAATTTTAGCTGAAGTTTGCCAAATCTTGCCAAATCAGGGAATAATTTGAATAGTTTGAACTTATAAAACTATTGGCCTTGGAATTTGACAATTTTGCTGATAATTTCTGTAGAAATTTCTTTTTGTTTTAATTGCGCATGTCCCAATCTGCATCTTTCAAAAATTAAATCTTTACTGAAGTATCTGGATATAGACCTGTTCACATTTTATGTGCCTAAAAAAGAAATAGTTATAACAAAGCATCATGGTTTACCGACTCTGAATCTCAAATATTTTGCAATATAGCTGAGTATGGCACAGGCTTCCTGTCTGGTGACCAGATGACTAGATGCCACCTTGCAACTGTTATTTTGCATCTTCACCCAGCACTGTTTATGGGTGAAGAAACAGCTGCTCAGAAGATTCTTTCAGTGGAGGTCACTTGTGCAGACTCCTCCTCCTGTTTTCACTGATTTTGAGGCACCTGTAAAGCAAGATTTCCAGGGGAGGTGTCACCCGCAGACACTGACCAGAGATATCTACAAGGCAAAAATTCTTCTTGCAGCTCATTTTAACTGTTATAATACATTTCATATTTGACTGGGCTTAGCAGACAGATGCTTTTTCCCTGCAAGGACTCATTGAGTGGTCAGACACAGCTTGTTAAACGTATGAAGTAAAACGGAAATGGGTACCATGCTAATTACACTGACTGGTAGCGTTAGGCTTTTCTGAGTTCTCAGCTATTTAGGATGCAATCCTCCATATGTGGGCTTCTCCATCAACCTGTGCACATTGACCTGCTGGCAGCTGGGGGTTCTGGGTCCGAGGTCCACGGAGGCAACACATACAGGCAGGGCTGCTGCCTAACACTTAATGATGAAGCATGCACACACCAATGTTTTTTTTTTTTTTTGGGGGGGGTGTACAGACAGGAACTACATAATTGAAATGTAATATAATTTCTGCACGAACAATGTTTGCTTTTCCATTTACAGCACTCAATGAATGTAAAATACTTGTTGCTTAGGACCTTTCATACCCTCTTGGTGACAACGCAAAAGATAATCGTGTGCCATTTTACACTCTACCAGAAGAAAGAGGGGCAAATTTGCTCCTATAACTTCAGAGAGAGCATATTTTAATGTAAAGTAGGGTGCAAAACAACTTTTCTGTCTCTTGAAGACCTTGAGATTTATGTATTTCCATTTTTGTCATAGGCAGATAAACAGAACAACTGGAACACTTTAAATGAGACCACTTCGTAACCTCACGCAGCTAGTGCTGTCCTAAAGGTTTTAACTTTTACTTTTTTTGTGCAGTTTACACATGAATGGAGCTGAAGATGGTAGCTGTCTCCTCAGCCCCCACTTTCTCCTGATATCTAAGAGATACTGAGCTCCTTACCACTAATAAAGTGAGTAGCGTTCTTATTTGGTCAATACTATCTATTTAGAAAAGTAAACAAATATTACACAAACTGCCTCCATTAAGTTGTGCCTCTTAACTAGCCTGCCTGCATGTTTTCCTCTTGCCTCGCTATCTCTGTCCTACTTTTACTCTATATTATCAACACTGTTTTCAGCACAAATCCAAAACATAGCCCCATACTAGCTACTATGAAGAAAATTCACTCTATCCATCCCAGCCAAAACTAGCACAGTTATTTCAGATAAGGTTATAAACCCTTAGAGAAAATGTCTTAATTTCCACAAAACACCTAATACAATGAATCTCTAATCCTAACTACAGTTGTTTATTATTATTTATAAATAATACAATAGTTTTAATCTGATACATTCACTTCAGCAAAGGGCAGCTTAACACTCTATCTGTATATAGTATCTCTTTATTTTCACTCATCATTCTTAATCCTTAAAACAGGTCTTATAGCATGTGGGAGCAAAGGTAAAAAAGGAGAAAGAGTGAATAAGGAAAGAAGCCTCACTTGAGCTACCCTGAGTTGACATTTATTACAATAGTTGCCTGTGATTACAGATGGCTGTCCCTTCCAGTTCAGTGTTACTATAATTTCTATTATGGATTTAAAATTCTAACTTACTGCTATTCGGATCCTGTGTGCTGTAGGAAATATTCTGTACCTCAGAGGTGACAGTGTCTGGCCCTAAACATGGGGCATATTCATACTTCCATGTTGTGGCATGCAAGAATTTTATACCCTTCACCTTTTTTCGGGTTTTGGTTTTTTTTTTAAATACCATCCCCGCAAACATTTTTTCTTCAAGGCTTCTTCAAGACTTCACATAAGTTCTCTATTCTCTCACAATCTTCACTTTCATATTAATATTTTCTCTCCCAACTTTAAAAATGTTACATAAAAATTGAGTAAACAAGGAAAACCTTTGTCTAATCATCATCTAATATGGATGATTTAATGTGAGAAGTATAAAAAAAAAATAAATTGAAACCTAATTAAGTAATATGATACGCTCTTCTGAGCAGAGTAAAAAGACAACAGAACCCTTAGAAATACGGCTGTTAGGTGGAATGATTGGATGTCTCTCCATAAGAACATTCCAATAAGCTTGCCATTTTTTGAGTTGCAGACAATTAGCATAATATGAAAAGCTTAGTTTTCTTGCTGCACTACCTTATCTCCAAGTGTCAATAGTATCCATATCTAATTTGAGCCAGTCTGTAAAGTTATACATTGGATTCTTTCTAAATGATAAAATGTCACTTCTCATGACATTGGAAGGCTGCTAACAAAGAAACTGTATAACAGTTCTTTCTTATGCAGCTCTCAGCCTTTGTGAGCTGCTGAATTCAGAGCAAGATGAATTCTAGAAGCAGTCACTGGAATTTGCAGCTCTTAAAAAAAAAAACCCAAAAAACCCAAATCAGCCATTCAAACAGTTGTTTAGATTTCTATACAGTCTATTTGCTCAGCCTTGCAAAGTTTGAAGTTCACCCATGCTCCTGTTAGAAAGCTGCAGACATGCTATTGCTTTTTTTAAACCCCTACCAAAACTTCATCAACACACTTTTATGATATCCTGTGTAACATGTTGAACTTAGAGAAGGTAAATGACAATAATGAACTACTTTATTTCCTCAATGCATTTTTTTCCTGTTCTGTTATTTTTTCTTGTTTAGCACAGTGTACTTGGTGTAAGAAGTGCTACTCTTATTAGAGCATCATCTAAATCACATAAAGCATATTCTTTTTTTCAGGATAAAAATTCAAACTCAGTCATTTGTTGTAAAAGTCTTGTAATGGATTAGTTATTATCTCATTGTGATAATTCTAAACAATTGTGATCTAAAGTATTTCTTTCTAGTTTAATTCAGAATAAAGTACTAAGCGTGCAGACCATTCTAATACACCACGTTTAGCACAATCTTTACAGTTTATTAAGCCGCAGTCTTACAAGTAACAATCTTTTTTACCTAACTATAATTTGTGAATATTGTTTTTATGATCCCTACCCCTTCTGCCACTCAAGATACAGCAGGCAATATTTAGGTGTGTATAGCTTTTCTTGAGAATTAAAGCATTATGAAGTTCTAAAAAAAATGCTCAAGCATAATTAGCAGAGTTACATTTACCCATAATAAAGACAATTTTAATTAAAAGAAAAACAGCACATTTGAAAAAAATGAATAAATCATTAGAATGCAGTGGATATGATACCTGAAAAGGCAAGACAATAATTCAGTGAAATTAATTTTCACTGTTTGTAACCATTTACCTTGAAGACAGGATGCCTATGTTTCAAATGAGGCTAGAATATTATACACAACCAGCTTTTAAGTTCTTTGTTGTGTCCCCTCAAGCTCTATCATCATAAAATCTTTTGGTCCCTCTTTCAAAAATACCAGTGCTAACGAAGTAAGGCAGAGTTTTGCTCAGGAAGCAGAGCGCCAGGCTAATGAACTGATACACTAGCTCATGTCCAAAAGTCCTCTAAGAGATCAGAAGCAGTAGCTATGCAGCTTAAACATCTAACCTATTCTCAGATAAAATCCCCATTTTCCTCAAGCCCACCTGCTTTCTCACCACCATCAACATTTTCTCACCAAAACTTCAATTATATCACCAGTGATTACAAAAATATTTTCCTTTACTCTGTTTAAGAAGAAATTTTATAAACAATATAAACCAATATAAACAATTATAAAAAAACAAGTGGCTTTAAACAGGGACATTAAAATGAATGTTGCATGAGTATTTTGCATGAATACTGAATATTCAAATGAGAAAACCCTATTGACAAGAAGGTGCTAAACACATATAACTTTTTAAGCTATTGTTTCCGAAGAATTTCTTTCCTGATGAAATGGGAAACAAGAATAACAACAACAAAGGAAAAAAAAAAAAAATCCTAGCTGTGAATACTATAACTCTGTAGTTACCCATGGGCAGTAAATCTGCTAAATCTCAACCGTGTCCCTGTACAGTATCTGAAATAATTACAAAGGCAACTCATTTTTTTATCACTTTATCTACAATGACAAGAGTCCAAAATGCAACTGATATACCTTTAACTATGATTTCTGAGGTATGTTTTCAAATGAGCTTAGTCGCTACACACTAAGTACAAATTCAGCATATCTATGTCCAAATTAAGTGAAAACAAAACATGCAATAAGTTACATTCAGTGCTAACTAGGCTGCAAACATGAAACTAGGAGATTTTGAGCATCACTGCAGACAATACCAGACAACTAAGGAAAAAAGAGGATGATTGAACTGGACCTGAATTTGAACCTTCTGTAATTAATACAGAAGGAAATCCAACATGTGAAAATTTTCACCAAAAAAAAAAGGTGGGGAGGGATGGAGCAAATATCCTGCCAAGGATTTTTATTCTCAGCTTTCAGATGTTATCATATACCAGTATCACACATTAGTTGTCTTCCTCACTTTCTCAGCAGCGCTGCATTTCTTTCCTATTCCTCCCAGACCTAATCATCCTTCATTTACTCTTGTTATTTTTCTCAAACATTTATTTTCTATAATTCGTGAAAAAGTTAATTTTGTCTGCTCTCTGTAATAAAAATATTTACAATTTACCTCTTGATTAAAATATCTCCTTTCCTTCACAAATTAATGATGCACCATTCATCTACTTCAATTATATTAATAACAAAACCTTATCAATTATACCAGCCTTTATTTTATTATTTTTAAGGTTGTAGTTATTTGTAAAGGTACCCTCTTCAGGCAAAATGAAGGTAGGAGCAGGAAAGCTTGAATACAGGCAGGGAAGAACTTTAGAAGAATGGTTGGTTAAAGTGATCTCATAGAAGGTAAAGGTGACTCCCAAAAATTTCCCCACAGGACAAGAAATTAAACTCATCTCAGATTTTTCAAATTGCAACAGTGTTCAACCTCTTGCACTCAGTTCTATGACCTAATGAATACAGTACTTACAGACTCATATATACATGGTGACTGGTTGAGAAAAACAAAGGTTTCCACACAATGTGTATGCAACTTCCTTCCATGATTCATCCGCTCATTTTCAGGAAGTGTCTCAATTGAATGCTTGCATATCACTGAAATGCAAAATATCAAACAAGTAAATTTTTACTAATTGATTCTAAAGAGAATAAGTGTCCAGATATTGGGAATTGGTATTTTTAAAAATAGTTTCACTTTTTAATCAATCTTTACTGCTGGAGGTTAAGATTTAGAATTCCAAATAGCTGGGACCAAGTGTAAGGGAACCAGAGCATCTAAGTTACCTTGATATAATAATGACTCAGTGGACAAATCGTATTCTGAACTGGGATAGGAAAGAGTTTCTTTTTGGTCTCAATTTTTCCATACATGTTTTCTAGCAATATCATACATTTCTACCTGTTGCAAGTAGAGTTATAATTAAATTTCTTTGAGGAGCTGCAGTTCAAGAAAGATTTTAGATCTAAGGCAAAAAGTATCTCAAAGCATTAACAAAATTTTTGGACTAAGAGTAATTATTTTATGTTCAAAAAAAGGAATTTAATTTTTACCCAAAATGGAACAGGTGTTTTGCTTTAGAGTCACTAAAAGAATTTAATAATAACTATGCAACATAGATATGATATATGGTTCTCTTTGTTAACATCATAACGCAGCTAGGATATGAAATAAGAATGAGAAATGACTACAGCTGAAGCTCTGGCTACAGTTGGAAAAAAACTTCAGCTGTAAGGAAGGGAAGGTAGCGACCATATGAGGACACAGAGCCTTCATCTGCTGCAAGGGCAAGTATCAGTACCTGTATCTTGTGTAAGTCTAGCTTTCATTTTACTCATTGCACATAATAAATCTTCTCATAAAAAGAAATCAGTAAGACCACCCTTTTCTCGGCTGCTTTTAGTTTATCTAGGCTTACTAGATGTTTTAATATCTTTTTTTCTTGATAAAATATGTTCCAAGGAGGAAGTATTTAATCTTCACTTTAAGCATTTAACACAACAAAGAAAACATTAAAACATACACATTTTCACGTGCTAAATCTCTGGCTTGTGAGAGTCTATAAGATATCCTAAAAGACAAGGGTCATAACAGGCCAATAGTTCGATTTTGGTAAGTCATAAGCACTTAACTTTTTAACCAGATATTTATATGTAAAAGAATTTTATCCAATTGTATCCATCACCAAAAGATGACAAGCTCTAAAGTAAAAGACAGCAGCTACCTGTTCAGGATAACAGTGTATGAGATTTTAGAATGGAAAAAGAAAAAAAAAAAGTAGCCAAATGAAAGCAAACAATCAAATTTGCTTATAAACCACACTAATGAGCATAATATAAAAATTATATTAGACAAATTGAATATAGACTAAAAATATGTCATTTTTCAAATGTAACATTAATCAGGATTTTATGGCTAGAACTTCCAATTTTTATTAAATGTTTCAAGTACTCTTACAGCAAGAGGTCATCTTGATTTCAGCTGGATAATCAAGCAGAAATCATCTGTAAGACTTCTCTTGTCCTAATGGCATACAAGCATAGTAACTCAGAAATGTTATTTTCTCATTTAAATATATTCCATTTCTTGAAACATTGTTCTTCTCTTACTTATTTTCCTTTTGTTTTCTTACATTCTATAAGCATCAGTTTGTCTTTCCTACAATCAGTTGCTAGTTTGCAGAACAAAAGCGGTTGCCAATACTAGAGACTTCTATCCATTTTGCCATTTCTGCCTATTACTTAGATGAGCAAAATGAAGATAAATTGTTCCCATCTCAGGATCGCTTGAGACGATAGAAGAAATTATCTTCTTTTTCTTTGGAACTTAGCTTCTGATCATTTATTATTAACAAAATTCTGTAAACATTCTACAAGTTATACATGTGTTCAATAAACCTTTACAGGTATTTTAGGAGATGAGGTGAACTTTCCTTTATGAGCTTAAAACTTTAGGAGATTAGTTGTAGCCTATATTGGCAAAGGTAGCATAGGCGCCAGGGAGGACAAAAAGTGATCTAGCTTGGAGCACTGATAAAGGATGATTTTCAGTGGTATTTTTTACTAAAAAGTTAGTGCATTAAAAGTTTATGGCAAGCAAGGTTGCTTAGCATATCAGGATACTGTATATCCTTAATACATTCATGGAGGCTACTTGAAGGGCACTTTCAGTGCATGGACCTGTATACATAATATGACTTTTTATTGTTGACAGAGTCTAGAGCCCTGTGAGTATTTTTACAGTACATTATTTTTTAGAACTAATAAATTACTCATCTGAACTATCCAAGTATAAACATGATGACTTTTTGTCAGGCTTGACTATGTTACTATTACAATGAAGTATGGATTTTAGCAGTTATCTGCTTTTGATGTGGTGTAATAAATCATGATCATTTATGGTTGGTTCTGAACTTCATATCGGCTTTTCATATAATCTGTCCTGCATTTGTAAGGTTCCTCAGAGTTATACTTTTAGAGATGTCAGACAATTTCAAGATAGCATTAGACTGATTTAAAATTCTTTGAAAAGCATAGACAAGATAAATAAAAAGAAATTTAAACATCTTTTCAGATCTCCTTTCTATTCCATACACATTTATAAAAACCCCACAAATTAACAGTGAACTCAAAATTCATATGTTTTTGTTAAAGGACAGGAGACAGTGAGATTTAAAAACAAAAAAAAATTAAAAATTGGCCTATATGCTCCAGTTACAGAGAATAAATTGGAAGCTATTGGCAGACGAGTCATCTAACAGCAGCCTCCAGATTTAAAAAAACCAAAAAGACAAGACTTCTTTAGGCCATATGCGAGTGTAGCTATACTCCATATCACAAACATACCTCAGAGGAAAAAAAAAGAAATCTCTTAATCTCACCTTCTTTATGTCCAGTCTGTCATCTTTTCCTATATCCTCTGTATTATCCAGAAA
>WAAD01027377.1:16239-58741 GCA_013389945.1 Fregata magnificens | reverse complement strand
AAGAAAATCAACTGATCAGAAAGAGTTCTGTCATGCCCATAGGACTGATGATAAAGGAGACAACAGAAGTCAGTCTCTGTCAGCTGCCAGGCACAGAACACAGAAAGAGAAGTAACAAATTAATACTTTCTACTGCCACAATTATGATTTAAGAAAATGAGATCAAAGCACGTAAATGTATATTAGCATGCAAACATACTACACTGCAAACCTACCTCCTTTCATTACAGGCTCAGAAATTCTCTGAACCACGAGGTCTCTTTCCAGCATCCAAGATGGAAGCACTCTCTTTCTTTGAATAGATTTTGACTGTTCGCTTTCATTATCATCAGGAGGAACCTGAAACAATACTTACTGTTTACTACCTTTTGCCAGTTACAAAAGAGGTGGAAAAACTAGAACACAAAAGTTTGTACAGTTATGTCCTTTAAATGCAGCCTGGGTAACTACCTACTTTTTGGATGATGCCCATTGCCTGATTTTTTTTTTTTTTTTTTTTTTTTTTTAAACAGTTCCTACTCACTCAGAAAAAACAACACCTACAGAAACCTTCATGTATAAAAAAAAAAACTTCCTTAGACCTTTGGAATGAATATCTAAAAGGCTACAGACTGAAAGTTTCATAGAAGAGCTATATCAGCATCTTGCTATAGAGTTTCAACACACAAAAATAAGAGAAAGAGGAGGTTTAACAAATAAATGCCTATTTGTCAAAAAAACCCAGAAAAGTCTTGCTAGCATTCTCTCAATTCCTTTCTCCAGAAAGGAACCACGCTCTAAACAAATTAAAAACACCAAAGTCACGTTCAGTACATACTTATGTACCAAAAGTAATACTATCAGTTTGAATCCCTACTAAAAGGTAAGTATCCGTCCTGGGAATCCCAGCTACAGTAAAGGCTAACATTTCATTTGTTTTACGTAGTTATCTACTGTACAATGATGTTGACGAACGTGTCCCTTTCAGCACTATATTGCTGGATACAAAACAGAAGACCTAAGAAAAAATCGCACTGGCTCCATACACTATTTATCAAACTGTCTGAAAGCCTTTTTTACTCAGCAACATTTAAAAAAAGCCAAAGATGTTTGCTTTGAAAACTCTGTTTTGCTGGACAAGATGCTGGCTGCCAGGGGAAAATGGGAGGGTTATTCATCTGTGTGTTTGTATGGATCTTGACAACACAACTCCATCACAGCTGTATGAATCAAATAAAATGGGCTGCTAGTAGGCTATAAACAGATATTATAGCCAGCACAAGGTATCTACAGTCCAACTGCACGCTCTCCAGATATAAATTTCTGAGGTTGGGAGAACAGTCATTCACTCCCCTGGGCTTTCACCAGTACTTAAAGCACAGTTACTGATACAGACCAGAGACCAGAACTGGACTTTGTTCTGTAGTACTGAACTCAGCTACCATATCGTTAGTTCAAAATATTCCTGTAGCAATAGCAATTTTTGTATATTCCAGAGAACCAATTACCACAGCATAGTTATCGTAAACATAAATACACAACAGAAATATATTTATACGTTTGTATAGCATACAATATCAATAAAACAACAGATATTTTGAGCGTATAACTTTGCCAGATTTTATGTCTCAGGGAAGGGGGGGGGAGGTTTAGAAAACACAACACCTTTACCTCATTTTCAACACATGCTTACAAATATTAAATTTAACTTAAAAATTAAGCACCGACCAAATGTCTGGAAGTAGCGTCCTTTTTTCTCATTTTTGCAGTTCCCTGTATCCGAGGGTTGGAACATGCCGGTTCTATTAACGATGGACTACGAGACATCTCAATAGCATGAACAGTTGGTCCTTCTTCTGCATCAGCCTCCTGATTTTTTTCCTGGGAAAGCAAATTAATTTTTAGCTAGTCAAACTGATCGTGAATATAAACATGTACTTTTCACTTAAACACAGAAGTTGGTCTGAAGGTTTGCCATTAATACACTTCTAAATTGAAGGTAACATACTCTTACATCAACTTACAAAGGAAATAAACATGCCTTCCTTTCCACCATCCACTGAAAGTGTTTTGAACCAAAGATTCTCCAATTGCTGCTGACCCCTACGGTACCGTGTTTCAGTTTTTAAGTGCATTAACTTATACCAGTCACTGCCACGACAAAACTTTAAGGAAGCTGAAATTACAGCTTAGAATTTGCTTTACCATAAATCTGTGCAACTTCTCAAAATTTGATTCTATACTAAAAGTCAGATCGCAACGTCAAGATACAATTTTCAGGATCAGATGCCCAGTAAATCCGCCACTTCTTGTGAAGTTCTCGCCAAAGGCTTGTAAGGCTGCAGCTCTGAGGTGACACCACGTACTCAGGCGCTGGAAGCTGGTTTTAAAGGCCCAGCCCAGAGCCGCCACGCCTGAAACGCTTTTCAGTCGTGAAAGCGCGCTGAAACTGCGCTTGTTTTTCCTTCCACGAGACAATTCACTAGCACAAAGAATTAGGGGGGAATAAAAGTCTAACTGCTGCTGTATTCCCTGCAGAGCACCACTCGGCAGTCACTCGTGTCCCTTCCACGGCTGTCTGCATCACACAGGAGGCTGACCACTTCACGACGGAATGGAAAGTTGAGGAGAAACACAAGAGGCCGAGCTCTGCCCCCCCCCATCTTCCCAAAGAGGCCCCTCCAGGCGCTTCCCGAGAGGCTTCGGTTCCGCACGGGCTCCTCCCGCCCTTCCCACCCGTGAGGGAGCCGGCGGCGCACCGAGCCCGGCCCCGGGGCTCCGGTTTGTGCCCCTCTAAACGCAGGGGAAAAATCAAGACGCAAACCAACCCTGACCTCGGGGTGTGGGGTGAGGAGGGGCGAGGGCTGTGTCTGCCGCGCACCGGTGACGGGGAGCTGCGCCCTTCCCCTCACGGGAGGCCGGGGGCGGGAAGCCGAGGGGCCCGGCGGCCGCTCCAGCACCACAGGGGAGGTGTCGCCAACTCGGCGCCCGCGGCTCCGCTTCTTNGCGGTGACGGGCGGGGGGGGAGCGGGGGGGCGGCCCTCCCCGCCCCGAGGCCGCGGGGATGGAGAGGGAGAGGGGGAGAAGGGGAGGAGGAGAAGGAGGCGGCGGCGGCCCGGCCGACTTCGTGGCTCTCCTCCCTCCGGAGGTCAGCTCTCGGATTTTCAGCGACCTGGACGTTGAGAGCTTGTGTCACGCGGCCGTGACGTGCAAGGGCTGGCACCGCGTCATCGAGAGCAACGACCGCTTGTGGAGGCACCACTGCTTGAGCGTGAGGGCTGTCTGCCAGCGGGAGATCGACTGCGATCGAGGAAACGGATATTCCTGGAAGGTAAATTTAACGTCAGTGACGTAATGCCCGCAGCGTCGAGGCTTCTGGGATTGGTAATAGAATTATGTAAAGAAATTACATCAGCACATGTCATCTGTCCCAGGCTGATGGGAAAACTGCTGTTGTCACAGCATGGCTCGGTAGTGCACCCCAACAGCTGGACATCTGGTTAAATACACAGAGAGACAAAAGGCAAGGCTGTCCCGTTTCCTACTCAGGGCCACATCTGGCTGCCCCCGCACACCCCGTTTAGGCCTCGCACGGCCTCAGCACTGATGTTCATCATATCAAAGTCTGCACAGCCCTAACATGGAAGAAAGCCCACGTCCTAGTAGACAGGGCCAGGGGGGAGAAGACGACGCACCCCCGCTAGGTAGCGTGCGCTCTCTGGTTGTATTTCTTGGGAATAGTTCTGCTGGTGAGGAATGCCTTCCCAGAAATTCATTCTGGGTAGCTCTGCCTCAATACACCTTGAGCGACACGCATCCAGGGAAAAAAAAATCGGGGTAGAGAAGAGGAAGCAAGCAGGAGCTCTGAGAAGCTGTTCGGAAACTCTCCCCACACACGCTCCCGGTTACAGCCGCTCTGAGGAGTTAGGAGCTGAACATGCTGGAAGATCTATCACTGTCAAGTCCAGCCTGCAAGTTGAGGTAGATCAGGAAAGGAGTGGTTTCACAGTCACTTTCTGGACCAGCTAGAGGGTGATTCCCCACCTCATTTTAGCTGGTGTGTTTGAGAGCAGGGGGGTGGTGGAGGGGTGAAAAGAGAGAAGCAGCAGCAAAAAAACCCACCCAACAAACCCAGTTCTGGACTCTCACATTTCAGTAGAGTTGTTTCAGTATGAGGCAGAGCCATGAGCAGGTAGCGGTTGCCCTTCGAATGTACAGATCTTACTACTCTTGCACAGGAATTTCCAGAACTCCCTGCACTGATTCTCTGTTTTATCTGGAGGGGATTTGAAGTAGAAGCAACAAACACACCAAGTCAGCATTTTCTTGCACTAAAAGGTTGGCTGGAGAGAAGAATCCAGCCAGCCTGCTTTAAGAGCCCAAAGAGTTAAAGGTCACAAATAACCTAAATAGGAAGAGGAAGTGAAAGGCATCTCTTTTAAGGAGGAAGATGAATTCCTGGTTTAGGGTTTTCATCTTGACCCTCAAAGAATCGAGGCAAGAAGCAGTTCTCCACCCAACTTAGAACAGAAAAGTTGGAAGTAGACTAAGGTCTGCTTCTTGGCAGCAATGCACCTCCCTGGGCCTAGCGCCTAGATATCCAAAGACACATTCCAAATCCTTTTTCTAGCATTACTCTTCCAATGCAAAACTTACTTGTATTGAATGCAACTTAAATCAGTTCATTTCCAAGATTCGAGCTGTCTGTTTTTCCATCAGATCACATTACTGAGAAACTACCGGAAAAGCAAAGTGAAGCAAGAATGGCTGAGTGGGAAATACAGCAACATTCCTTCACAAAACAGCTTGCCAGAGAAAAGCATGTATCCGATGGATGTCGACACATGGGGAGAAATCCTGGAAGCAGAACTTGAGAGATGAGAAACCAGTGCTGGTTCTTGCAACTCAAGAACCTTCTATCAACAACTCACAGACTGCCAAACTGTAAATATTTTGCCAAAGTCAGTTGTGTTTGCAAACATATGATGAAACCTTCTCAAAAAAAAAAGTTATGTCTATTTTTTTATTTGCACTTTGATTAATTTTCTGTAAAATTCTAAATAAGACTAAATATTCAGTTGTAATTTTATATTTGTATCTTTAATGTTCTGCTGTATTGTCAGAAAGACATTGATTGTACTTTCAATTTGCACTTTTTATTTTGGAAGAGATAACTTTAAAAAAAAAAAAAAGTGTTTGACTTGAAGTGTATCATAGCAGCAGCACAACATGAGAGCCCACAAAGGAAGACTGGGGAAGGTACAAATCCAGACATTGGAAAGAAAAGAACAGGGCAGCCACCTCAGGATCAACTGAACATCCTCAGTGCCCATCTCGAGGGACAGAGCCCTCACAAGGATCTTCTCTGAACGGGCACCCACGGAGGTGTTAGCGCTCAGCAGCACTGCATTTCTACTGTGCGGCTGTGAGATTTCTGGATTAGGACTCACAGATGCAGGCAACCGGCAGGACTGAAGCAGCCACAAAACTACACAGTCTCTCTGCCATTAGCTATGCATGTTAGTCATTTGCATGATGAGGAGTAGAGCAAAATCTACTACTTTAAACAAAATAACTCAGCTAACCATACAAGATGACACAACTTCATGTATTTTTGTAGTCAGGCTAAAACACATTCAGAAACTCAGTTTTTTCCTATACGATGATCTCACATCACACAGACCTTGCCTTACCGGCACCGATTTTTGGCACTGACTTTAAAAACTGCTGCTAGTGAAAGAGGAGATGCTTGTAACATTACTCAACATAAAAATGACCACAAAATCAATTTAGTACAATTCTGTTGAATATCACCTTTCCCTACCTACTTTGCACTAAAGAGTAAAGTAAGTGGGAAGACCCTGGGAAGTTGCCTATTGCTTGAGGTACTTCTACAAAATTCAGTCACCAATCTGGGACCAATTTTCTATAGGAAGACTTCTACTGTGCTTATGATACTTAGTTAATATGAAGTGATTTCAAATCAACTACTGCGGACTTTGGCAGAGGACCTCCTGGCAACATAAGGACAGAAGTGTGTCCTGTCATGAACATGAGGTTCAATGGCGCTAGATCAGGCTCCTGTTAAATACAGAGTTTACTTAAATGAGGTCCAGCCCCTACCTTGGGGGTGGGAGGGAGGCAATAACACTAGATGGAGCAGTAGAGCAGTTTTGCTCTGAAAACGCAGACCATGGTCCTCTGGGCTAAGATCCAGTAGCATTTTTTGTTCGATAGTGCTGGTGGTTAAACAAACCATTAGTTTAAACTTGCTTCCGACTTATGCATTTTTATTTTCTCGCAATTATTTAACCATTACAGAATATCTGGTGAAAATATCTAGTATTTTTTACTCCCCTTTATTGCAAGCGTCTGGGCTCACAAGCTGTTTGTTGTAGGTGCCCATACCTACAGACCAAGGAAGAAACAGAACAGCCGGCAAAACTGGTAGTTCTAAAATGCTTCCAAGAACAGCATGTTACCTCATCCCTCTTCTAGTTTGGAGCATTCAACAGATTTCATCAAAACTGATCCCACTTCCCTCAGCCTCCTACATTTTCCCCATTAGAACAGGTTTTCAGTTCACAAGCACCAGTACCTTTTCTAAATCATGAGTAGCATATCTAATTGAGACAGTTTTCTCATCAACAACATTGTGTGACATGATGCAATGACTGGATAACGTTTCTTATGCATCTTTTGTAATTTATTTCTTATAGGTAAGTGTTAGTCCCAAGATCTAGACCCCACTGCACCAGGCTGCTAAACACGGCTGAAGCGTAACTCAGAGTAAAGAGCATTGCTAAGTACAGTGGGTGTAGCACAAAGCTCAATGAATTGCAAACACTGCTTCCTTTATTATTAGCTATTCTGCTCTAAGATTATATCTAGTTAGCTGAAATTAAAAAAAAAAACCACACCAAGCACAACAGTTTTTCCACTGAAGGTGCTGTCTCACTCCCCGCTCACAGTATCTTTTACCATGACTTCAAGAGAGCTAGAAGTGGGGAAAAAAGTGCATATAAATTAATAAAGAAAATACTAGCAGTACATTCTCATCACCTCAGGAGTGCCCAATTTATTAATCATAAGACAGGAAAAGTGCACAATAATGGATCTAGTCCCTCACCCTTCTCCTCGCCCAGCCTCCTCCTGTTACTTTCAGTCTCTGTAACTCCCGGCCATTTATCCCCTCTTTCTGCTCCTTTCCTGCCCTTCATCTGTCAGTTCTCATATATTTGTCTCAGGATACAATTTTTAAATGGAATAATTATTCTGGTATAAATCCTGATACAGAGTTGTTTCACTGTGCGCTTAGCTGTAGCTTTTCCCTATTCTCGTATGAGTGTAGGAATCGCCAATATCCATCATGCCTCTACTTCTGTCCAGATCAGGTGGCTGTGTCTCTTCAAACACACCAGGAGTTAAACACTTAGCTATGCAATTAGACAAGGCCTGATCTTCACACCTGAGTAGCAGTGCTGTAAGTTTCTCATGAAAATCTATTACTGAAAGAAAAAAAACCACCAAGTATTTAAGTACAAGTTCTCACAAAAACAAAGCTTGCTTCCCCTCCCCACTCTGAGCCCCTCCTTTAAGGGTTTTAATTCCCCCCGGAGATTTTAGTACATCAATTCTGGTCTTCTGTTCCCCCCACACACACACTTCTCTGCCCCTGCACCACCTACTCAGCCTCTCAGCTCTGCTACAGGCTGGATGTGCTCTCTTCCCTTTAAAGACACCCCAGCAGCATCCATCGCTCCAAACAGTGGCACTTCCTACACCAGCTGGTTTGGGCTCATCTCTTTCCCTTACTACCTCCCAGCAAAAACCACTGAAATGCCAGTGACAGCAAGACCGTACTGGTGGCTAAATTAGCACTAATGCATAGGTATCCTTCCTCAGAGATCGTCCTCAGCAGCTAAGGCCACAGATGTAAAACCAACCTACCACCCCAGGACACGCACCAGCTAGCCGCACACCTAGGTGGCTTGCGAAACCACTTTTCTGCTCCAGTGGCCAGCTCTCTTACCCATAAGTTTCTGAGGAAGTGGAAAGTTCCACTTTAGCAAACCCCATTGACCTTCCCACTACATTCACACATCACTTCTACCCTCCTACTCAGAAGGTGTCAGCTACAGAGAGGTGCCCGAGGCAACCACCGCCCAGGCATCCCGTTAGCCACATGGCCTTCCTGCCTTTCACCCTCCTGCCCACCCAGCTTTTCTAAGACAGAGAGGCCATTTGAGAGAGCAGGTGAAGCTTGTGCGGTGCACAGCAAATAGGATGTCCTCCAGCCAGGCACCCCAACTATGCAACATGGGCTTAAACCAGCCAGACTTCTGGGATGAAAAAAAGTTTCCCTGCTGCACAAAATGTCCCGAGCTGCTGCACACAGCTGGACATCAAAATGCCAGCACTGAAGCTCAACGTGAGGTCCCCTGAGGTCAGTATTTTATTTCTGCATTTCCAAAACCACCTGTGGTGTTAGAACCTTCCTTGCAACTACTCAGTATTGCACCTCCATTTTTGAAGGGAGGAGCTGACAGCATGGCTTTATTTCATCATAGTGCAGGATGTGGCTTTGGGCTGTTGCCATTAAGAGTCAGACTAAATGAAAAAGAAAGCACGAGATCAATCACCACATACTTTTCTTCATTAGAGCACTCAAATTTCAAAGCTAATTTTGTCAAGAGAAGTGTTTCTCCTGACAGGCAAGCACTAACGTTTCATGTCTCTATCCTGTTCATCTCTGGAAGGTCCCAAGTGACAGACTTATCCCAACTGAAGACAGAACAGTTGGGCTCAGGACTGGGATCAGCTGCTTTAGCCTGCAAGAGCTGATAGGTAATAAAGGCATACAGATAGGAGGATTTGGGCAGCGGTGGCGTTATTTTCTCTCCAAATGAACTTGGGTAGAGGCATATCAGATTCCCAAGAGCGTCCTGACACTTTGCAGTTGGTTTTCAGCATATTGCTTGTTCAGAAAAGTCTGTCCCCAAAACCATGGAAGAAATCACCTGCTGCATTTAACACTGTGAGTCAGCAGCAGCTTCCAATCAGCACAACAATGCTAAGAATTGGGGGTTGGTGGTGTGTTTGTTTGTTTTTCTTTTTTTTTCCCCCCCTCCCTCCAAGCTTCAGTGCTAAGGGCTAAACCCACTTCTACTATTCTGGTAAACCAAAAATCCCGAGCTACAACTGTGGGTGGAAGGGGAAGAAGGAGAGAGGTGATGGACAGCAAACTCAGAGGTCCTGGGGGACCTACCAAGATGAAACCCAAGAAGACAATTCTATGTCCCAGGACAGTTGCCTGCAGCCACCTCTAACTCCTCAGAATCATCCTGTCCACCACCACCACCCATGTCCAGCAACCGTGGATTTACAAAGCAGGGAGGGGAATAAAAAGCAGCCTGCTAGAGCATGCAAATTAGGTACAACATCAGCTTTTTTTGATTCACATTTAAAAATATTGTTAGAACCACGTGCTGGTTTTGATACACAGTCCTTAAAATTCTTAACAGGCAAAGGAGCTGCTGCTTGCCAATACAGGGGTGTGGACTGCATAGGCTGTTTTGTTGCTGAGATGCCAAACCCTGGAAGCTCCACACACAGACTTCCCCAGATGCCACAGGACACCATTAGCCATGAGATAATATATTAGCCATGGCACTAAATATTGCTTTTAAACATCTCAGTGATCTCAGAACATCAAATACAAAAGACCATAAGACGCTATCAGCTATCTTCTGGAGGATTCAACCTGAAGGCTGAATTGAAGGTATAGGTTGAAGAAGTTGGGAACAGAGGGAAAGCTTCAAACAAGCAAACCAGCCACCTTAAGCCTTTAATCCTAACAGAGGAAAAGAGAAAAGCTGAGAAAGGCAAAATATTTTTTGCAGCAGCAGTATCTTACAGCTAATAAATGAAGTATGACAATACCCCTAAGAACTTTACTCATCTGTTCAATTGAGGGAATATTTTCAATAGCTTTCATTATTTTTCCATCACAATGCTAAAGAACAAGAGTACTGTACAAATTTAGCTAGGAGATCCCAACACCTAGGTTTTGCAAGATAGATATATATATAGAGATATATATAGCCATTTGACAGTATAGCCAATAACAGAAATGTGTCTCAAATTTCATCTAGCGTGGCTGACCAAACTAATCAGCTTTTCTAATGCACTTTTATTTTTGAACATCACTAGCCCGTAGACAATTTTATCACTAAGTTATGACACTCTTTAAAGTCATTCTAACATGCAACTCTTATCAACACATGTACTTAGAGATAATAACGCCAGGGGCTCCTCAAGTGCTTAAATAGGGAGACTATAATGGCACTTAATACCCATAAAGTAACCAAACATCTATACACAGCATGTAGGTATGAGGAGATATAAGGCAGTTTTTGCTGTTTTAGAGGGGTGACTAAAGACCACGTGGTATGTTGTAGCACATCTCAAATGCCACTGGCATTTATGTTTATGTATCCAAGTTCCACCCTACGAGGCCTAAAAAGTAGAGCCACAAGTTCTCTTTTTAGATTAGGAAGTTTAGGTCAAAATAGCTTTAAGAAAGAGGAGGTGGGGTGGAGGGAAGAGGAGAAAGGGGAAATTGAAGATGTAACTTAGGGGAAAAAAGCCTTCCTTTCAGTAAAAATATTAAGTTTAAAAAAAAAACCAAACAATCTTATTTTACCACAGAGTGGTTGGGGTTGGAAGGGACCTCTGAAGATCATCTTGTCCAACCCCCCTGCTTGAGCAGGTTCACCTAGAGCAGGGTGCACAGGACTGCATCCAGGCAGGTTTTGAATACTTCCAGACAAGGGGATTCCACAACCTCTCTGGGCAGCCTGTTCCAATGCTCTGTCACCCTCACAGTAAAGAAGTTTTTTCTCATGTTCAGCTGGAACTTCCCGTGTTCTAATTTGTGCCCATTGCCCCTTGTCCTGTCATTGGGCACCACTGAGAAGAGTCTGGCCCCATCCTCTTGACACCCGCCCTTTGAATATTTGTAAGCAGTAACAAAATCCCCCCTTAGTCTCCTCTTCTCTAGGCTGAACAGACCCAGGTCTCTCAGCCTTTCCTCATAAAAGAGGTGCTCCAGTCCCCTGATCAGATACTAGGGAGACACACGGCCTTCAAAAGCGGGACACCTACATGCACACATAGCAGGAGCAATGAAGGACAAAAGAGAGAGTTTCTTGTTTTTCTTTTGATATACGTGGGTGCTTAAGAAAGGATTTTCAGACTTGTCCTTATGATGTGGAAGCAGGTACATGAAAAGACTGATTATACATTGATTGATATAATTGATACCCTATCAGTCTGCAATAGGTTCTTATAGTATATTTCATAAAGAGAAAGGGGCTAATGGCAATACTCTAAGAAGAAAGTTCTCAATGTCCTTTTAATATCTGGGTTTGAGGGCAGGGAAGATTGGAGTGTCTAGTTTGGGATTTTTTAGTTGGGTTTTTTTTTTTTTTGTTTGTTTGTGTTTTTTTTAATTAAACTAGTCGATCCCCAGTTCCTCTTCCTCCCCCTTGATCACTCTGGTTTATTAATATTCAAGATTTTGGTGAAAGACATACTGAAGGCAAATTAAAAAAAAAATTGCTGACATAACTTCCCCCCCTTTCAACTGTTGGAAGCAAAAATCCATCAGTTTCATCAGCATCTGCCTTCGATTCCTTTCCTCCCTCGTTCTCAGTCGTCTTTTAATGGGATGGAGAAAGAGAGGGAAACACGTTGCCATCTAAAAAAAAAGGCAGAGTCTATGCAGGGAAGGTGAAGAGTTTTACTATACTCCATTACACTTGCAATGGAAGTCCAATGAAGTATGAAAAGCAGCATTTTCCTCAGCTTTCATACACAGTTTATGCTCCCTTCAACCAAACTGAAAGGAAAAAAAATTAAGCAATCTACAAGAACCAGAAACAAAGCGTGGAAAGCCACAGTTTCGGTTCTAAATGCAAAGCAGGAAGTCCTATGTTCTAATCCAGGGGGGAAAAAACCCCACCACCTTATTTTGAAGCAAAATGAGAAGCTCTATTTCAAGAAGTCTCACGAGTAACAACAAAAGAACAACCTTGTTTTCAGTCAGAGATTCATCAAGGGTGTTTTTTGTTTGCTTGGCTTGCAGATCACCAACCTGCCATTTTAAGAGGTAAAGCAGTTCTTAAAATACCTTCAAAAGGTGCTGAAGTAACCATATTCAAATTATTCTTCACGCATCGGATTCAGACTTCAATTATATCATCATCCTACACAACAAAAACAACTCACAGATACAGATAGCGGCTCCCTGCCACATTCATTTTGCAGGTCAGCCAGGACTAAGTCTCATTTTCATACGTCTCATTCATAGAAGCTACTTCCACAGAGCTGGCAAGAGACACTCTCCTCTTTCAGGCTCCAATCCAGCGTCTGCTGAAGCCAGGTGGGAGCACTGCAAAGGCTCCACATCGCAACAAGGCTCCCTTGAGCAGCTGAGCCATGTGTGGTGGTGGGTGGGCAAAGTCATCTGGAAAGGCACCAGCACTTCACCAGTCAGAACGCTGATCCTGCCTTAACCATTTGCTTTTCAAGTTGACTTTATGTTCCTTAGTGCCACACAAATAACACAGAAAGATAGGAGGTAGATACTCAGGAACCCCACTCCTAGGTAGCAGAGAAAGGGTTAGAAAGCAAGAGAAAGACCCCTTACTCACTGTCAACACTGGTCACAAGAAGCAGGCCTGATATTTCCATCCTGCGTCCTGATGTTAAAGGGCAAACATCTGACACTTTATACACTGAGAACTGCTCATCTTACAGGCTAAATAATATAACTATGCAACTATTTAATTGTATAATCTGGAAGCAATGCTTCAAACCAGAGGCCGTGCGAACAGCCTTGCAGTTTATTTTATCCTAGCTTTTGAAAAGAACCTCTTGCATATTGTTGCATATTATTAACACATAAGAGCATATACATTCCACTTTTACTTACTTTAGGACAAACTCAATATATGTACTTAAAAATTATTCAAGTAGGCAGGCTAAAGAACTTCGCACTATTTATTACATGGCACACGCAGTTTTCTCAGGCTGCCAAAGGTATCAAACCCAAAAACTCCTCCAAGAAAGGTGGCTGGTGAGAAGAAGAGACTAGAGCCCACATCCCCCTGTTAGCCAGCAGGAAACCCAAACGGGAGACAGAAATTTGAAGCCCATCTTCAAGTCTTCTACTGCACACAGAAGTTCACCCTGAGCACGGCAAAATCCCTATACATCAGTGAGAAGACCACAGTTCACAAGCAAAAATACGTGCACTTTTCAAAACACAAACTGAAAGCACCCACTGAAATAGTGACTACCAACAACCAGCAGAGACTGTTATCTACTCAGTTTGGTTTTTAAAGTTCCTCCTAGAGTCTCCTACAGTTTTAAAAGGTACAAACTGAAAAAACCCAACGAACAAAACAACCCCAAAACCCCCCACCCTACTAAAATGTTTCTGGCCCTCACCAAAAAGGTTATTTAAGGGAAGCCTTCAGGATTCTTAGTTTTGGTGCCACCCAAGCCTGAACTCAGAACAAATGGAGGCACATTACAAACAATAAAAAGCGCTTATCCAGAGCCCTGTGAAGCAAGTTGTTTAAACTTAAAATAACTTTTAAGTATTTGAGAACAAATTACAAAAAAAAAAAAAGGAAATAACTGATGTTTAACATTTGTAATAAAGTGAACTCTAAGACAAAGATAGAAGCAGTATTATTGCACTGAAGAATTGCAGGAACAAATACAAATAAAAACTTTTTCTAAAAGAGAGATTTGACAGTACACACTAGATCATACCTCAGAGGCCTTAACTAGTTTTTTCCTCTTTATGAACAAACTTTGATTAAAGATTCCTCAATAAGCTGTTCTATTACTAAAAACATATTTTCAGTAGACCTTTAATGCTTTCTGTTAACTATTCTTTCAAATAAAAAGCAAAGACAGCACACTGCAAAGAACAGCACCAAAATAACTACATTTAGCAACAAAATAATATTAACCTTACCCTTCAGAAGAAAGCTGTAGCACAGGGAAAGCAAGCAGCTCTTGGAAACCACTGCTAGAGATGCATTACAACAGAACTACCTCCACATGCGGTATTTATTGCATTATAGGAAGAAGTAACACCTGTGGCTGAAAGTTTGTTGGGCAGTTGCAGTCCTTGTGGATGTTATTTTTTCAGTGTATGTGTGTAGTTTACTTTGTCCTGTTTGAAACCATGGAAGAAGGCGCTCCCTGTCTACATGGATGTTTTTATGGGTGCACGGTTAATAAACGTTCCTGAAAACCTGACTGTAGTAAGCACGCAGTCAACATTCCAGGGGAGGGAGCGCTGCTCAGTGTAAGATGTGACAAGTCAAATACAAACCTAAGAGGATCTTTATAGTAGATTATATCATACAAGTCTTACAGTAATTGAAGATTATAAATGTAGTCCTTATCCACAATGGTTTATTTTGCTGTCCTTTAGTCTACAAAAAAAGACTAATTCACGTAAGTAAAAAAGGAACCGATGTTGATGTAATAATTGCTAAGTGCATGGAAGTGTGATTTAAATAGTTAGAGGGTGAAAACAGATGGACGAAGCATGGCACATAAAGGTCTGCTCTTCTATTTTTCCTCTTTCAATTAGTAGTTCCTTGTATTAGGCCTGCTCTCTCTTCTCTTGTGCTAGTACGCAGGATACATCTCTTCCCTTCCATGCCTTCTGAGTAACTAGGCTGGCCTCGTAATCTACGATAGACTAGTAGTTGCTTTTTAATACTGAATTCCTTTGGACAAGATCTATTTAGTATCTCTAGAAATCGCAGTGATGTAAAACTAACCTTCTTTTTTTCTCATATACAGACATCTATTACAGTAGTCCTTGCTACCTTGTCTCAACTCCAGTAGCTCTCTCCTTAGCAACTTTCTGGACTCAGTTGTAAAAATTGTCATCATCTCATGCACAATTCCTAAGGTCAGACTGCTGGTGGCATTCAAGCACCTACTTTGATTTTCAAAAGCAATGCCATGAGTTTAGGAACCCAAATGTCTTTGAAAACTAGTCCCATAATAACCCTGGTCCCCAATTCGTCCCTTATGAAGAGCTTATCAGAGAGAAAGGTCTGTGAAATGTATTGTTTTTCTTGTCAGGCCTTGTCTGAAAACGGACTAGAGCACATTCACCCTGGAATGTAGAGCTAATTATTGATGTCAAGAAATGCAGGAGAAACTGACTAAAAGGAAAAACAGCTCGGAGTCACTCTCCGTACCAGTCTCAGGCAAGTGAAAGCATTTATAGCAGGAAATGTAGGTAAGGTGGCATCAGACATATACTTCCAATCTTCCCATTTCCACCAAGAAGCAGACACACCTACAAACCCTTCTGATCTATCTTCAAAAGAACTACCTAGGAGGTTAGAGACCCTATTGATATAGTCTGGTACAAACATCAGAGCTCTTCCACAAACGCACTGACTAGCATCATCTACCAGAGAAAATACCGTTCACAGGTGGGCAGCTGTACCCTTGACTGGGCACAGGGAAAAATGACAAGGTCAAAGGCTGGTAAAACTTTTTAGTTTTATTAAAAGTTGGCAGTTCCATCCCTCCTTTTCTAAGCTGGGCAAGTGTCTGTTGTTTGGTTGCATGGGGTGGGTGGGGGGGGTTTCCTATTTTCCTGGGCTATAGGGTATTTTTGAGTTAGTGAGCTGTGAAAGCAAAAATAAGCAGCAACCACAAAGCAATTATCAAGAAAGCAGGCTGAGCAAACAGGGTATCTTTTTGCAATGAGTCTTCCTTCCTCAGAAGGACAGACCAGGCTTCAGTGATCCTGTCAGCTTGCATGAGATACAGGAAATGCCTGCCAGAAGCAGATTTCCTCTGGATGTCTTAAATGGACATGACAATGCAGGGTCTGCCAGCCTGCTGCCCCTGCAAGGCTGTGTTTTCTTTGTAATAAGCAATTCTAAGGCAAAAGTCCTTCAGGCTCATTAGCTCAGATACAGGTATAATTAAGCAGAATTGAAGAGAAGCTTTAGCTCCAGATTTATTTTTAGACTGAAGAGACCTGAATAAGAATTCTTAAGGATAAGGTACCTTATTAGATCTACAAACAGAGTTTTAAAAGTTTTGAAGTTTACTTGCACTCTGGAACATCAGTCCGCATCAGGAACAGTCTCCGTGCAGAATCTGACATTAACTTGACTTTCAATTCCTGCTTCAACTTTAAGACTTAGACGTTTGATACATACAGTCAGACAAAAATATAAGGATTGATCAGGTAAACTGACCCTGTCGAATAATAATGTTTATTTCAGTTACAGCAAGCATAAAGTTTCTGTTGTATTATTAAGGCACAGAACCAAGGACTGAGTATGTTGCTGGAGGTTAAAAAAGAAAAAAACCTAAACAAAACCACTTCAATCAGTAGTTCAAGTAACCAACCCATGGATCTTTTCGCTTCTCCTGTAAGATTCTTAATTCAAATACAGGTCAAATCAGCAGTACATGACACCCTAGCAACTGCTTTGGAGACCTAAATGAAGGGAAGCAATGGTCCTCGGGCAGATTCTTGTGGAGAAATTTAGCAAAGGCCAAAATCAGGTGACAAAGTAATTGAACTGAGATTGCTTCATGTTTGAAATACTGTGGGAAGAGACTTTTCCTCATACCGCTGTCATTGAGTTGTACTTGCTTTCCACATGGTGTTTCCATAGTTGTCTGCATTCTTCCCTTCCTTAACACTGAAGGATTATAGAGGAGTGGATCAGGTTTCCAAGTGAGCTGATTTCTTTCCTTAAATCTATGGCATTACTTGTATAGGTGAACAAGCAGTAAAAAGATCTGGTAAAGAAGAAAGTGTAATGTTTGTCTTGGGAAGACTTTGAAATATCTGAAGATAGTGAAACACAACACAGGCTGAATGGCAGGTGACTAGTTGAGTTCCTCACCTACAGTGACATGGCTGTCCCCTGTGAATGGTGAAATTCTCACTATCAGCTGTGGCAGCAGGGAAAGGTGTAAGGTACAACCTTTGCAAGTTAGACTGATTACTCTAAGCAGCACACACAAATATGGCATGTTCTATACTATAATTTAGTAAAATATTACCATAACACAAGTGGAAAAATGTTAGTTCGTTAGTACTCACTATAGAATTGAAACTTACTACCCACCCTCACTCCCAACCCACAAGCCTTAGGACGCCTTTCTGGATGATATTGCTTTCTCTCAGTGAAATGCTAAAATTCCTGGTTTGTTTTGAGTAACTAATTTCAGTTGCCTGTCTTCTCACTGGCAGATCATCTTCATTTTCCAGTCCTAGCAACTGCCTGAATTGCTTTGATCCACTCTGTACGCTCTGCGGATGAGGCTGCTTGCAGGTAATAGTGGGTTTCATTTGCTGTGATGATTTCAAAGAGGATGTTGTCAACATCATACTTCTTGGCTACAGGGAAGAAATAAGAAAGTCAGCTATGAGAGAATAAAGTCTTGTCTTTACAATGTTTCTTTCTTTACACACTGTAAGGGGATTTTCTTCCTTTCTACAGCTGTGCCTGATCAGGCCTTTGCAAACAGATTGCAAGATTGGGTCCATGAGATAGATCCCTCTCTTGGAGAAACAAACCATGAATTCTGCACATCTCATCTTCAAGAGTCTCTGGTTAATTGATCTCCAGTCATGGAAGGATCTGCAATCCTGCAGACAGGTCATATTCCCCAACCCTCCTGTGCCTTGCCAGCTACAAAAACGAAACATTTGAGTTCATGTCACATCCAGAATCTCTGGTTCTTTTCGTATCTGACCGCACAGCCTACACAGGTGCTGAGATGCCAACAGACTTTCTTGCTGGATATGATACTCTGCCTCTCCTGTGGAGAGGAGAATGCATAGAATGAGTGTTTCCTGTTCCTTGCAGCAACACATAACCGTTGCTGTTCCCACAACTTATGGTTTTGGGAGGGAACAGAATGTGAACAGCAATTTGTTGGCATAACCATTTCTAATGTAAAGCTTCCATCCCAAATTCATCAACTAAAAAGAGCAAACTCAGCTTACTTTGTCTAAGGCCAGTTATCCTAACATAGGGATGGTGTCATCCTTTTGACAAGTCTACTCTAAACAGCTGACAAAACACAAGATTCCCTGTTGCTACATTTACCACAGTATCCTTCTGCAGAAATTAAGACAGCAATACAGAGACTAGTTACTAGAAGAATTACTGAATCATTGGACATAGCTTTTGAGTAAAAACCACTTGTGATTTCAGGCAGATTGAAAGAAGGTACCAAAAACTTAGTACACAGCTCATTCAATATGGTTCCTTACAGTCTGGCATATCTTCCACTGCTGTCACCACGCAGCCTCTCAAGTGAATTGCTCCTAGTGGTTCTTCTCCCTGGTGAGGACATGAAATCAAAATGAAATGCAACCCTTCTGAAACTGTGGACATGTTAATATCTGGCTACAACTCCAGAATGGAAACAGAAACATTTGCTGACTTAGTATGTCACCTGGGAAACCAGGGGATCCTCAGCCTGTGTGAGACATGGAGGGTGGGGGGTATGGTAGGGGGAAGACCCGCAAATAAATAGGAAACCTCTTTGGGGATTTGGAATTCAGGATCTGCAGAGTATTTAGCATGTCCTGAACAAAGGTACAAGAAGAATATAAGCCTTGTGCCAACTGTAACTTTTCTTTTGATGTCACAGTGAATAGAAAAAAAAGTTTAGTTAGAAAAAGAGTAGATCTTAGAGGTATCCTTACCAAGCAGCAGGAGCAGCTGTACCCTTATTTACAATTTGGCCTCTTGTGCACTTCAGGACTGTGATAGTCAAAGAATGAAACACCTGTAACCCACAATGGCACTGCTCCTGCAGCAATGCAGGATGAAATAAAACCTGTGGGCTGAATCTACCAGAATGTCAGCGTTTGCGGGGCCGATTTTGCCCGTGGCAATGCTCCTTCCTTCCTTAGGGCACGGTTTGGCCCATTAGAATTACACAAGAAATGGAATGCCGTGTCTCAGCCTGACACAGAAAATACCTCATTTATAAACTACAAAATAACTGTATTGTGTTCATTTGCACTTATGACCTAGTTCATTTTAATCAAGTGAGAGCACACATTAATTCTAATTAATCACAGATAAGAGGTGAGAGCACAGTTCAGTATTACCTGTTCCCAGGTCTGGGTGGCACTTGCCACCCTGACTTGGCAGCCCCAGAAACCATCCTTCAGTCTGCTTTTCCAGAGGATGGCTAGGCCCTGTCAGCACAAACAGCCCCGCTGTCCTCCTTGGTCTTCCCTATCACACATTCCCATGCAAATACTCCGTTCAGATATTTCTACAAGGTGTTGGCCTTAAAATAAACAGAGAAATAAACCAAACGTCTCTTACTCCAGCAGGATCATAGTAATGAAGATATGCAGGGTCGTCTCTTAAAACAAACTTTCTCACTTTCCAGTTCTTCCTCCGATGTCCCTAGGAAAATTCAAAACCAGTAATGTCGTGAACTGCTTTGCCTGCAAGCACTTACAGTCAGCTTATCCACACATGAGAGAACAGGCAAATACAAAAGGGAAAAAGCTGAATATTTTGGACAGGAAATATTCACTGGAGTAGGACTTGAACCTGGCCTTTCTGCATCCCACTGTTTTGCACAACAACTGGGCTATCCCACTGGTTTATCTTTCTATTTTTTGTACAAATTAGAACAGTTTCAACAAGGGAGATTCCCCTAAACACATCTCAGTCTGGTAGCTATGACATTCATGTGAGGTCTGTGAGAACTGGGCTTAAACACTTGCCAGAAAACATGGCTGCGAAATGTCTTGCAGGAAGGTACCTTGAACTATTGGCAACAATGAGCTGAAGAGGAGAGCAGGAGCTTCTCTCCCTGCAAAGACAACAACAACAAAAAAGGCTTATCTGGCTCAAGCACCCTGGAGAGGGCTTGTGGCTGAGAAGCTCAAGCAGAAATAACACCACCTTCCGATATGGGTGTAGATGCCTCATTGCTTTCAGCACATCTAGATTTTCCCCACCCATTGCCTGTTTCCAAGACTGAATTCTCAGCAGCAGCAGTGACACTTCCAAGCAATAATCCACAACTCATTGAGGGTGACCAAATCCAGACTGACACTGGTGGAAGACTGTCATGAATCATTTCCTCTTGGCATTTCAAAATATTAGTTTCTCAATTAACTACGCTGTTTGCAAGGAAGCTCTTACTAACTAGGCAGAGGTGAATGTGGCAGGGTAAAAGTCAGCAGAAAGATGCATAACTAATTTATTCTACTGCTTTTGAGTAATCTGATTCAGCAAGAGAAATACAAGTGAGCACCACAAAAAAGTTCTTAGGCTCCCAAGGGATATTTTAACAGTGGAAGTTCAGACTCGATATTAGGAAACATTTATTTACAGAGAGAGTGATCAAACACTGGAACAGGCTTCCTAGAGAGGTGGTCGATGCCCGATGTCTGTCGGTGTTTAAGAGGCATTTGGACAATGCCCTTAATAATACGCTTTAACCTTTGGTCAGCCCTGAAGTGGTCAGGCAGTTGGACTAGATGATCATTGTAGGTCCCTTCCAACTGAACTATTCTATTCATTGAAAAATCCTGGTCTTGCCTTCAGTTCACTAATATCTGTTTGCAATGGCCTCAGAAAGTAAGGATCTTACCATGACGTTCACCGTATTGCTTAAAGTTTTGCTGGAAAGGAAGGTATACAGCTATTTTCCGTCTTACAGATGGGACAGAATCCAACGTTAGTGACTGGAAGGACTCCTTTGCTCAGGTATGCTGAAAAACTCTGTGAAAACTGGCAACTGAATCCAGTTGTGTGTCCAAAGGGACACTGGATTGGCAGCCTTTTTACCCGAGTTCAGTTCTGCATTGTACCAATGACTTGTCACATCTCCTGCTTTAGCATTCTTTCCTGATTAAAACTATAAACTGTCTTATTTCATAATAATAGCAATAAACCTTGCAACATTGGGCAAAAGCCCTGCTGCCATGCTACAGCAAACGTTCTTTATGCAAAGGCAAGAGGGACAGAGATGAAACCTGTCAAGTATGGAGACAGCATAGGCAAGCGTCTCTCTTCTCTAAAGCTTTTAGGTGTAAAAGAGTAATCTTGTATCCATGCAATATCATCCCAGTGACAGGATGGAACACGTGCAATACTGACCTGTTTCAGCAAACATCCTTGTTTGACTACTATGCCTCTGAATTCTTCTTTCAGAACCACATCATCATCACTAGAATTTCCCTCGCAGAAAAACCCACTGTCTGGCTGCATGACCACAGGAGGAAAATTCAGAAGTTACACAGCTGCTGCACATTTATGTACGCATACAAACCTGGCTTCTCTTTGGCTTCCCTCCATCCTGTTTTTGCCACCCAAAAAATCAACCCTTTTACTGGAAAAATCTCCCAGTGAAGTTGAGGAGCTCTCAAAGTCACCATGGAAGCATTTCAGTGTGAGGTAGGACTACACTAATGAGTCTCAGAGCATCTGAAGAGAGCTGGAGCACCTGTGTATATGTCAGTGCCCCCATTCTCCATGATTCTTGGTGTCACATTTCCTCCATGATGGACAGGCTGCCTCAATCCCATGATGTCACAGATTTTTGAATGCACAGACAGCGGTTCATATGAAGCAATGCCAGCACAGCCAATACACTCCAGGCTGGCCATCCCTGCACCCAACAGACCCTTCCTCTTCCTCCATCCATCACAACCATCTAGAATTTGGGAAGAAGAAATGCTCCATCTAGGCTGTCTTCAACAACAAGAACTGGCCCTAGTTTTTTTTAAATTTGCAATTTTCTATAGCTGTGATGTTGTGATGTGTGCACTGAGCATAGGCTGTCTCAGAATCCATGCATCACATCCATTCCACACCAGATAAATTGTGGTGCTACTTTCTGAAACCTTACACCATTCAAATGATGTAAAAGTAAGTAACCATTTGTATGGCTTAGAGTAAACATCTGTGCTGCCTGCTTGTATGATAGCGAGTCAGACATTGACCTGCTGTGGCCTCCTCATACCACATTGGTATTGAATCAAACTAGAAACAAGCTGAAAGCAAGCAGAGCACACATGGGCTGCTAGGAGAAGTGCCCCAGGTAGCCAGGAACTGTGATGGCCACAAGGCTGCCTCCACCAGCAGCGTCTCTGCTTCCTTTGCTGCACAGTTAAGGTCTCCCTACTAGGGACACATTCTAGGAAAAGAAATGAAGTAATGGGAGATTCGTTTTGCTGAAGTGATTCTATGTACATATTCTATAAACAGAATTGTAATATTTAAGCATTTTACTTGACAGAAGGCATACTTTTTTGTTAGCATAAGTTCATAAGCCAAACATCTTTAAAACAGTATTTGACCGTGATTGTGATATTGGAAGTTCTTCAAATTAATCTACAGAATATGAAGCAATAAATTGAAAAGGTTGGGTAAGCTACCCAGGACAGATGTTATTGGCAGATATTAAAAACTTTTGCTTCTCTACTCACAGGCAAGCTGTGTATGTGTGTGTGCACACACACTGAGTCAGATTTGATGGCTCTGCACAAAAATGGGTTTATAGCTTGTGTCACTCTGAGAAGCCCCATGATAATGAATTACTCTCTTCCCTTCCACTGAATCATCAGGGGAACTGATGGCTAAATTCTGATCGCTGGTTAAATTACCAGGAACAAAATCTAAGTTAAAAAGCACTCAGCTTGATCTCAGCACTCAGTTCACACTTAGAAGGGTGCCAGAAAAAAAATGTCCTGCTTACAAATATTAAAGTGAGCCAGTTCATTCTGAGTGTCATGTAGAGAAGGACGATTAACACAGATCTCTGGCATTTCTGTACAATCTTTCCTCCAGGACTTAAGAAACCCAATAAGAAGCCTGACAAAAGCAGAGCATCAGCAAGTCTAGGACAATTAAAAAAAACCAAAACAGAATGCACCACTCACAAAGTAATAGTAGGCATCGCTGAGATCTAAGAAGGGTGTGTCTGACAGTCCCTCAGCAGCAGCCTTGGACGTATCCCCTGCAGGCTGTAGGTAGCCTTCACTCAAGAGGGAAGAGGCAAGCATGAGACCTTCTTTGCGATTTCGGATGGAGTTGCTAGACACCAGCCAGTCAATCACAGAGGTGCCTGGTTACAAAGGAACAAACAATATCAGCCACAAACGAAGACAGACACGAAGAAGCCTAAAAATACACAGGCAACAAGCCTACTCCATCTATTCATCAATCTCCTGAAAGACATTCTTAGTGACAATGCAGAGAGCTAATCTGGAAAGGTGCCTGGGTCATCCAGTGAGGTACAGCCGATCCAACTGATGGGAGGGGCAGTATAACTCTTGAACCTGTATCTGAGGGAGAGGAGAGCTGGGAGGAAATGCAGGGCTGAGCTGGGAAGCCTCAGGGACAGGGACTGGGGAAGTACGAAGAACAGCCAAGACTGGAGAAGGCAGTCTTCCAGGCTGCTATGTTACTGACACAGTGCTGTTAAAACAGGGTGACTTTCGACTCCAGCACCCACAGATTTGACTTGGAGCAGGACAGAAGTTACAGTGTGACACAGTTTGTTGATGAAAAATTCAGAAAGGAATAATCCTTCTGGAGTTCAGTGTTTCATGCAACTTTCTACAAAGATCTACGTCAATCCTTCCTCTTCCTTGCCATGGCCATAACTGAACACTTTTTCAAGCTTCATCCTTTGAGCACCTCCTGTGTTGGTCAAGAAAACACCTGCCAGGTTTTCTTCTCAAACTTCTCTGTGCTCTACAGAGCTTAGAGCTGGTTTACCTATCTTTAGCCTCTTGGCCCTGTGCTCCCTTTATTGTATGGAAAAGAGCGACAAGAGCTCCTTACCTGTAAAGCAGTGATTGAACACTTTTTTATCTTTTTCCAGCTTCAACTCCTTTATTCCCTTTTCAGGATCTTTCATTGAGAGGTACAAAGCACTGTGCATAAAAAGAACCACAGAAACCATAAGCAAATTAAAAGCTTTAGCCAGTTCGTACAATAATATCATTGTCATTCACGGGGTCTTCATGTTTTGCTGGCATATTGCTCTCTGCAGAGCTATAGCATGGCTTAGTTTAATCTCCCGAAAAATTTATGTTGCAAAGCCTGGAGGCCTCACTACATCACTGTTACAGCTGCAGGAGCAGAGGGGGGAGCGCACAAATGTCTCACCACACCCCCATATTTTGAGAATGGAACAACTTGTGATCACTGTAGCGTGAACAGAGGAACACCCACTGCTGAGGCACCTTCACAGGGCCCCACGGTCTTGGTGCCAATAGGGGAGCTCACTGCTTTGCGCTATGTTCCCCCAAAGGTCCTTGGCCGAGCAGAAAACCTGTCACTGTGACATCTCCGAAGCCTGCATGCTCTCAGAGGCCTTAAGCAACCTCAGTGAACCCTGGTGTGACTTCCTTCCTCCCACCCACTTTTCACTTGCTCAGAACTCTAATTCCTCGGAGCTCTGGAATGACAAGAAGGATGAATATTAAATGTCACAGGCTAAGTCCTTTGGCCTGTTAGTCAGGGTGATCCTCTGCTGAAGCCTGTGAAGTCAGATTTAGCTGGATCTTGGCCCTGCGCAGTTTTACTGTCTTGTATGGAGCACTGTAGGCTCATTTGTATCTTGGTATTTACTGCTCAGAGGCAAAAAATAAGTTGTCCTTCCTTTTTTAAAGTACTGACAAACAGATGGCTTCCTGTGTGTGCCCTTTATCTCTTTTTCTCCCTTTGCCAGTTCCAAGTTTTCTGGCAGTCACCACTGTCCCCTCACCATCCAAAAGCTAGGCTAACATCAGCGCTTATCTGGAGAGCAAACAAAAGGTTTAAAATATTTTTGCAATCAATTATATATTGTATAAAAATGCTGCTCCTGGAAGAATCACACTTTGCCTTTTGCACCGCAGTGTGCTCAGAAATATCCTTATCAGCAAAATCCTTTGATAAATAAGCATGTTTTGGTAAAAGATCATGTATTAAAAATGGTCTTCCCGGTTCTGACCACTAGCTTATTTCT
The DNA here is from genome assembly GCA_013389945.1 of Fregata magnificens. Taxonomy (NCBI): domain Eukaryota; kingdom Metazoa; phylum Chordata; class Aves; order Suliformes; family Fregatidae; genus Fregata; species Fregata magnificens. The sequence continues at coordinate 33,673 of WAAD01027377.1, read as the reverse complement.
GCCACATTGTACACTCTGAAACTGTTAGTCATGCAGAAAGGACTCCGAGTGAAACCGGAGAGGTAGCGCGGACAGACATGTTCATAGCTCTTCCAGACCGAGGCTACATATCTGGCACACTGCCTGTAGATGGAAGTAACTAGGGGAGCAGAGCTATGAGAACAAACCTCAGGTTGATTGTTTCAGGCAGTCTGATAGACTTTCTTGTGGATTTTCTGGCAAACCTTTGGCCTCCATCTATGCAATGAATTGCTTTCTTGATATCCCGTACCCAGGCATCTCTCTCCTCCAGGTAGGCAGCTTGAAAAAAGTGGTCCTGCTGTTTGGCTGCAGTGAGCTTGAAGACAAACTGGAATGACAAATTATGTTTTTTTTAAGAAGTTACTTTGGTGTAGCCAGTTGGGCATGATTAACCCAGTACCACCACGACATACAGCCTACCTGTGCCTAAGGGACTATGGAAAGTGCCTTAGAGCCACAGTTAAATTAAAAAAAACTCTGAAGAAAAACATGAACAGGCAGTACAGGTAACTGACTCCTTTTCTTATTTCCCTGTGAGCAATCCTGACGTTGCCAGTACAGCCAAGGTGAGTGGCACTGATATAGCTGCTGATTTTAACTTTTGCTGGGAAGTTCAACACAGCTGAAAGGCTGAAGTGCCCAGCCCTTGCAGGCTTACAGTCGGTGTAAATTTGTCTTAATGTTCATAGAGATGTGATCAGTCTGAAGGAGGAAAAAAACTCCACATCATGTTGCTCAACTACTGATTCACAAGGGGGAGAAAAGGTCACAGTCACATTGGAGGATAGCTGAACACATTTGCAGCCTAGCAAACCTTTAAGGGCTTGGCAGGGAGATGATACATCCAACCCTTGGCTATACCTTATGATCACTACCTATCTAAACACACTAGCAACAATCGAAAGGCTGTATTTCCCAAAAATGAGAAAAGATGTTTTAAAGGTAGTTCTAAGCAGAAAAAAATAACACCAACCTGAAAAAAACCCACCACAAAGTTCACACTGTTTGATCTCGTTTTCACCCAGTGATCTTTTGGATGGAAAATCTGGATCTAATTACTCAGGCAAGAGGGTTTCCACTTCCTCTAAAATATAGTTCCCCATAATTTGTTCCATAGTTGTATTAGAATAAATACAACAGGTTGTGTCTCAGCGGGCATCTAAAAATGACAGGCCAATCAGCAAGCAAACAGCATGCCTTTATGAGGGCAAGTAAAGTGGAGACTATCGTCAAAGAGCAGAGAGCAGTGAATCTACAGCAATGAAATCAAAACACTGAGTCTACTGAAGCCCGTGTTTGTAAATGGCACATTTCTGAACATCCCTAATAGGCATCTTCCAGATTGTTGCCAATAGGAAAAATTCTGACACCCTGAAATTGTGCAGAAGTCCCGCTGACTTTCATGGAAGACAGATTTCAAACTTAAAAAGCAGTGGATCCTCAAAAATCCATTTCAGCCAGAAAAGTAACCATTTCTTATCTGTCACTGTTCATATTTCCAGCAACACCCACCTTTTCTATTATGCAGTAAAGAGCTACATCCTGAAAATCAATGTACGGTGCATGTGAAAAGCAAACAGACAGATCTCTCCAAATCCCATTATCCAAGAGTCATGCTAACACATCAGATTAACAGAATGAAACGTCAAAGCGTTAAAGCAAGCTTTTACCGAAGGAAAAATCAGCATTCTCGAAGTCGAAGAGCTGAGGAGCAACGTACAGTGAAATGCTAAAGAAGAGTTTTCATTTCTGGTACACAGAGGAGACTGGGAAAGCTCTTTCTCTTAACTTTGGCTTTTAGAAAGCTAGGCCACTAAGCTAGACATACAGGCTTCCTCTGAAATTGGTGAAGAGGTTGAGTCTCCAGTCCTAGAATTGACCAAGTCTCCCTCTGATGATGTGTATCTGTGCTTTTGAGAAAATTAGACCATTAGACTGAACTAAACACCAGCATTTTAGATAGTTTAATTTAGGACAAATGAATCCGACTATGAGCAACCACACACGGTAATGCTATCCACAGGAAAGCCATGGGGAGAACAGAGAAAGCACAAGTATAGCAGAATTAACATCACATTAAGCAATGATTAAACTTCAGATCAAGTACAGTGAACAGTGGTGAATGCATTTTGAAATAAAATCTCAAAATATGCAGTTGTAGCCTCTTCTGAATAGGCTCTCTGTTTAACAAATCCAGGATTGCTTCCTTTCCCCTCAGCACCTGCTTTTTGCAATTGATTTAGTAAACAAAGTGTGTTGGTGATATGCCCTGAGGTTTCAAGCTAGGCCCTGATGCAGATACACAAGCCAATTCAAAAAGCTGACATCTAACCAGATGAATATAAAAGTCTGCTCATGGCTCAATACTCCCTGCTCCAAAATGGGCCCAAGTAAGGGAGACTGGACTTAAAACTGACCTAATGAGAATTATCCCACTCTTCACCCTACAGAACGCCTGTCCTAAAAATATACTTTAATTTCTAGCCATATGAAGCAAATGTATGCAAACCACTAAGAACCAGAATAATTCCCATAAGAGGAAGAACTGTGTGTTCTGGCACATAACCAATGAGAAGGCAGGATGGAATGCAGAGGCATTGGATTCAGCAGTACAGTAAAGCTATAAAATGTAAGATACAAAAAAATCATGATACTACATTTTCAAGGAATACATGTAGAAATTTAGGTTTAGTCGTATTGGGCAGTAACTACTTGTAAGAACAATCCCAACGATGACGTTGCTCATATGAATGAGCATGTTGCAGTTTTGACTGTTTGAACAGTGCAAATTTTAAGAGAAAATACATCTCCAGGGCTATTGGTCTATGGACTTGCAGAACCATCTCACCAACTCAGTAAGGAGGATCTGCTCCAAGACGGGCTGAAGTGATTTGGATCGCAAACTCTGCATCAGATCTTACTTATGAAAAGGTGTTTTGGGTGCCTCAACCCCCAGGGCTGAGATCCTTCCTTTTTTCTCTATTCTCCCTCAGAAAAAGCCCCAGCTACTAAAATGAAACAAAATATAAAACTCATTATGTAACACATTGCAGTCAAAGGAACGATCCTCAAAGACTTCATCACCCTTCAATACAGATGCAATGCATCTTCTGCGAAGTGGTACATCCTCAAGCAACCCTTTGGGCAGGTGGGGATCTCTATCACTCTGCCCTCAGCAGCCATTGGATACTTCAGACCTCTCCGCCTATTTTGTAGAATGCACATAAGCTGGTGAATTATCTTTTCATTATTGTTAAATGTGTTACTGTTAGTGACATTTCCAAGCAACTACTATAGACCAATACTGATGTCAGTGCCCCTGTGGGAGTTAAAGAAAAACAAACAAAAAAAACCACCCCACAAAACTGTTTGGAAAGGAATGCTTTGTGAGAAAAACTTAATTTCTACCATTATAATGTAGTATCTGTGATACTCTTGAACACAGTACCCTTCTCCCCATGCGTTATACCTCACGTATAGAGTAAGGAGTGCTATACTGAGATTTGTTAATTAATGTAGGAACGTGGTTTCAGAGCAGCAGAATTAGAACCAAATGTGTGCAGATATACTTAATTTCTGTTCCTTTATTTGGTTATTTACTGTTCCTGCCCCATGCTCTAGTCCCTAGACATAATTATGCTTCACCTTTATTATTCATGGTTTGCAAAAGATCTAAAGCCAAGTGCTGTAACAAAGAGCTTCCAGCCAGTGCCCAGGCAATGCACTGACACACAGCCATGCTGGCTGAAGCAGAAGGTCAGATCTGAAGCTGTAGGTGTTAAACAGTAAGGTTTGCTCAGCCATGCCCAAGGGTGGCTCAGATGGGAGCAATAAGGAAGAGTAAATGGGCTTGACCAGCAGTCAGTTTCAAACCCCCAGTACCTAGAGAGAGCTAGGAAGAGCAGGTAGCTCTTGATGACCCTGCTGGGGTGGGATTTCCAAGGTAATAGCCCTCTAAAACCTTTTGTTCCCAGGAGAAGCAGCCATCTACAACTTTGACTCAGCACAGGATTAACAGCAATCTTTAATTCTCTGCCCCACCCTTTTATTGTACTGCCTCAAAGAGAGCTTTTACGTTGAGCCCCTTTTTCTTAACAGATGTAAGTCTAAAAAGACTCCGTAAGAATCAATTTTTTTTTTTCATATAAATGTGGGTCTGCACAAAGAAGAAAAAAGAAAGAAAAAATAAGAGAAAGAAAGAAGAAAAGAAAGAAGGAAAAAGGAAAGCCAGCAGGTTCAAACCTGACACCAGGGACCCTGACTCCACTTACCACAAAACCTGAGGACAGGTATAATTCTCCTCACTGTACTCATAAGAGAAAGGGAAGCTTGCGCTCTCATGCACTCTCTCACACTTTCTTTCTATTTTTCTAATGCTCTCAGAGACTTCTATCTTTAGTCAGGCATCCTTGCGGTAAATTTCTTTAAACTGTAATTGGATAGTCTTCCAGATTCTGGGGGACCCCTTTGTCAGGGGAATTCCTGGGGGTATAATGCCTATTTGATGAAACTGAGTTGCTGAAATAACAAGTGACTGACTAAAGATATGATTCTTTGCTCATACTAGAAATCCTGTTTTACCAACAACTATTTTTCAGGAACCCCATAACAAAATATATATGCTTGTACATTTATCTTCCTGTATCTTATTTTCTGTCAAACAAGACTCTGAATTTGTGTGAATATAGTGATCTGTGTGTTTCACTGGGAATTGGGACCTCAGTCTGTGCACTTGCTACCCTCGACCTTAGAGATCCCAAATGTGCAGGCAACATTTTAACTTTCTCTAAATCAGTTTCGGTTTTTGTTCCCTCTCTCTCTCTGAGTGTAGATGTGACTTAGTCACTTGCAAAAGCCCTACAAGTAACAATGCAGTGTAAGACTAATACAGATTGCATGAATATGAAGTGTGTGGGGTTGGGTGGTTACGAAATGGTAATAAAAAGGTTTGGAATTACAGCTTTACTTGGGCATTTGTGTCATGGCATTTACCTCCTTTCTGTCTGAGCAAGCCAATTGTTGCTCTTTGACAATAAATAAATGCTTCCACTGCTCATGAAATAGTTTTCCACACCTTTATTCTGTGACAGCTAGATTTATATTTAATACAGGAGTTGTGCCATTCAGCTTCTAAAGTGTCCTCACAACAATATAATTTAGCTCTGCTCTCTGACAGACTCAGAGATTTAAAAAAAAAAAAAAAAAAAAAATCACTTTCTGAATTGCTCCTCCTGAAGTATCCTGAATTTTTCCTGAGCAGTCACACCTTTCAAATACTGCACAAGCCCAAGCCTGCTTGTGACCTTCTAAGACAAGTGAGAGTCGCCACTAGGATGAGTGTAAGGAATTTGTAAACACCAGCCTTTTGCCCCTTCAGTGCCTCCAGGAGTATAAGTATACTGTCAATCATAGTTATAAAAAAAGTACTTACCATTCTTTTGCCAAAATCTTGGCATGGGCTGTTAATAGAACTTCCTTTTAGTGGGACCATCCCTTTGGGGCTATTGTCAGCCTTCCGCTTGTAGAATTCAATTCCATCTTCTAAGAGCACGACCCACATCGGCTTCCAGGTATTAAACATGCTGCCCTGCATCAATAAATCACAGTTTATATTGCGTTCAATAAATTACTCTTCGCATGATATCCACTGAAGATATGACCTCCCAGGGAGTGTCTGACTGACACTAAAATAACTACAGTTAGTGTCTCAAGGGGAACATACCACAACCACACCCATCTTACTATGCAGTTAAAAAACATTGTTGTTATTCTTCTGACCACCATTAATTTCCCCTTGCAGTCACCCCAGCCATAAACTTTTCCAAAATGGCATTGCCGGCCCCAGCAGGTGTTTCTTTTCATTATCAGTTAGTCCCAACCACTGTCTTCAAGATGACATAGTGGCAACAGTATGAATAATCCTCAAAATTCTAGATGTGAACTGGCACATTAGGACTGTCTCATTAACTCAGGCATCCTGTGCTGTATTTAGGACTTGATGCTACAATACAGTCAGTCATTGAGGCTTGGCTGTCTGATAAGCTAGAAGGGCAATGAAGCTGGTGAAGGGTCTAGAAAACAAGTCTTATGAGGAGCGGCTGAGAGAACTGGGGGTGTTTAGCTTGGAGAAGAGGAGGCTGAAGGGAGACCTTATCGCTCTCTACAACTACCTGAAGGGAGGCTGTAGTGAAGCAGGTGTTGGACTCTTCTCCCAAGAAACTAGCGATAGGACGAGAGGGAATGGCCTCAAGTTGCGTCAGGGGAGGTTTAGATTGTACATCAGGAAGAATTTCTTTACCGAAAGAGTGGTTAGGCATTGGAACAGGCTCCCCAGAGAGGTGGTGGAGTCGTCAACCCTGGAGGCGTTCAAAAAAGGTATGGACGTGGCACTCCAGGGCCTAGTTTAGGAGTCATGGTGGTGTTAGTTGATGGTTGGACTTGATGATCTTAGAGGTCTTTTCCAACCTTAATGATTCTATGATTCTATAAGAAAGCACACGTCTCAGAGGATTTCTAGACACATAAGAACAAACTGTAAGAGTAATGAATAGTTCAAGGGCCTGAGGCTGCAGATCTCCAACTGCTGTGATGAGGAATTGAAGTGCTTCATTTCATCTTTTAAAGCTTTTACTTCCTATTCCTGAAACACAGCTGTCAGATGCAAGAAATACAGAGATAAAGACACGGCTGGATCCTACATATAGTGAAACACACCGCAAAACTCTCAGGGACTCAGAGAGGAATGACCTGTTTCTCTGTGTTGAGCATGATTAACCGCTAGAATTACTGAGACTGTTGCACTCTAGCTGACCTCTCTGGCCCTGCCTGCAACCAGCTTCAAAAGCAGTCATAATCCCAGATACCCAACTGACTTACTGCTCAGCCAAATGAACATTTAGATACGCTGAATACCAACAGTTCCTCTGAAGAGTTATCAAAGCACAACCTACATTTGTGGGCCCCGAATCAGAGGCCATCCTTCAAAAATATTCATTTCCCTTGCTCTTTCTGTTAAAGAGATTTATCCTCCTCCTCCAACAACTCCATCCACAGCATCCCTGTCCACCTCAGACCATGGTAGCTGAGCAGTGCTAAAGCTGCAGATAGAAGCAAGGCAGCCACCATTGTGCTGTGCAAATAGCTTGTTTTGATTTGTTAAACCTGAGAGCTGGGCAGAATTAGTTACATTTGCATTTTCTATTTCTCCAGAAGTGAATGGGACAGAAACACGCTGAATTTTTTATTCCCCAAATGAACCCTTTGTCTGTCACATCCTTTTTTGCTGCCCTACCTTCCAAGAAAGGCCTTTTGCACTGTGAATCAGACCTTATGTTCAGTTACAGGGTGGGCAGGGAAAACTGTCAGCCGAGATCTTATCAAGAGCAGGACCTGCTTCCAGCCTCTGCAGCCCTCACTGGAAGCAGAGGGTGCCCCACAAATGAATGCTACCTTCCAAAGGGAAGTCACTGCCCTGGGGGTTGTCTGGAAACCCAGCTAAACAGGGGACTACAAAAAAAGTCTCATCTAGGTACCACATATGGGTTGTCTGCTGTTTTCTTTTGATTGTTTTGGTGGTTGGGGTTTTTTGGTTTTGTTTTTGTTTTGTTGTTGGTTTTTTTTTTTTTTAATAAGCCATAAGAATTTACCATTTTTTGAGACTCCAAATTGACCCACTTGTTGATTTTCTGCTAAGAAATCAATTAGGATGATGAGAACAAGAACTGTTCCAATTTCCTTTTATTTGTGGGTTTACCACAGGTTACAATGCTTCTGCTTATAAACAGACAAGTCCAGTACTTCCTGAACACGAAACTCTGATACACTCTGCCAATGGAAGCCACCGCAGAGCAGTGTTAGACTGGCAGTCTCAAATCCACGCCATCAGCAAACCCAAACTAAAAATCAAATTGTCACACCTACTCCAAAGACTGCAGATGAAAGGGTGTTCCTTCACTTGCTCTCTGAAAACATTAGCCACTTTAAAAACACACGCAACTTCCCTTTGGTAGAACAACTTATTTTATAACAGTGGCAGCACTAGAAGATTATAAAATTAGCTGTTTCTTATGCTCAGATGATGACACAAGGTCCCCAAAATATACAGAGGTTTAAGCTGACCTAAATCAACACTGAAGTCTGAACCCACATTTACTGGAAGTCACATTGTCCCAGCTAAAGCACAGACCCCCAAGCACAGCACTGTTCCCCAGCCTAAAGTAAATATCAAGAGGAGAAAGTCGGTGACAAATGGCCTTCATTCTCTGCAAAGAGAGCTGTGGCTGCATGGATAACTCCTTTGGGAGGTCAAATCTTTGGTTTCACTTTACAGGCATAAAGGAGAGGAGGAGAGTACATAATTAGCAGGTAAGGTTAATCAGGAGCATGCTCATCCTTGCTGGAAGCTCTGGTTGTGGAATTCACAGCAGCCTCACTGATATATCAAACAGCTGGTACCCATTCGATCTGTATCTTCTGCTCCTTTCGCCCTCCAGCCCTTGCTCTAGCACACTGCTGCTCCTCACCACCAGCATAAGCTCACTTCTGTAAGGACGAGCCTCCTACGAGGCTGTTCTAAGAAATGGGCACAATTTCCACTTCCCTGTTGCTACTGCAACAGCACCCAGTGGCAACTTTAGTAGTACCTGCGCAGAGAGACTTTTTGGGGACCCAGCACCCACAGGAATGTGAGGGACTGACACTGGCACATCTGTATGCATCTTTTCCCCGGCATACCCAGCCAGGCAGACAGTTTGGGATTGTCCCAGTGTCTAAATTTCCAGCCATTCCCCTGTCATGGTGGAATATAGATCGTGAGCCACTTGCTCAGGCCATTGGAACTAGAGAGCTGCAATCTGCACAGCACGAATTTGGCTCTCTCCTTCCTCATGACAGCATTACTGCAGCTTTGTGATTACTTTATGAACTTACTTCCTTTCAGTGTCCGTGGAAATAAGACTGAGGAGTGGCCCCTTCACAACACTGGTCCCCAGATTACAGATCCCTCCAGCCAGCTGCTCTAATGAGTGAAATTCTCATTTTGATGAGCAGAGACACCACAGGAAAGAGCTCCTCTCTTGCTTCAGGACTGACACTGTTTAGTTAGGCTGCTTTAAGCCAGACTGATCTCACTAAGGACTTAAATGAAAGTCAAGGCCTTATCGTATAGGCTCTACCACAAGACTCAAGAGCAGAGGTTGCTGTGGGGCAGCGACTGCCTTCCCAAAGAAGGGAAGTGCCCGTGGCCCCACACACTGTCTCTAGGCCAAGGTGATCTGACCTCTTTAATCTCACTACGCTTCCTTGATGTTTAACTCAGCGATCAAGAGCAATCGAGGAGGCTGTGGCCATTTCAAGCTGTTACCTGTTTTGCCAAGCTTCCACTAAGGGCATGAAGTTACTTAATAAAAATACAAACCGTTTGATCCAAAGTTACATCTGAGATACGTGCAAAATACCTTATGTAGTATTCTGACAAGATATAACTGCTAGCAAGTACCTCTATAATCACTAACACCACATTGCTTTACTGCTCAAGGAATTCTGTTCATTTGCCTTTTCTTTTTGGAAAAAATGATCCTTTTTTTAATAACTGAAACCAAAGTATGTTTCCCTACACCTCCCCAACCTGTTCAGAGTTAGCTTCCTCCTCCACTCAGTCCAAAACCTCCCACTTACCTTCTTAACCAAGTAGCCCTCCCTTATGCGCATCGGTTCTCGCTCCATGTCTCAGGCAATCCTGCTCTCAGGTCTATCAGCACTGGCAGTTAAGTTCCTCTGGCAGCAAAGCCTGTGGGCTGGCGTTTTTACAGTACAGCTGTGTCACTTTCACAAGTTCCTCTGCCTGCTAATCACATGAAAACAAGCCCATTTCCTCTTACAGAGTGAGAGATTGGGAAACGCAGAAGCACGTGGGTATTTATAGTTTGCCTCTGACAGAACAGGCAACAGCCTGACAAAATGCTCAACTGTATCAAATACGGCCAGCCTTGATGACAGAGTCCTGGGAAATTAAGTAAGCATTTTAGTGCCCAATCCCAAGAAATCAGGCCCACTCTGCAAATACATGAACTCTAGCAAAACAACAAATATGGTGGTGTACTGTGTTGCTGCTTGATGCATGCCAAAAGGATCTCAGAGACAGGTTACCAACTCACCGCTTCTGTCACTTCATCCCATCTTTGCAGTCTGACTCCCAGTAGGTGAGCACGTGGGGTCTGGCAGTGAGCTGGAGGGCCCTCGCTTGGTTAATGACAATGCGCCCTCTGCTGATACAAGAAACTTATTTATCAGACTTGATCAGGTTTTGGAGTTTGATGCTGAGGCCTCCCAAAGAGGTTAGCTGTCAAATAGGCATAAATGGATTAGACCAGCACATAACATAAAGCACTGCAGAATGTCACCTTCTACGAACATCTTTTACTTGCTTCAGAGCTCATTTGGCTATATTTGGTAAAAGATAAGGCAAACCCATAATCTTCCAAAACTTGATATACACCAGAGTCACAATCCCTCTTCCCCATACAGAAGGAAGGGTGGTGGTATATGGGAACCAATAAGGTGGCTGCTGCATTGCCAAGAGCAAAGCATTCTCCCATGCACAAGACTCCAAATCACTTTTACAGCTCAGCCCACTAGATAAGGGTTCAGGCCAGGGTTACTCCATCTGTCACCTCTGCCACTTGTAAAGATCCCCAAACAGGGACTTTTTCTGCAGACAGAAATTCCTGCTCTCCATTTGACTCTCTGCTTGTCTCAGCTTTTACTCAGAAGTCTGACAAGGTCTGTGACAGAGGATCAGAAGGTTAGAAGAGCCCTCAGAGACCTTCTCTAGCCATTCCTCACTGATGCTTATTTAGTGGTTCTCCCACAGATGAGACTCCACTCCTTCCTTGGTTATCTGTATTAGTGCTTCACTATCCCAACTGTCGAATGTTTCTCCTCACTGTCTGAATTGAGATTTTCCTTTCCAGACCTTTCTCAACTAGCTGCTGCTTAAATGACCCCTCCAGTCTCATCTTCAGGCAGAGCACCTGTCTGTACCAGCAATCTCAGGCTATACAGTTTGCAGGGCATTCTGCCCAAAGCATACCTTTTTGTGATGATTTTATGTATTATTAGGTTGTTCGGATTTTGTTTCTGGAACTTACAGAATCTCAGTACATTGTTCCTTTGCTCATGTAAATCACGCTATTGTGAGGATCTGACTGCTATTAAAGGCCCTGGTTGCTGACCAAGCCAATCACCCATTAGGCAGTTTGCAAATCAAAGATTCAATATATGCTTTCCAGTTCTCTGGCTGTCAAGTGTACTTGATATCAGCCAACAGATTCTATAATTATTAGAGGGACAGAAACTCACACATAGCTAATAAAAGCTTCATACTCTTTGGAAACCGAGCTAAAAGTAAAAATTTATCACTAAAAAGCGATCAAAAAGCTTTGTGTTACATTTACAGTAAAGAATCTGCCTACCAGTCCCCGGGCCTGGAATGAATTGAAGACGCATTCCAGAGTTCAGATGATCTAACTGAATTTCCAAGTTACATTTCTGTGAGGGCTCCCTTCATTTCCCATAAGCCTTAAAATGACACTTGATGGACTCAGGAGCTTGTAGACTCCTCCTGCATGATGTCTTTTTTGGTCAGTAATTGCTTTTGCTTTAAGAAGGTGAGTTATTTCCTTCTCTTCCCTTTCATTCCAGCAGTTCTATCTTTGGGAAAATGTACACTTTTTTTTTTTTTGCTCTGATTGGATAACCCAAAAATACAGGTCATAGACAATGACAACTCAAATTAAATACCTTTCACTGTATGGCTGGAAGCCAAACTATCCCTTTATTTGCTGCCTTGAGGCCATAATGCTACAGATCCTGGGGTGAGCATTAGAGACCAAGAACTGGCTCACAGTTAGCTCTTCCTTCTGTCTCTACCTTGCTGCCCCTCAGACCTGAGGAAAGGAAACCCCTTCCCCAGCTGGAAGGGCTTATGGGGAACAAAGACAAAAGAATCTGCCAGCATTTTCCTCCCTGCAGGCAGCCTTTCCACAGGTTTTCCTGCTCACCTGCTCCTGCTGGTTCAGTGTTTGTGCTGAGTCAGGATGACAGGGCCCTGCACGATAAATTGATGATATGAAATGTCCAGGGACAAATCCTCTTCAATAGAACATCTATATGACCTTATACTAAGAAGTGGTTTAATGTGAACAGAAAAGGATGCTGACTCCACAATTTTGCAAGAGCTCAGTTTCTCATTTACCTGCATTAAAAGCCCTTGGAGGTGTGAAATGCAATTCTAGACATAGTGGCACCAAGCCAATGACTCCAGAATTTATCATTAGCTGCTTAAGCAACTCAGTGTCAAAGCATAAAATTACCTCCAACCAATATTAGCTGGAAGCAACTACTTTTATAACAGTTCTTTTCTCTGTATTGTTTCTATTTCGTCTTCAAAGCTCAGCTACTCCTTTTGCCCTTCTACCTTCTGTGTCTGGAACAATCCTTTTCTTTTAACACTGAGGCTTGGCTTCATTTATCACACATCACCACAGGGAATCAGCACTTCATCTCTCCCCAGGCAGAAATGTGCCAATCAGCTAAATCATTCATGTGAAGCAAAACAGTCCTTAACCATACAGTGGCCATGGCAGGTGTGAGGGACACCCTGGACTGCTGATGCACGCCTTCTTTGTGCAGCCATTCCTAAAAAGCAGCACCAAGCATGAGAGGAAGAGCTGTATTTCTTCTAGCTCTCCACAGAGGGGAGGATAGAGCTTTGTCTGGTAGAAAGTAACCTGCACTGTGGAAACCTGCTATAACTTACCCTGTTCTCCCCATTTCTGTTTGAAGTAGGTAAAGGTGCGCAATGCTGGATTAGCAACATTTGTCACAACAGCACAATCTGCAACACAGCTGAATATCTTAGCTCAGCTTACTGGCGAGTGATCTGTTCTTGTACGGGAGATCTTGCTGCTGTATTTCCTCGGAAAATTCTGGGGTTTTTTTCTGCTACTTCAGGGTCCACTCCTGCAAGCATTAAAAAAAAAAAAGTGATCAGCCACATTTATCTGTGCAAGGGATCTAGCTGAGAGACTGATGGGCGTTTATACTGAAAATTGGAACCGTATCTTTGCAAATAAACATGTCAGCTGCAAGGAAGACAGGCGGTTTCTCAGCTTGTTACATCAGCTTCACTGCTCTCTCTACTAGCCCTTGCATAGCTATTCTTCAAACGTGTCTGCTGCATTGTAAATGCCATAAGCCCAATCCATCTGTAACAGAGCACGTGAGTTCTCCATAAATATGCATCTCTCCAGCAAATCAAGCTGCATTTCCAGGGGAAATTAGATCAAATGCTGTATGTTCAAAATTATTGTCTACATGGGCAAAACAATATACACAAGTGGTTTGCAAAGGTGATAAAGACTCAGTCTGCCTTATAGTTCAGTAAAACCCTTTCCCACTTCTACGCAGAGGTCTCAAAAAAATTACAGTATTAAATTGAGAGCTGGCAGGTGCAAGTCTCAGCACAATTCACTCCATATGGAATCACACATATGGCTATTTTTAGCGAATGAGAGATTGTGGCTTTGCATCCACTTCTCGAAAAGAAACCCAAAACCGGGACATTTCGAAATTTAACACTGTGTTAAGAAAGGAATCAAAGAGGGGCAAGCATGAAAAGACTATTACAGGTATTGTCCATGTCACCTTGGAATCTAAATGCTGTGGGTTGGCTGTCATAAATGAACCATCTTGTTCTGACCTCAAGGCACATTTTATATATTTATTGTGGAGCTATGCAGCAGGATTAGCACATTAACTCTAAGTGGGAAGGCCTGCATAAATGATAATACTGAAAAGCTTATGCAGTTGACATATTATCAGGCATAGAGAGATCATATTGAGTGGATGTAGTTGAGAGACCAAATGGATTTCTCCAGAATGTTTTCTAGACAAATTGGACCAGCACAAAGCATAGGCCATGGCTTATCTGCATATTAGCTCTGACTTTTCATTGGATGCATCCAACCTCACGTGTGATGTACTCACCTCTCCCCTACAGCAGTTCCCCACCAGTGATACATGCAGGTGATGTAGTCGCAGCAGGGAAGGCCTAGGCACAAGAGAAAGGTCTTGGAGGATGAAGCTGCAGTGTGAGAAGACTTCCCTAGTTCTGGGAAGAAAAAGAGAGATGAGAATAGCTGAGCATGCTGGCTGCAGCTCACTTGAAGGAGCTCACCACTGCCTTCGAAAGCACTAAGGGGTTTACCAGGGCACAGAGGAGTGCTGCAATTTTCCTGCCCCAAGGGAAGGGAATTACCTTCATCTACCTTGCTGACTCCAGACAACAGGCTGGGAAGCCTCGGGTGCCAGGAGAACAAAAGGTAGATTTGAAGGACTGAAAAAACCAAAAAAAAGCAGTTTTGCACTTTACAAAGACATGAAAGATTCTAACCCCCACCCCTCAACTGTAGGTGTAGAGAATGGAGGAATAGACACAAATTTCTCTCTTTGTTCCTCGAAGTAAATTACTGCTGTGGCTTAAGAGAAATGGGACCTTGTCCTAAGTCCATGACGATCTATTTAGCTTTGAATCTTGTAAAGGTCAGCACATTTACTCTGTGCTCCTAGCAAAACCACGCTGCCTCCTTCTTCCCGCAGGTATTTTGCTCCATACAGAATATCAAGCAATTAATATCAGGTAACCATGCAGCAGCCTGGGGGCTGGGACCCATAGAAAATCCCCATGAGGACTGGAAGGGCATGGGTTTCTCTAGCCAGGGCCCCTTGGTGAGGGGGCAGCCCACAGCATCAGGCACCTCTATGGGGATAGGCTGAGGTCAAGCCAGGTAGTCAGCCTGCAGGTCAAGATCAACAGCATCCATGGCTAGATATGTCTGTGGCAGAGCTGGAGACCAGCACTCCTAAGCGTAACTCAGGAAGGAACTGAAGGCCTAGGGCAGAGCTGAAATAGGGCCCATGGGCAGAGCTGTGGGTGGAGGCCCCAGGTGATGCTGGTCAGGGCCCTTAAGTGGGGCAGCAACAAAACTAACCTCCCAGAAAGACTTAGCAAAGGCAACCCTTCCCCTTGATCTACACTGATAAAGAGCATCTGGTAGGATGAGATAAGTAAATGTACTAACGCATGCAAAGTAATCAGATGGATAAAAAGAAAGGCAATGCCTACATTTACAATTCTTTCTTCATAAATGTTCTTCTCTCACCACGTTTCACTTTCACATGGGAAAACAGTTACTCAGTTTATGTATACATAATCTATAAAATGATGGGGTTTTTTTAGTTCTCCCTCATGTTTGCCACTTTTTGCCATAGTGGTCTGGAATAAAGTCACATCCTGAGCTGTGTCCAGAGAAAGATGATCACTCAGGCAGAAATAATAAGGGAAAAAAACCTCACTATAGATCTGGCCTCTCATGTACTTGGGAAACTAATTGCAATCAATGTCTTCAGCTACACACAATTTACTACAACATGATATGTCTGGCCCATGAAGCGAGTAAAACTGATCCCTAGCAACGGCCATTATTCTTCACTCACCACTTTAAGTGAGACTATCAGATTCCCCACATGTAAGGCCTCTGTGATTTTGTACTGAATTACATTTAAACTTAGAGAAGTGGGAACTGCTGCAAGCAAAACTTTCAACAAGCCACAAAGTGCAGCGGTTTCAGCAAAATATAATGAAAAATGAGAATTCTCTTGCAATGAGCAAAAAAAGATAGGTAGAAACGCACATGTGATCTTCTTTTGTGGAGCCGTACTCTTATGAGATACGTATCTATATATAGCAGTTGCTTCCTTACCTGAAAACCTGTGCACACCACTTGATTTGCTGATAACTTCCAAGATATTTTCAAGACCATTCATTGTTGACCTCGAGAATGGTAGAGGGATTCATTATACCTAACTTTTGGTGGGCTGCTTTTAAGGACCTTTAAAGTCAGCAAAGATCTTTGCAAGAAATCGATGAAGTTCAGTGTATGAGTCGTGAGCAAATGTTGGCCCCCACTGTGGGATGAGTTGCTCCTGCAACTTACTACTTGATTAGATACAACTACTCTTTGATTAGGTGCCCTTTGACAATACAAGAGTCTTAAGCGACTCATCAAGGCCAAAAGATTCTTCTCATGCATTAACATCAATAATGCTGCTACCTCATCATACATAGGGAAATGTTGGGGGTTTTTTAATAGCATTTGCTTTACTCTTGACTGTTCAGTGGGAAAAGCAATGACTGCATTGTGTAACAACTTCTCTGTAGGGGAGTCCCTGCTGCCAGTGACTGCTATCGAAGGTGGGATGTTATGTACAAAACTCATCACATACACAGCTCTGAGGCAGGGATCATGCCCTGCCCTTGTCTTTGTGGAAACTGGCTCGCTAGACACATTATGAAACCTATCCTTAGCTGGATACCTAATCAAGGCAAATACAGTGGAATTTTTTTTTTTTTTTTTTTTTTTTTTTTTTTTTTGCAGAGGTTAAGTTTCCAGCAGAATGTATTCTTTTGCTTAATGTTCACAATAAAATTACTTCACTAATTAACTTGCATGCAGCAAGAAATGCAGCTGGGTAATGCTATACCTTCCATTTGGCTTAGCAATACTACATTTTACCACCATGTGTACATCCCTGCTTTAGAAAAACAAAGAAGAGATCAGGTCTAGTACAACATGTAGCTGTGAAATTCTCCTAACAAAATCCTTAACTCTGCCATAATGTCTAATCAAACAAAAAACATATTTGTGGCCCAAGTCCTGTGTCAGCCATAAGAATGTTGCAGTTTTAACAGCAAACATGAATAAATGCAAAAGAATGGAAAGGATGCACAAACCTGCTCCTGGGTTGAAAGCAATCTCTAACTGTTAGATGGGAATGAGACCTGCAGAGAGTTGAATTATGGTACAACTTCCAGTTTCAAAGATCTTTCTCCTTGAAGAAATGGTACCAGCCATAGGTAAAGAGTAGTATTAGACTTAAAGAAATGAGATTCTGATCTGATACTGCAATTACAGTGGGATTTCTTTCTATTAAAATAAGAAGATTGCAATAAAGCGATCAAAAAAATCCCAACAGAAACCCTGAACCAAATATTGATATTGACTTCAGGGAGCAAGAAACCGACCCTCAGTCTAGGCGTGGTGGCTCACAAAAACCTTTTGCCGTACAAGGAGAGAGAAGAGCCACAAAAACACGCCTTTGCTCTCTGTCCTCCCTTCCCTCTCGGGCAGCTCTGGCTCCTGCGTGCCGCTACGCAGATGCTTCAGCCCACCCCAGAGGGCTCGATCAGCCCGCGGGAGACGGCTCCCCGCGGTGAGGGGATCAGCAGGGTGATTTGGAGGGGGGTCCCCTCCGACGAGACCCCCCACACTCGGCGCTGCCCGCCGGCGGAGGA
>WAAD01027377.1:0-15918 GCA_013389945.1 Fregata magnificens | reverse complement strand
AGGGTGGTGCGCCTCCGCCACCCAGATGTTGCGCCGCGATTAGGGGGAGGGAAAAAAACAAATGTATCATCCGCTGCTTTTGGGAAGGGCTGGGCTGGCTGGGATCCGGCAGCCCCTCCTCTTCCTCCTCCCTCCTCCTCTTCCTCTCCCTCGCAGCCTCGCTCTCCTCTCCCGGCCAGCCGCCTTCCGCGGAGGGGGCGAGAGGAGCGCAGAGCCCGCAGCCGCCCCGCCCCGGCGACAAGCGATGGGCGACATCCCCGGCCTCGTGAAAATCAGCGTCTCCCTCAAAATCCAGCCCAACGACGGGGCGGTGTATTTCAAGGTGGACGGGCAGCGCTTCGGCCAGAACCGCACCATCAAGCTGCTGACCGGGGCCAAGTACAAGATCGAGGTGGCCCTCCGGCCCGGCACCGTCCAGGCCACGTAAGTGCAGCCTCCCTGCTCGGGGCGGCTCCCCCGGCCCTCCCTTCCCCTCCGCTTTATTTTTAGAGGTTTAATATTTTTTCCTGGCAGGCTGACAGCACGGGTTTTCCGTGATTTCTCTCTCCCCCCGCCCTTTTGCTTTGGTGGCCCCGTTTCTAGGTCCCTGGCCAGCTGTTCCCAGTGCTTTGCCCAACTGGCTCGGGAGAGAGGCCACGTTTTGGAGTCGCTTCCTTTCCTCTCCCTTCCCCACCTTCTCCCGGAGCTCTTTCTAGCCCAGCTCCTTTTCTCCCTCCTTCCCCGAGGTTTGCCCTGGAGGCAGAGGGAAGAGGCCCCTCCAGCCCTGCATGTCAGGTATGTACCATGCCCGAGCCTCGCTGCAGCATGGCAAAGCAGAGACTGGGACCAGGGAGGATGCAGATGGGGAACCGGCCCTGAGTGAGGAGACAGCCCTGGAGAAGGGATTCGACTAACCTCTCTGCAGCTACTCGAGATCAGATCCCTCCTGCCTTTCCCTTCTACACCTTCCCTGGGTGACTGCAGAGCCCTGATATTTTTCAGGAGCCCCAGTGAGTCAGCAGCACCTGCAGGTCTGCTAAAATCCCTGAAGCATCCCGCAGCACAGAGGCTGCCAGCCCACATGCTGGCTCCAAGCTGCTAGGGAAGGGGACCTGCGGGGCTGCTGAAAGGCTGGATCCTGTCTCTTTGCAGGACAATGGGCATCGGGGGCGTCAATGTCCCACTGGAAGAGAAATCGAGGGATGCACAGGTGGCGTCTTACACAGGGATCTACGACACAGAAGGGGTGCCCCATACCAAGAGCGGGGAGAGACAGCCCATCCAGGTCAACATGCAGGTATGTGGTTCTCCAAGCCTGGCATAGGAAGACAAGGGAGTGCAGCAGGGGGTTGACTCTCAGAGAGGGGGTTGTGGAGGTGAAATATTCCATGGCAAAGTCTGATCACAGCTGCTGCACTCCTCTCTGCTTTGCGTCAGTAAGACCGCTGGTCAGAGCGTAGCTGGAAAACACAAGCCTTTCTTCCCCAGGGGAAGCCAAGAGAGCAGCAAGGGCCAGGAAGTGGTAGGGGGATTTGTAGAGATTCACGTAGCCCTTTGGGGTGCTGCAGGAGAAGGAAATGGGAGCTGAACTTCTCACCTTTTCTGCAGGGCATATTACAGACTTCAGGCAACTCCCACCAAGGTCTCTGGCTAGGTAATCCAGTCCCAAGCCCTTGGCATACAGAGACCCTCCTTTTGCCTGCCAGCACTGCCAGGTTTTTTGGAGCAGAGCATGCCCCAAGCACAAGGGGTGACTATTCTCCCCTTCTACCTGTCATCTGCAGGATGCCTGAGGACCTGCCAGAGGCTGAAAGCATGCGTGAGAACATACGCACACCCACCCACCCCTCAAAGGCTGTCTTCTCCCTTTCTTTCCCTATATGCTTCCCCATTATCCCCATTATCCCATTATCTCTGCATCTGCAAACCTAAGTGCTTATTCAAGTGGCTCCTCACCCCAACCTTAAAGAGAAGCTCCAAAGGCCAGAATTGATATATGCCGCGGCCTCAAAGTGAGATGACAAAAGCTTAAGCACGTAAGGCAGCTGAGCTGACAGAAGACAGGAAGAGCAGCAGGCAGATTTCCACAGCACTCTGAGTGGTGCACTCGGGGTGCAGAGGGAGATTTGTTTTATTCTGGCTTTGGTTTGGTTGTTTGGGTTTTTTCCCCTCTCCTGATTACAGTTGTGAGGGATTCCTGTTGTTTATTCTATGCCTCCTGTACCAAAGAGGGGAAACAGGGCAGTAAGCTACCTTCATCTGAAGCTCTCTTAAGGGTCTGTTCTAACTTATATAAGTTTAGGACCTTGCCGAGCCCACCAGATTTCAGCTTTTTCTCACATTCACTCACTGCACTCAAGATATCATCTTGATCTTTTTCTTCACTATTTTTTTCTGGAATTATCATTTAGCATGACAATCCCCTACTGAATAAGAACCGTAACATCTCCATTTGGAGTTTCTAATAATTACAGCATGTGTAACAATTTTGGAGACCCATGTCACATTAACAGTTACCACTTCATAACCTTAGGTTAATAAGACCACCCTGAAGTATTTGTCCACATTAATCACTTTTCTATAGAGTTGTCTCCTTTTAACACCTAGGAAAATCAAACACCTGGTGTGGCTTCTCAACCAGCAGGACAGGGCTGCTGGATGCCGCCGTTGAGTATTGCAGTTATATTCTACAATATCCAGGAGGGGAAAGGTCAGTGCTCCCAAAAAAAACCCCAGCTGCTTTGACTAAGGCATCCCTATTTTGATAGCCACCTTTGCCCTTAAGTGTAGCACTGATGTGAATTCTGAAAATCTGGAAGTTTAGCTTTTCTTATGGAGAAAATCAAGTCAAATAAATCACAAATGAAGTAATTCCAAGATATGCAAAGAGGTTCTGATTTTGCAGATACAAGTTCTGAGCTGGTTTGTTGCAGCATCAGAATGAGTAGCCACAATATTTGTCCAAACAGTAGCTTTTACAAATCAAATCCTGGGATATCAACCACGAAGCTAATAGGATTTGCAAGTGTTAAGCAGGTCCTCAACCCCTTTTAGGATTTGATCTTGATAGATTGGTTTTTCAGTACAGACCTAGATGTCCACAATTTATACTTTTAATTATTAAATATAGGCAACTCAACAGTGATTTACATGTTTAACTCATCATTTAGCTGCTTAGCGAGACAGAGCCATAACAGATTTAGGAAACCAGCCTCAGACACCCCAGCTTGAAAACTGCTTCTGATACCTACTTCCTGAATCTTCGAAACTGCGCTTATTGCATACAGCTTTAAATTTTCCTATTTCCTTCAACTATGAGGAACTTCAGCCTCCACTTCCTTTTCTGTAACAGGCAGGATCCTTATGCATCCTAGGGAGATAAGGACGCTATTTAAGGCATAAAATCTGAACTCATATTAGAAATAGACCGTGAGATCAGTCCTGCAGTTAAAAACTGGTCTAATACTGCCAATTTAATGCCTAAAAGCCAGAAAGTCCATGAGAATTTATTTCCCATCTGCTTTAAAACTTTAAACAAATAATTCTTTGAGCTCCTACTTTAACTGGCTGGTAGCCGTCTTACCTGTTACAGCCATAGTTTATACAGGTAAAACAACAATCCCATTTCTGAATTCCAGAATCTGAGGATGCATTTGTTACCTGAATGCTCAAGTATGCACACTATCCAGAATCTGCTGAACTGACTAGAAAATGGTGTACACTAAGTTAGAAACCTCTCTTTGGATCTCATTTTATTCTCGGTCAGACTAGATTAAGATTGAATAAAGCAGCCAGACCTCCATTCCCATAATAAATAGCCATCAAATCATTCTAGCATGCAAATTCAGAGGGAGTGATTAAATAACTATTCACACCTACAGCAGTGGATGACAGAGAATAGCAGACAGGGAAATAGGCTTCTAAGCCTGACCTACAAAGAGTAGGGCCATCCCTCCTCCCTGGGGAAGCCTGCATACAGGCCCAGTAGAGGAGCCAGGATTCAGCTGCAGGAGCCACGGGAATTCAGGGGAGCTCTGAGGATGCAGAATGCTCGTTATGCCACAGAGCTGCTGCATCTGCTAAGTACTGGGCTGGAGGGGAGGCACGTGGTAGTAGAAAAGCTCTGCAATTAATTCTTTCCTTCTCCTGGAAATCCACAGCAAACTACTCAGGGCACCTCAGCAAACTGGGTCATTGGAGGAAGATAGAATTTGTTTTCTTCCTTTATCTTGTTGAAATTTAGGTCCTCCATACATTAATGAAGTGAAATGCTGCTCTTGTATCATATCACCTTCTACAAATGCTATTAGAAATGCCTTTTCTTCCTCCGTTTCCAGAATGAGGGTGGCTGATGCTCCTCTCTGACAATTTCTCTGTGTGGATTGTGCACAGTAATATCCAATGTGCTTAACCTTTACTATCTTGCATTATGAGTGTATCAGGATTATTATCAGAGATGATTGATTAAAAAAAAAATCTTTAATTAAGGTTTTAGTTGCTGGGAGCGATAAAATAGCCTGCACGTCTATTTCTCTTTGCCAAAGGAAGTGGCAGAAGTATTTCAGCTACTCCTTTAAGGTAACACTTGCAACTGGAGCCAAATAAAAACCTTCCACTAACAGCATACAGCAATTCATGCCGTTATCAAGGCTAAATTTAAGATACCACAGTGGGCTGGGGGAAGGTTTAAAGCAATGTCCATTACACAGTAGCAGCTTAGAAACCACATCTTGAATTAAAAAAAAACCCCAAACATGTCCTTCTGAGAAAACTGGATACAGAAGGCTCTGCTTGCAACTCATGAAGAGTCACTGTGTAAAAGAGCTTTCATACTGACTTTGCAAATGTGATTATAATAGGCAGATGATCAAAGGTCAGCTCCCAGGCACATGATGGGAACGGAAAATAGTCAAGCGAAGAAGCTGTCATTAAAGCGAGTGATGGAAATATTTAAAAGGAAAAAATGTTGAAGAACAGAGTGTCATTCAGTAGCTGAATCCACTATCTAGTATCTTCTAACAACATAGCACAACCAACAAACCATACTACTGGAACTAACAACAATGCGTATAGGCTTCACGCCCACCCTTTGGACTCTCTGCAAAGTCTCAAGGCACAGGAACTCACATTTTACATCACCATCATAACTGAAGTCATGATCTACCCTTGTTGAGCCTCATTCATATAGTTTTTCTGATATTGCAAGGGCATCTAGCAATGGCTTCAAAAACGTGAGCTATTTTATTTTGCAGAACTTAATATAGCCATAGTCTTATTCACTTCAAAGTTGCAAGCACAATCAGACAACTTGCAGTCAATGTCTCACTACCCCTTCACTGTATTGGACACTTATCTGCTAACATGCGCTGATTATCTCCTTCCTAGCCTCTATTACTCATATCTAAGTTCGAAAAGCTGCACTATCACAGAAATGCACAAAGGAGAACTTCTCTTGCTTAAGTTTCATGTAAAATGTGGAACAGAATCCCAGGAAGGAGTAAGTGGTCTAATAGCAGCATGTCTCAATCAAGACACTGCAAACACAAGGCTACAAAATACAGGGACATTAAATATTTCAGATTGAGCAAAAGAAGGAATCTTCCCAGTTGTAACTGCAGCCTCTAGGTATGGTATAAAGGTGAAGTGATGGCCTGTATCACTACAGATCACTGCTACATCATCTGTATATACAAGCCACTTTGAGATCATCATGTCAACTACTGCTGTGTCATCTTAAGAAGGATTATAGCTTTGATTCTTGCTGTTAGTAACATTTATCCATATGGGAACTTGAACATTTTTACTCCCTTGCCTTTCCCAGATATAAGTGCAAGAGGACAGTACATGGAGAATCTGATCCTTCATGTTTTATGTATGCCTAAGCATAGAAGACTTTATGACTGCTAGAGCAGGCTTTACAAATCTTTGATTTATTGACTTGAGGAACAATAACCCTTCTATCAGCCGTTTTACGTTCCACAGTTTCATAAGAGTGTTGTTTCTCATTAATAGAGAGAAAACAACAAAATAATCAGCTCACTAACACTGATATTCCCTCTACCCCGCAGTTTAACGACATTGGCGTTTTTGAAACAGTCTGGCAAGTCAAATTCTACAACTACCACAAACGGGATCATTGCCAATGGGGAAACAGTTTTGGTAGTATCGAGTACGAATGCAAACCAAACGAAACGCGCAGTCTTATGTGGATCAATAAAGAGACCTTCCACTGAAGAGATGTGAAACCAATCCTGCTGGACAATCTCCCTAAAGAAAAGTCTACCTTTTTAAACCAGCAAGAAGCCTTAACAAAGGCATACTGCAATGTTGCTTTGTTCCATAAGGTTCCAACAACTACGTTGTATATACAGGCAGTGCCACTAAAATCTTTGCCTAATACTGTATTTTAAGTTTACCATGGCATCTGCAACATTCTTTATCTGTCACGCTAGGAATACTGTAAAGTTCATGGTAAAGAATATTTGATAGCTGGGTAGAAAGTCGTACCATCATAATACTGTCTTAAGTATTTGGATTATGCCCACTAAACAGTTCCACTAGACGTAACAACTTTTGTGAAGTGTTTTGCTTTATTGCTTAGAATTTGGATGCAACATCACATCGGTGATTTCTGTATTTATATTTGTGTTTGCTCCTATATCGGTGTTCTCCTTCAAGCATTTTGTCATAATGTCATCCCAGTGGACAGCAAAAAGTGCAAATTATGGATATTCGTAGGTTTAGCTAAATGGCAGCTACTGCACTGTTGATATTGTGCTTTCATACCAGGGGATTTGGAAACTCATTCTCCCTTTTGTTAAGTGCTGTAAGATATTCTGTGAAAAGTTTGCTAATTTACCAAATCTCTGAAAATAGTATTCTTTGTTGTTAAGTTTCCCAGTCTCTGAAATAGCTTTAGGAAACGGTATAAAACGTGCTAACCTGAATGAAGGAAAAGCAATAAATCAGTTGTGGTATCAAAGACATCTAACAACATGGCTAATATCTATCTTCAGACCATATTCTTGAAAGATATAGCAGCCATACTTCATTTAGTTCTTAGAATAAGAGTTCTGATAGTAATCTCCATTTTTGTTTTAACGACACATTGCTCAAATCCGTGAAATCCTACAAATCAACTTTTTCAAGCCTGACCACTATATTGTATTAAAATCAACAGGATTTCTGACTGACAAACACTCAGCAGTGCAAAGAGAGCACAGATCCCAGTGCATGTTTATACGTGCATTACACTCTTTCAAATAAAGATAAGCATGTAAGCATTTGCATGGTTATGACTAAAGGTGCTACATAAACACTAGATCAGTGTTTAACACATACAATGAAAAACAAACATATCTTTTCTTTCAGTAAATAAAGCAGGGAAACAAATACACTGTCCCATCCCCAACTTGGGCTGAAGTAAGCTGTCAGTTCTTGCATATCTGTTATTCCTTTTGTGAATAATTTGTAAATTGCGTATGTAAATGGTAACCATGACTTTTGATCTTTGTAATAAAGGACTTCAACAATTTCTTCTCTAGTATGACCATCAAAATGAGTTGAAAATACTGTATCAAAAAAGGCGGTGGTTTTAGAAAGTCAGACAGCAGAGGGTACGTAGCCAGTGCTTTCTGAGAATCCCATCCAAACTACCTCATGTTCTTTACCCAAAGCTACTGTTTCTAGGAAATACAGATCCAATGTGCTAGAATGCAGACAGTTAATGTGATAACACTCAATAGAGCTTACTGATAAAATTCAAATGCATTTTCTTGCACTAACGTAGTGTGGAAAGTAGAAATTTAGGACAGAAGTGAAATACCAAAGAAATATTTTCTTCCATTGAATTATTAATCAAAAACCTTGACTGTTTGCAGATTTCTACAGACAAAAGAGCCTGACAGTAGCACTGATGTAATACACCACTGGAATAGTGAGCTAGCCAGCTTGCATCTCTACTCTGAGGCAATATTACACAGGCAAATTTCACTGCGATGAAATTCTAGAAATAATCTTCTGCATTAACTTCTTTCCTAGACTTTTCCTAGATTACAGAAAAAATTCTTCAAAATGAAAAAACTGAGCAAATTCAAATGAAATCTGTACTTCAGACAGAAGTGTTATTGCCAGCACTTTAGCAGAAGTTTCCAGATAACAGGCTTCAATGATACCAAACTTCCAGCTGTCAAACAATTCTATCTCTGCACTACTGGAAAGCAATTTTATTCAGCAACAATTGGCACACTTTGGTTTATTTTGGTTGTACACATGAACTGAAAGCACATCAGCAAGAAATATGTATGATACATAAATTAACAGAGAAACTTCTGTCCTAGTAAAATTAAAATGTGTAAGACAGGCCTTCACTTTGAGTTCAACTTCCATGAAATCCTTGGCCCACGATGCCCTAGCCCTTCAGCATTTAAAAGATGTTACAATGAATAAATGCAGCCTATCCTGTCACAGGAGGGCTATTATTCTCAGCTAGCCAGAAGCACACCTTTCCCAAGGTAAATACTCATGTTCATATTAATGCCAAATAGGGAAGCAATTTTCTCATGTCCTAGCAAGTCCTGTAGCAATTCAGCTGAAATTCAGTTCAGAGGGTGGTCAAGAAAGAGCCTGCAGAGGGAGTGAACTGCTTTTAAAAGGAAGGAGAGAACAGTCAGACCAACTGTGTCTTGCAGGCTCCATATCCTGGTACTGAACATTGCTGCCCAGGACTGCAGCACCCCTTTCACAGGCAGTGACAGCAACAAAAAGGATGAGGACTGGTTAACAGCTTATCTTGGGGAATGTGTAAATGGCATTCATCAGCTGTTACATCCTCCCCTAGATGAGGTTTAAGCAGAGAGAAATGTGGCTTAATAGCCTTGCATTATTCCTGCCTAAAGAGAAGATTATTCACATGATTGTTGATATCCATACCACCATGGATGACAATGCTGATACTCTGCATATGTAAAGCAAAATAGCCCCATTGACTTCCCCTTACTCAACACGGTGCTTTGCTAACACAGCAAACATTTGCTCCTAGTAAAGGAGACCCAAGACTTTCACAGTTCTCTGAAAGTAATGTTTTGAACTTCTTTCATCCGGGACAACTCTGGTAAATATTCATAAAGTTTGAGTCACTACAGTTTTATGCATTATTCAAGTCAGCAGCATTTAATCTCCAGACAAGTTTGTTCTTCACACACCTTTTTCTAATTAGTATTTCCATTTTGGGGCAGAATTTCAAAATTCAGAACAGGACACAATACACTAAGCTTAAATATATATTTATTTTTAGCCATTACAATGTCAGAAAATGCTGACAATGTGTCAATCCAGCTGAAACCAAAAAGCACTCATATCTGAAGGTTTTATACATGAGAGACTTCAAGATTTTTCTCAGGAAGTGTCCAGCTTTCGTTTTCATAAGAAAGATGAATATATACACAAATATCCCAAATCTTTCAGAGTCACCTCTTCATCTATATTTAGGTAGCAGTTAGCACTTTCAGACTGCCGAGTAAAAGGATCCAAGAGCAAGTTATTAGTCACTATTATTACAGTTGCAATCCTGCATAGGGCTTGCATTGGATCATTAGTGTTTGCACGAGGCTTTGTGTTTAGCACAGCTGCTACTACAGGCTTTGGTATCTCCTACCATCCCAATGTATCTGAAAAAGAAATAACACTGCTAAAGTCTCCATGCCCTACTAACACAAGTTAGGGAGGTTTCACTGGCTTCAGCTGAGGCTCTGTCCATTGGTTTGCAGATGCAGAGTGACCCTTAGTGATTGCAGACTAGTAGAGTATCAGAAAACCTCGTTTATTACGTTCTTCCTGCAAAAGATGTGAGCAGAACTTCTGTACAATGACGCTGTAGGTTTTGTAATACAAGGCTTTTACGTGCCAGCAGAGGTTGGTTTCCATTTGGTTAAGAGCACCTGCCTCACTTGCTATGTAAAATTTTGATGCATGTGCTATGTGGAACAGTTCTGTTCTTCTAGAGTCTCCATGTAAAGCTTTGATTAAATAAGGATGTGGCACTTTTTGGAAATGCTAACGTCTTTCTGAGATCTGAAACAAGGGCTGCGGCTTCTAGAATTCAAAGCATTGAACATTGCGTTAATAGCTGTGTCAACCCCGAAGCACAAAGCAGCAGTATAATGAGTCTTACAACATTCACGTTTTCCCCTAGCTTTACAAAGCTCCCAAGTGAGGATTGGAAAGTCCCCTTTGCACAGCTAATCCAGATCTCTGGCTAGGAGAGACAGGCACTCCTGCCCACGGGCCTTCCCTGCTGCATGCTGGGCAGCTTTCACCAGCATTCCTGGGACTGTTTCCTTTTCCCCTCTCCAAGACCCAGCATTTAAGGCTTCAAATCCCTGTGAGCCCTGGCTTTCAGCCTTAGGAAGACAAGGCTGCATCAAACCCAGGAAGAGCCAAACCAGTCCTCTTAGCATCATTTTCTCTGTCCCTACCTCAAAGTTGTTGATTATTTCTCTTCTTAGTTGACACAGCTTAGTTCTGTGCACTCAGGAAGGATAATCCCATGACTGACCTTATACATTACATATAACCTTCTCTGCCTCTTCCTGCAGAAGAAATTCACAGGGATTCCAACTGTATCCCAACTATAAATAAGAAGAAAATGACCAGCTACCAAAAAAAATAAAGAAGTGAAGTTGGCCTACAAAAAGCACTGCTGATGGTTAGTGGTGGAGGTCCTGCAGCATCTGCCATTACAGTGCTGGAGAACTCAGTCAACTACATAGATTGTTTCCACGGTCCTCTAACATTCACTGAATTTCTCTGTATAGTAAGATACACACAAGAGAAGAATCATAAGCTTTTGTGAGTTCTCCCACTGCAATCATTGGAGTTTGTAATCTTTTGACCTGCAGTGCATTGCACCACTCAAGTATGAGTACACAGATACAAACAGATCTCCATCGGAGACAAGGCTTAAAAGCAATGACAGCTTTTCCATCAATGTTGATGCCAAAAATCTTAAATTACAAAAATAATTCATAACAGCACATCTGCATTGACCAAGTGTAAGGTTTTGATATTCTGTTTTTCCTCATTTGGACAAACTTGAGCCTCAATGCTGCCACATACAAGTGCTTCATATGCTATTCATAAGGCCTTTCTTTCCCTCCCCCAGGGAGCAGACACTCCTACTCCCTTTATCCCAAATAGCAAGGAACAGCCTGGTATCCCATCCGGTAACTTCTGCAGCCTTCGAACAATCTTGAGAGAAGGAATAATAAACTATCAGTTGATGATGATGAAGGCAGCACAGGCAAGAACCATATGACTGTGCTGGAGGTGAGATGGACCTTCTGCCCATTCTCAGTATGGTAACTGCAAGGTCAGGTGCCATCCTGCTGTTATGGGAGTGACTGTGATAATGTTGTCAGTAATATCTACATTAAGCTACCGCGTATGTGCTACAGGGACCAAATGTTCTCAGAAGCTTGAACTGAATCATTATGAGTTTAATGTGAACCCCAGCGGGCCTTGTCTGCAGAGAAATGGCAGTAGCGTGCAATAATATCACAACACATAGTATTTTCTGACTATGACGGCACTCTTCCGCTTAGTCTAAATTGCTATGCCAACAGATTCACCTAAGGTACTTCCACATAGAGAACAGGCCCTGGCCAATTCTATGTATAGAATATATAGACTAAAGTTGGTGGGGTGGGTTTTTTTGTTTTGTTTTGTTTTTAATTAACTGTATTATTTTTACTTGTGACTTCAGAGACATCTCTCTGCCTAAATACTATGCTACAGGCAAGCTGAGCAAATGCAAGAAATACCACTGTGTGAAAATACAACTGAAGTCATCCCTGTTCTGTATGGAAACTATGTGACTGCACTCCAAAGATTTAACAGCATTAAAAGAACAAAAAAAGCCTTCATGCGTCTTTCAGTTCTGTTGCAGACTGAACAGTGTTGAAGAAGCTTGCAACATTTTGTCTACCAGAACAAGGCAATAGTCATATATAAATGTGCTGATCATCTTATTTTCAAATGCACAATGCTTACACTGAACTTTGCTACCCTTGAGGCAGGTGGTTAAGAAACCAAGAAAAGGTGCCAAATGCAATCCTGGTACAAAGTTCCACCAAAATGTATGGAGTTAACATGAGGGACAAACTTGCCCCAATATGCTAATATGTGGATTAACTGCCCTTGCTTAAAACAGAACTGTAAGAATTTAGACCTATCCATCTTGATACAAATGAAATATAACTCACTGAGGAAATACTTCCAGGGAGGTTTTTTGTTTTAAATACAGTGAAAAGATTTCCTCTACAGATCATTTGCCCTGTCTTAGGAAAAAACCTTTTTTTTTCCTCTAGAGAGAAATATTTTGTGCTTGTATACAGGTACAGAATCAGTTACATGATGAGCTAGCAGAGCTGAAAAGTTTCTTGCAGGGTTTTTTTTGTTTGTTTGTTTTCAAAAATAGCTATCATTTCTTACTTCCTTCTGCTTCAGCCCTGCAATGCCAGCAGCAGCAGCCCTCAAGCACAAACAAGCAAGCAAAGAAGGAATGCTGCCACATACTTAGCTCCAGGACTGAGATACGATTCAAACAGCACAGGAAAGGGAGATTATTAGCCACCTCGTCAGTCTTCCTATAGCCTTTGTTCTTGCAGAACCATGACTAGGACAGGTAAGTACACTTTTTTTCCCATAGACTCCATCCTACAAATCCATGAGTGATCATGCCTTATCTGAGCCACCAGCTTCTGTCCAGATACCTAAAGGGAAAACAGTGGAGGGGCATGAGCTTGGAGTCATGGTACTATAGAAACAGCGAGAGAGACAGGAGAGTCACAGGGCATATTCAAAGACACTGAGATTTTGACCCACAGGCAGAGGAGGAAACAGTCACTAGGAGCCTTCGTATGAAAATATAACAATACCAGAGAACCCCCCCCCAAAATTCTTTTGGTAGCCTCCATCTCAGTCACCTTCCAGGTTCTGCTAGAAAGACTGCTCCTAACCTCAAAAATCTCCTACAGAATTTCCCACAGTTTTTATTGGTAAGTAGCTTTAAGCTTCTGGCTCACTAAGCTCAGTGTCAGTAACTTTCCACAGATTTCATACCAGTCTCAAAACTTTCCGGATCTCACTAGAGCATTGTCCAGGCAGTCAGTAGTTGCTAGTGAATACTGTCACAGCTTACCTACCATCCCCTAATATCCTCTCTCATCTTTCATCCGTAATGGAAAGATAGAAGAGGCTTTCTCTTCTCTCACCATTTGCTGTTCAATCTATCACTCGTTTGCCTTGAAGGCTCCGCAGTAAGTAGCTATTTACAAAACTTGTAAGGTCCTCAGTCATTCAATAACTTTTAATGTAATAATCCAAGGGGGCGGGGGAAGCAGCACGATATTCCATATTATGGGACGGGCAAGGAAGCCCTTACGCAGAGGGCATACCAACTGAGTACACCAATACCCTGTCGAGCAGTACCCCTCAGAGATACTAGGAAGTACTCAAAGCAGAAGTTGGCACAGCTTGGACAGGCAGGCGTCATTGCTCTGATTTTGTGCCACTTTCTACTCTGGTTCAAGTAGCACCACTGCAGTCTTTGAGCTGCATTCCTGTGAGGCACAGCTATAACAAAAAAGAACAAGTGGCTAAGGACATCTGAGAGCACCTGTCAGTTCCCAGGTCAGGGTACATGCCCTGCCTGAACCCAAATTCAACACCAGGATAAAATCTGGATGCGCAGCAGTCCCCTTCCTCCAACTGCTGCAGACTAGTTTCTCACAGAAATTATATCTTGGTGAACAGTCCAGGTGTAAATCAAGACTGAGGGACTTGCTATATTCTTACAGGGAAGCCTGGATAGAACACAGCATTAACCTGTATCACACCATGGCCAGGCTAGCCTCTTAACAACTGTCTCGCCCATCTTCATTCTAATCAAAATACCAAAAATCTAGACATTAACCATGTTATCATCACAGCCTTCTTACCTGCTATGTCACTACTGATTCTCTAGAGGAGCAGACTACGAAGAGAATAACTGGAAGAAGAGGCACAGATTCTTCCTGGTCAGCACACACTACCTGTTTTTACTTCTCTGGCTCCGAAGAAAAGACAAATCTAAACTGTTTAGCAATCCACCTTCTGACAAGTACTTCATGCAACCTCCACTTGACTGTGAAAAATCAACAAACTGGAATCCTAAAATCCAAAGTGGTTAGTCCTGCAGAATGCATCATTTTTACTTTGTTCTCCCTATAGAAAGGAAGTGTTTTCTCTGTCAAGACAGCGTGAGATAGCCCAGGAAAACTCAGAGACAAATTTCACTGTCACTGATCCCATTTGCTTGTTCTAAAGACTGTATTCATTTTCCTGTATTTTTCAGCTTCTTCATTTCTGCACACTGCAAATCTTGATGTAAGCTAATAATTTGTGTGGACAAAGCAATAACTTAATAGCCACCTAGCTTTCTTCTACAATGTATCCAGTAAAACATCCAGTTCTCACTTTCTGGAGAGAAAGACAACAAGAACTCACATACTGTCACATATGTTCACACACACAAACACATGCAAAGAAATGTTTTAATGTGTTGAACATTGGCCCCAATTTTAAAGACTATTTACAAATAAAAAGGACCAAACCCCAAGTTAACAGCAAGTTCAAGTGTCAAATCCAGGAAATCTTTCTCTTTTATATGCTCACTACAGGTGTTATGCAAACACCTGCCATTCCACGAGATTCAAGCTTGGTTTACTCCACATTTTATTTTATACTGGAGACTGTTGATTGAGGAGAAAAAAGGTGGAATCAATCTTAGTCCATCTCTTAACTTCTGTGCCTTTAATAAAAATCATAGAAATGAAAGATTAAGTGAGGTAATGGTCCTTAGGATGCTGTGAGAAAGCAGGCTGGCTCTATCATATCTCAGATCAGTTATGAGTTACCTGCTGTGTAGCCCCTTTGATGCAGAATTCCTGGAAGAGGACAAGGCTTTAGTGCAATCTGCATCAGGTAATCCAAACCAGTGCTTTAAATTACTGCAAAAATACCAGAACATTTATCTGCAATTCTGTTTCATCTATGGTCTACAAATTTTCAAACAAGACCTTATTTAAAGTGAGCAGGTACAAATTATTAGTCATTAAAGTCAAGAAAAAATGCCCAGCTGTAGTAAGTTTTCTCCCCCGTATTTTTATCATTATTTCCATTCCCACAGCTCCAGTAAAAGAAAATTAACTGCTGAGGATTCAGGGATTTGAAGCAAGGTTCTTCCAGCTCGCAGTTGCTTCACAGAAATCACTGCCACGTGAATACTAAAAACATAGTAAAACTTTTATTTTAATTTCATTCTCGGTAGTATATCACAATGAACCATGGAACTTATGGAGACTAATTTCCTGTCCGTCTCCTGTGGATTCTCTGGTGTTTTAACATTATGGTTCAAGTCATATTGCAGCCCCTCTGTCATTATGGACACTAATTTCAACCACTGTACTCTGTTCAGATATGTAATTTCATACAACTCGAAGCAACTGAGTGTGGGATCTCAGCCTCTCTTTTCGACTTTCATGAAAAACATTTAACGTTGGGGGTGGAGGGGTGCAGAGGAGGAAGAGCAGCAAGACAAAATGTGCTCAGCACAAGCTTCAACTTCTTAAGAAACCAGACTAGAATTGCCAGAGGGAAAAAAGCAGCAATCAAAAATACCCCAGGCAATCACTAGATGGTGCTACTAAGAGGAAATATGTACCATGAAGGAACTTTAAAAACCCAGGAGCCACCTGTAAGCTGTAAGCCTCATGAAAGACTCCCCATCCTATTTGTAACGATGTAGGCCACTTCTCCTCCCACACAAACACACTACAGTCTTCCAGAACCTAGTGCAAGTACTTATACACAAAAGGGACTCCCCTTCGCTATTGCTGACTT
>WAAD01027374.1:952-47713 GCA_013389945.1 Fregata magnificens | reverse complement strand
ACGCTTCCCTGCCGCGGCCTGGCCGGTAGCCTCCTTCCCCGGGCCGCCCCGGCCCTTCGCGCAGCGGTGCGCAACAGGGCCCAGCCGCGCACCGCCGGACAGGCCTGGCACTTGTCTGAGCGCCTGACAAATCATTAACTAAGCTGCCCCATCCCTCTGTGAGGTCGGGAATTTACGGTTATGCCTTGGAGAAATAAGGAATGAACAGGCCGGGGGACAGACCCATTACCTCTCTGCCAAACAAGCAGCTCGTGGGGAGCTTGAGTTCCCAGCTGGGCCACGACTCGTTCAGCCACGGCTCCGACGAGAGCAGAAAGTGGAAAGGTTTTCTCTCGTGCCTTGGGCTCCTCCACAGCAGCCTGTGCCGCTGAGGAAGCCAGCTCCTGCCCTGCTCTATGTACGCAAAATCCTGTGTGGCAGCTCCACGGCCATCCTTATCAGCATTCATCCTATTGCAAAATAAAAATACCCCCTCTGTGTATGAAGAACAGTTTGATGGCACCAAGCATAGTGGGTAAAATGATGTAAGTCAGTCAATTTGATAGAAAGTCAAATAATTAAAGCCCAGCCCCTGGTAGAAACAGCTGTATGTAGAAACCTTCTGACTGTATTTGGCGTACTTGGGGGCAGTAACTGAGATGTCAGACTGGTGAAAATACAGAATGTTTTGGGACACGTGTGCTTTGCTGTTTTCCTGAACCCACCGAAGAAATCCTCACACACAAGCCAAAATTACAATTCTGGAGAAAGGTTTTTCTGACATAGAAGCAATACTCACAGTTTTTCATTTTGGCTGAGTCACAGATGATTTTGCAGGACATTTATTTTCATTGAAATGAAGGATTCCTTGTCCTCTGAACAAGTCATTCTCTGTTATGCTGACAGCAGAAGTGCAAGTCCGAGTTGATTAACAATTCCTATATACGGAGACTGGCAAACATATCTGGAATTTTACAGTGTCAGATGATTGACTGGATTTGCTCGTTGCTTGCAAACAGCTATCTTTTTACACAATTGCACAGACCAGACCACTGTTTTTTGCCTGATTGATTCACTCGCATAAGTGTGGCGTGTTAAACCTCACTGTCTTCGAAAGAATAGAAGGAAGGACAACTGGTGTAGGTGCTCTAGGTAGAAAACTGAGGTCGGGAAGAGATAAAAACCTTCAAGTGGCAATTGTGTGCTGATATTAATCAGCATTTAAGAAGTTCAGCTAGAAAAAGAAAATACGTTTTGACTTTTCACCCAGTGTGTGCAACTTGTTACATAGCTGCACCCTGACATACATGGTACGTTTTTGTGTCTTTGGCTTAGTCATGTAATTGTTTTAAAATGGCAGGCAAATAAAAAACACAATTAGAAGGAATATTAGCAAATAAATTAAATACTTCTATGTTTCAAAATAACTTCGCTAGGATTCTAATGAGTCATGACAGCAAAAATGCCACTTGTAGGGAAGATCAATAAAAAATGTAATGCTATTACAATTTCACTTGAATGTAGTAATGTAAGAAACAAATTGACTTAATTTTTTTTTTTTCTATTCCTCATAGTCTGTCCTGATGCTTGCTGCTTTCAGTGCTTTCTGTGGGAATAGCATTGTGTGAGAAAAATACAGTCACTGGAAAACTGAGGCACAGAAAGACCTACGTGATTGTTCCAGTGAAGCATTGGAAACGCTGCGTAGGTGAGAATGTGAAACTATAGTTTCTCCTGACTTACTGCCTCTCCTTGCAAACAACTATAAGGATAAAAAAGATTGCCTGAGTTTGGCTAAAGATATGACCTAGACTCTGTTCAAGTGTAACCTTTTTTAATTCTTTCTTTGAACAAGTACAAACCCAGTAATCTCTGGACAATTAATAGTATTGATATTAAAAGGCTAGCAGATTTCTGCTAAGTCCTGACGCCAAAATATTTGTTGAGCTGTGTGCCTTGGCTTCCTTTTTATCATAAATACACCTAAGCTGCCTAGTCTGTTTTTTGATACTTGCTGTGCTTCTGCAGCACAGTGGTCCTTGTTCTAAGACTTAAATTTCCCTAAAACTAAATTTCTGGGCATCCTTTAATCCTCAACTCAGTTTCTCTTTTAATTTAATCTTTGTTAGCCCTAATCAGGTCCAGGTGTTTATCAAGTAAAATTTAAAATATAAATTGAGAAAAACCCCAACAGATTCAAGCTATTCAGTATGCACCCCACTTCCATAAAATCAAGCTCTCCAGTTCTCAAAAGCCTGTGCGCTATTTAGAACCATGGCACTTGATTAATGTGACAAAATTATGCCTTTAATTAGAGTAAACTTTCACCGTTATTACTGACAAAGTGAAGGTTTAAAAAATCCAAAATCTCTGTGATTATCTCTGGAAACTGTAGAGGGGTTTTGTTGGATTTTTTTATTTCACCCTTCCACACATACCCCCCTGCTTTTCTCAAGATACTTTCAATGTGGTTTTATATGTATAACGGCTTCACCATAAAAAGCTTCACTATAATTTCTTAAAGATGGTTACACTGAGAGAACTAATATCATACCTTTACTCTTCTGTCATAGCCGCAGTAGCAGACAAAAGAATTATCTCTACTGAAGTACTAGATTGAAGCCACAGAAGTAGCTGGTTTTTCCAGTGCAAGGCTATAACCAGGCCTGTCTTGTCTCCCGATACAATGTTTTCTCTACAAGCATCCCAAAATAAATTGCATCAAATGTAATGAGACAGAGGATCACCTTAAGAAAAAAAAGTGGTTTGTCCAGTAAAAAAGGCATGCCCCAAGATATAAGCCTGAATTTTTAATTTATGTGTATTTATTATCTCAATGTATTTAGAATATGTTGAACACATATTATGGTCCTGATACAATGAGCTACGCATTCTTTCTCCTTCTTGAGCATTTCAAAAGCCCATTTTTTAACTGTTTGGGCAGTACTTCGCAAGAGCCAAATTTATCCAATGAGCACAAGCAGAGATATCACTAGCTAACTTCTTGGCAGTAGTGCATAACTCTTTGAAAATTATCTGTGGTCGAATGTTTTGTGAGGAGTCTTGTTATTATTATAGGTCGCATTGAATGTTAAGTTTACAGTTACTGTTAAAATGTGTCTCTTTTATTGCAGATAAGGAAAAGGTTCCAAGGGATTAAATCAGTACCGCCAGTCTCAGTCATTTCCAGAAGCTGCTTTTCAACCTAACCTGAAACTCTCTCTGTATGCACTTACACAAACCACAGCATGGTAATACTCTGGTGTTTCCCCTGAGTTAATTTTCCTTTTCTGCACTTACTATCAAGAAGCAGATTTGCACTGTTTTCTGTTGTTGTTTGGGTTGGGCTTGGGATTTTTTACCTATTGAAAAGCATGAACACTTTAGCGTACTTTGGTAAGCAACTTGAGTAGAGGGAGGATTTTATTGCTAGCTTTGACAATTGTGTTTTCTATTTCAATAGCAAGTTGTATGATTCCCTGTGACAGCTTTGTCGTCAGCCCAGAACATCCCCCTGCTGGAATTTTGCCTTCAACTGTAACACAAGAACAGAATTAAATTCTGTGCAGGGTTTTGAGAACGATACCCTTCAAATCAATCAAATCAAATCAAGAGCTTATGATTTCTGAAAGGTCGTTGCAGCTAAAAACAAATAATTAGGTTCAGCATAGGGTTGACAGGGCGGCATGTAGGGCCTGTGAGATGCAGGTCAGACAACATGACATACTGGCTTCTGCTCCCTCACACTAAAGCTGCACAAAATCAATCATTCAGCAGCATCTATAATAAACTGTGTATTAGGTGATGCGATCTGCACTGGCCAACCTTGAGCTTCTGTAAGGCATAAAGTTCCTTCCTAGAGAGAACTGTAATACTCCAGGGTGAATATTAGATATGTATGGAATACAGTAGCTAGGTCTTCATCTAATGGGTCTAAATCTACTGGACTAGACGTAATCTTCTGGGTAGTTATGGATGAATGAACCACATAATATACTACTGCAGTTATTTGTGGAAGTGAATTGACAAGTCTCAGGGAACTGATTTAGCAGTGCCAAACATTTGTAATGATAGTATTGTAATGGAAGAAACATTTTTCTTTTAATACATTTCTCTGTTCTTATTAATCCCTTGTAAATATTTGTGATAATTAATACTTTATTAGTTCCTCTGAAGTAACTACTGTGAAGAGTGGACTACTTTACACATCACATAAGTGATAAAATATTTAGATAAATTAAACAGGCAATATTTCACAACAGCAGAGTATTGCTGATACTTTTTACAGCCCTTTTTCTGGAACTCCACCTTACACAAAGAACAAATTTCTGACCTTATATACTTTCAGAATACTGCACACAAACATGTAATTATTATGGAGGGAAGGATGCAGGTGACTATGCTATCTGGTACTCCTTGTGTTTATCCAGCACACAGAAGTTCAGTTTCCGTAATGTGAGTTGTTGGGAAATCGGATTCAAGATCCTTTAACACTAGTCATTTTGTAGAGCAGGAAACAAAATACAAGCATTGCGGGGGGGGAGCAGGGAGACGGGGACCAAACACCAAGAAATGTAGACCTAAGATGACTTTTCACAAACAGCCACACCACTCATTAGTCTCAGCCATTTCTGAGCTGCTGCCAAGGACACTGAAGCAATAGTACCACACAAAGCACAGTAACTCTCCAGATATATGCAAAGAGGAAGGGAGATGTAGAGTTATTTGGGGCAAAAAGAAACAAGATACCTGGTCAGACTCAAGGTGGGCAGCATTCCACTTTTGTTATCAGAGTACAAGGCGGATACATGAAATTTAAAGACAAAATGAATTCTGTATTTTGAAAAATTGATGTAGAGAGATTAGTTTGCCTAAATGCAGGCTTCTAATACCAATTTAGATACCTATTCTACCATGCCCTAAGAAGGCATGGCTTTCCTGTTATCCTATGTCACACATGACAGCCCAGTGTGGATGTTTGAGATATCCTTGGACATGAAATATGGCACCAGACACCTGTATTTAGGTGCCTGAATTTCACTCGTATTGTTTCTTTTCTGCTTCTGTAACATGCAGCTCGCAATAGACTATCCATGACTTTGGGAAACAAAATTAACTAAATTAATTAAATTAATTAAATTAAATTAATTTAATTAAAAAAAGTAACTTCAGACATACTGCATTGTGAAATTGGGTTTTGGAAGCTTTCGTTAGATCTAAGGAGATTTTTCTCTAATTCTGGGAATAGTAAGGAATTTAAAATGTGATTGTATGCATATCTGCATACATGTGAGGGGAGAAGGAATTTTTCTCTTCCAAAACCACTAGAGTAACTCAGCCCAGATTTGCACCCCCAAATTTGCACCAGCCCTGATTGAGCAAAGCAATTTCCAAATCAATCTATCTGTGCATGTGCAATTTAGAATGCCTTGAAAATGGGCTCTGAAATGGAAAGCTCTGCTGAACCTTAATGATGGAGTCATTACGTTCCTCCAAATGACAGAAAGTAAAACAAACAAATGCTTATCTGGCCAGCTGGAATTCCTAAGGTAGTGCCACTGTATGATAACATATCTGCCACCATTTTAATATATCACCTGATAGGACATTTAGTACTCTTTGGAATTAATTAATCCCACAGGGTTTACACAGAGAACGGGCATTTGCTCTGCCTCAAGAGTTTTTCCAAGAAATCTATATTCAGGGAATGAGGTATTCAATAAAGCTTTGAAAAAACCAACCTACCGTTCATGTTTTAAAAGCATTGTGCTGACTACTTGGAAGTTATTATATTAAAAGGTTATTAATGCAAATGTCTGTAATTCAGGAACCCTATGTAACAACAACAATCTCAGCACTTATTACGAACCTAATTATCACAACATCAGTGCACCTAACATTTTAATGTATTTATTCCCTTCATACGGATGAGTAAATGTCTGCATCTTTATGTGCCTGAATACGTTTAAAAATTAACCCTAAGTGGGTATGCAGAGTATCTGACTTTAGACACTCTACCAAGTTGGGTTGGCCATTTAACATAGAGGCATAAACTTCCATGGAGAGAAACAGAAGACTCCAGAGGTCAACTAAAAAACGCACAGGGGTTTTAGCACTGACAACCATTCCAGAATAACTTTTTGTTTCCTCTGACTAGATGGGAAACCTAGGGAGAACTGTCTTCTGACTTAAGCATCTCAGCTGTTGAAAATTAGACAATGCAATTAATTTGCTAAGTGATTTTCTCAAGATCTAATGGAATTTGTGGCTGAGTAAGGAATACAAACTCTGAGTCCAAAATTAGTACTCTAACAATCAGGTCGTCCTTCTTTGTAACTATAATGAAGGTTTCTTGTTTCTAAAAATAAAAAAGGTAAAATGTATTAATACTTCAGTACTCCTGACAATGTCAGCTTTAAATCTGGTCGAAAAGGTGATTTTCCTTTGAGCTGGAGAAAAAAGTACCTTTTCCTTTGATTTTATGTTTACTGAAGCTGTGCTCTGGAGTTGTTTAGTAGGTACTCTATTTCATTTTAAAAGTGATTTTTTTCTAATAGTCCTAATTTTACCATGACAAATAGAACAATTTCATAACACTGAATGTAAGCAACCTTTTAGTTCACTTTTGTGTATTTATGAAGGAGACATTACACAATACACAAATAATAACATACAGAATAATTCCAGATAATTGTGTTACACACAGTGGCCCTGTAAATTCCACTCAAAAGTCAAAAAGTCTTACAAAATTTTCCTTTGGGTTCGGAGGGGAAATGAGAAAAATGCTGGCT
The DNA here is from genome assembly GCA_013389945.1 of Fregata magnificens. NCBI lineage: Eukaryota > Metazoa > Chordata > Aves > Suliformes > Fregatidae > Fregata > Fregata magnificens. The sequence continues at coordinate 40,943 of WAAD01027374.1, read as the reverse complement.
ACTGAACAAGTTCATAAATAATTTGCACCTGATTTCAAAGAAATTTAACATCTGATGTATCTGAAGCATTTGGGAAGCAAGAGTACAAACTGAGATCACATCTAAAACTAGGAAAATTTTTATAGCCACTCAACCCTTTTAAGTTCAACTGTCAGTGTTCTCCATCAGTTCCATAAATTTAGCTCAATCCATTGTACTCGTCTGAGAATTCAAGTATGAGAAAGCGATATACTTTTTTTTTTACATTCTGTGAACTTATTTTATAAAACAATAGCAGTGCAGTTTTCAGACTTCTAACCCACTAGAATGTGATCCTATCATCCAAGAAGAACTACTGGACTAATACATTCCCTTTTCATGAAGTCCAGGTTTTTATAAATCCACACTAGACACAAAAGTTGGTATTCTTTCTCATGACTGGATTTCTGTGCTACTGGATCACGCAAGATGACATGCCCATTCCACAGAAGGAATAAGCACACAGTCACATTTCTGTCAAATTAGCCACAGCACATGGTAAAGAATCTGCAGCAGCTTTATGTTTCTGTGTTGACTTTATGCGGGCTGTGGGAGAACAGACGATATCTGATCTGGCAAAAGGCTACTGGTAAAAATTCAACCCATTGAAAATCTCTTAACAAATTTGAACTAACAAAGAGAGTTTGAGGATTCTCCTTCCTGTGGCAACTCTTCAAGGCCTCAAGCCCATTTTAGCCATGGCCTCAGAGCCAATACCAAGCCTCTGACCAAGAAATCATATCAAAGCCAGAATGTGTTGCTGGAGGTGATACATGAAACTTCTAACTGATAAATTGTACTTTGTGCAAGTGTTAGATGGTGCCTTAGCTAAATTCCAATTCACATTCTGCCAGCCTGCATGGTTTTAGTTGGAGAAGTTACTTTGCACTGTAGCTGGAGGTAGCCCACTGAATATTGCGTTCAGTCCAAATGTAATTGCAGTTCAGCGATGGGTGAAGAGAGTTAATTGTTGCATGGGCTAAGTTTTGCTTCATTGCAACCTGGATTCAGGTGAAAATGGATGTACAGTTTTAACAATGTTTTGAGTTTCTGTAGGGACTAAGAGGGCACCATCTAAATACGAGGCTTCCAAACATTCTACTTTCAAAGTGGTTTTAAAAGAAAGGTATATTCCAATCTCTTTTATTAGCACAGTCCTTTCGGAACATTTCTCCTTTTGTTTATTTGAAGGGAAAATCTACCATTAAGTGATTTGTTAAGACGTTAAAAACCCATTCCATTTTCTACAGATAGTTTGGCTGGCTCTCAAGCAAGAACGTAGGCTTCTATTACAACATATTGGGAGCTTTTAGAACCAAAGCAATTCATAATAAATTTATTCAAATTGACACATTTCTGGTTACAATGTCTTCATTATTTCTTCAGAGTTATGAAACATGAATTATATCACTGTAACCACAAGACTAGTCAAGGAAATCTAATTTGCCATGAAGTCTGTTTGTACAGTCATCATGTAGCTCAAGGCATACATTTGATTATTTTCTTGTACTGTTTCTTATATTGGTGTTATTCCAAAGGCTATAGTGGTATTATAACCTCATTACATCTAATTTTAAGAAAATATTCTTACATGACAGGCTCTAAAAATATCCAGCTACATAACAAAATAGAAATAATTACATCATTAAAATCTATTAGGCATACATTGAAGAGAAGTGTATTTCAGATGATTTTACATATTTCAAACCATTTCTGTTTAGGCAGTACGTGCATTTTATCATCATAGCCAGCAAGCTAGCCAATATTTTATTCAATTCAGATTAAAGCTGAATTAAATTAACACAGCATAGAATTCCTGAATCATGAGAACAGAATCATTAAAATGATCAACATAAACCAGAAAAGGACTTTTTAAAGCAAAATGAAAAGGTTCTCCATAAGTGTCTTTTCTCTCTTATACTTCATTTATTAAATTCTAACAAGAATGAAGTGAATTATAATTAAAGAAAAAAAGAAGCTGATAGCCTCTTATACAGCTTTTTAGGATGGAAAGATTTTTTTTCTCTCTGACTTTGCTGTTAGAAATGAAAGCCTGAGCTGCAATTATTAAAGGTCTGAATTTGCATTTTTCAGCAATCCAAAGAAATGAGAGCAGCTATTGTTATGATCATTATCATTACAAAGTTCTTTGTCTATAGATCTTTTAACAAAGTTGTTGATCAGCTGTTTGTTAGATGCCTTGCCAGTTATCAGATAATCTCATAGTAGATCAAAAAGAACAGCAAATTAAAATGATAGCTTTGTATACTCACAGATGGTAAATCCTCTATAAACTAAAGCAACTGGATGCAGTGCCTAGTGCTAGAAGCTAATGCAAAAAGTTTCCAGAAACTAAAAATATATTGATGGATTTGTTTGTAAATAGCTGATAGGATTTTGTTTCCAAACCTGGTTCTCTTCCCCCCTAGTCCTTCTTGTTGAGACAGCCGGACTAGACAACCTCTCAGAACTAAAAACTCCCCTAAGCCAAGACCTCTCAAGCTTACTGTATTTTGAACAGCTATTTGAGGAAGAATGTTAAAGACAAAAAGACTCTTGATAAGACCTTGCTGGCCTGAACTACCAGGGAGAAGAGAGTGTGCAAGATCCCTTCTGGAGTAGTGGAAGGGGGTATCTTGTCTGCCAAAAGTCAGACAAGTTCAGATGGCTCTTTAAGTAACTGAGCTGATTGAGTAAAATAGGCAACCCCAGTCTTATTCTATGAATGAATTTTTACAGACGTGTCCTTGGAACATCTCCAAAGCCAGCTCAAGCAGACACCGGTGTGTCAGGAGCTTATCTGCTAGAAGCACCTGACAGGAAAAAGTGAAAGCCAAGCAGGAGATTACTGTTCCTAGGGAGGTTTGAAGTATGCACATTTTATTTCCAGTTTTCCCTTACAAAGTGTATTTACTTGTATTATTTTTCACTGTGATAAGTGCATATGCCTAGTCTTTATGTGAAGAAGCCAGTCTAGAAAGATGGAGTCTCGCATAGCATCCTCTGTAAGTCTCTGCCCTGTTTCACTCCAAATTCTGTTGCTGCAGCAGTTACCGTAAAAGACTTCAGTGGAGGGCTACAGCTACAGACAGTCTTCTTGCCACTGGCAGCCTTTTACAGAGCCTTCACCCCAGGGCCTATGCAACCAACTGCCCATGTTCAGTGTCTTACAAGGTAGAACAGGAGAGATGAAGTGAGGTAGTGGGTCCTCACACTTTTGCTTTGGAAGTGAGGCAAGATTATATTCCTCTGCACAGGCTGTTAGGTAATCAACACCATTGGAATAAGTGTTTGCTTCCTCATCCTGCACGGAATGGGAGGGCAGCTGAAAGATGGTGTCTGCATTTGGTGTAGGTTCCCTCACCACCTCTTTGGCTACCTCTGGCAGACTGGTGGCATGGTCACTCTTCAAAAGCTCTTGATCCACCTTGCTGTGCTATATATGCACTGCAAGTGAGTAATGGATGTGCTAGAAGGGCCTCCCAAATACATGAGAGGTGGTGTGACATGACAGTGAGGCAGGCATTGTGGAGAACTCTTCTGAGTCTGCTGCATAGATGTGGACAAGGCACTCTGACCTAAAAAGATCTTCTGAACCTGCTTAGCAGCAGTCATACAGAGCAGTTGAGGTATTGCCATTGTTTCCAGAGTTCAGGCAATTAATGCATTTCCAGTGTCCGGCTGCTGCATAACTAAGGGAACAGAAATAATTTAACAGGTACCGCAATTTTTTTTCATACCAGGATTCCATTTTTCAGGGAGTAATAGTGAGAATATATCAAATTGTTGACCCTTTGCAAGCAGGCTTCAACATAAATTAATTGTTGTGTAAAAAAATGAATTTAATGTTTACGGTGCAATTTGTCACCAAAATGGAGGCTCAATTAGAGTCTCAATGATTTACTAAAGACATTTTAAACATAATGTCCAAACAATGCTACATAAATTAAACATGATGTAATTGAGTGTAACACTAAGTGGCTCATCACTGTCGATTCATGTGGAAATCACAGAAATTTTACTGATCATTATGCATTCATTCAGTATTAATGTAGATACCATAGGTGCTTCCATAGGGATTCTACTATTACTCAGCATTCATTGAGTTTTAATGTACCATTAGAAAGGCATCAAAAGACGGATCTAAAAATACTGCCACAAAGGTAGCTCATTTAAAGAGAGTTAAAGAAACATGTTTCACTTTAACATTGAAATACAAAGTAAGTTAATAATGAATCAGCAGAAATAGTTCACGAGAAAACGCTGTGTTTGATTGCAAGCCAGACTAGAAAGAATATTTGAACTAAAGGCAATACATTCTTCCTGTTCTACATTTCTGGACAGCTACCTGTATTTGTAGGCAAAAGTGCTCATCATACAAGTACAAGGTCTTCATTCAACTGATGCTTTACAGTAACCTTCAGCATAGTGATTGACTATAGTGAGCGTAGTGATTGACTATGGTGAAAATATGATTTTAAAAAAGGGGAGGGAGAGAGTATGAATTATGGCTGTATTGCCTACTGCATTCAGTTTGGTGGAAAGGATTGAAGGGGGATGAGAAAACCACAGCAGTGTTAGTAACTTGCCCACAGCTCCCTGCTTTTCCTGCTAGGCCTGGTGTGCATCCGCTAGCAAAATGTTTTTCCAGGGGTGAACTCTAGCATATCTCAAGTATTACACTGCTGTAGCTCCTTCCACTCAGGGGCATACTTTCCATCAGAGCCAAGTATCGAGGCCCTAAGCACATCCTCCCTTGTCTTGTGGGTTTGGCTCCCTGAGCTCACGGCCAGGCCATTGCAGCTGGTGACCTTGGGAAGAGCTCTTCAGACAGCTCGGTGGGGAGGCAGTAGTCAGGGCTCTCCACTTTCTGGGGAGCTGCTCTTGATCTGAGGCTCCCGTGCTTTGTCCCCACTTCAGCTACAGTTGCTGCTGCATCCATGCCTGTCTCTGACTGTAGACCTGCTGGTCTGCACCTGGAGCCACAGACTTTTCCTCCTCACTATGGGCTTGTCTGGTAATCTGGACTCTTGGCTGACCCTGGCAGCTGTCTCCAGGCCTGCCCTGCTCCCTCACTTGGGGATTGTGGGATGGGGCCCTGCCCAGCAGGGTTCTGACTTGCCATCCCTTTGGGTGCAACAGCTCTTGGTGCTCAGGTGGGAGGTAGCATGAATGTTTGCTTGGCAAGGTTTTTTTTGTTGTTGTTGTTGCTAAACTTCTTCATTTCTCATCTCACTGTTGGAAATCTTACATATTTACATATTTAAAGGTGGCACATTTTAGCTGCCAAAGCAATCTCATATTTTCAAGTTGAAACTAATGAACAACTATCACAGTAAACCGAGCAAGCTATGTATCATATCCTCAAGTTTTCAAACTCTTTTGGTCGCTGGCCAGAGAACTGAAAAGATCATCTGTGAATCAGACGATCACATCTGTGAATAAATAGGACAAGGTTCTATTCAGCTGGATATTGAGTACTTTAGAAATGTGACACACAAACTTCTCTCAAACTCTTGATCTTGTACAGAGGATAGGTGTATCCTGCAGGTGACTCACTATGGCAAATAGCTGCAAAAGGAGACAGATTTGAAAAATAAATGTGGCTAAGAGAAAATATCCTGTTCCCAAGATATTGAGAGAAGTAAATCCTAAAGCATGCTCAGACCTACATCTTTGTTTTGACAAACCTCAATGACATCTAGCAGATAAAATGGCAAAAGTGTACAAGTCTCAAATGCCTATGGTACAACCCCTTACGTTAATGTAAAGACATGAGTGGCATAGAGACCATGAATGGGGATTGATGGGTTAATGTCTCTCAGAAAAGGAGTAGGAGAGGATAAAATTAAGCTAGCAAGTGGAAGTTCACAACAAACAAAAGAAGATGGTTCTTCAGATAGTGTGTCATTAAGTCAAGGAACTTCTTATGACACAGTACTGTCACTGCTCAAAATTTACAGGAGTTCAAAGAATGAGTAGCTGAGTTCTTGAACAAGAAGACTATTAAATGCATAGAAATCATCTTCACTTGGGCATTCTCAGAGCTAAAAATTGTTGAAGGTTGAGCATACCTGGGGTAAATATTACTTTGTGTGTTTTATAATCTTATGTTTTTCCCTAGGCAAGAATTTTTGATCATTGTCAAAAGCCAGGTAACAGGTTAATGAACCTTCAGTTTGACCCAGTACAGCCATTCTTCCACTATGCTTTAAAGCTGGAACAGACTATTGCTTGAAGATACAATGATTAATCACTTGTCTTGGTGTAGCAACTTTTTTTGTGTTGAAACATGATTATGTCATCCTAATCAGTCTTCCTTTTTTTTTTTTTTTTTTTAACACTAAACCAACCTCATTCCTTTAATCTTTCTTGACATGTTTTCTAAAGGTCTTATAACTCTTGTTTTATTCTCTCTCTTGCCCAAATTGCCTTCCACCTTTAGATTATCAGTCTAAAGAGTCAGAATTAAATCTAAAAAATCTGCTGCTTTTAACCATTCCCCCCACCCCCCTTTCTGAGACAAAATCATTCCTGCTGGGTTACAGCTTGATTTCTGCTATGTTGCTTTCCCCACTGATGATCAGGCAACTTACATTTCACAGATTATTTCACAAATTATGGTTTTACATTAAGGTAATAGTTACACAAGAAAAGACTCACCTACTTCCTTTTCCTGACAATGTGATCTAGCAGACCCTTCCTTACCTCTCTTTTCAGCCTTTTATCTTTAGTGGGCACCAAAGAATATGCCTTTTATGTGTACTGAACTTCCAAACGCACCTGACAATCTAGAATATTTTTTTTTATTTTGAAAATTCTCATTTTTTAAAAAAGCATTAATAGCAGACAGTTTGAATAATTAAAAAAAAAAAATTAAACCCACCATTTCCAGGTAGAGCCCTGAAGCCCGCTTCCCCCAGACCTCCCTCTCTCAGGTCCCTTGTCCTGATGGGCCAGCCCCAGGTGAACTCCACGCATACAGCTCGTGCCTGTGTCTCATGATAGCTTCTGGTGGAGCTCTCTTTACACAGCTATGTGTAAGAGAGTTACCATACAGTTACCAGCAGCTACGCAAACTGTAATGCTCTCCTCTTCCCACCCCTCAGTCATCTTGGTAAAGGGAGACTCAGATAAAGTGTCTCTATCAGAGAGCTTTCTGTCCTCAGCACTCTGGAGATGGTTAAAACATGCCAGCTCTAAGAGCTGGGGCCACCAGCAGCTGGACTGCCTGTTGGCTGTCTCCCAACAGACCTTCTGACCATTCAAGAATTAACCCTAGCAGTACTGCAGCTTTTAATAAGGGTTAATGGTATTCTAATCATTGAAAGTGAGGCACCTAACTGTGCAGCTGCCTGGGTGCCCATCTTTTTCCCAGTCCTCTACAATTTAAAAGGGAAGTCATCTGCAATTCACTTCTTCAGCCTTTGCTTCACATCTTTCTATCACTTAGGTGCTGGAGTTTAGAATTGCAGCAGCTTGGCATACATACTGTAGGGACTTACTTGCTTGGTACATGCACTTTGTAGCTGCAGGTGTCCCCCGATGTGATCCACATTTGTGTGGCCAAATACACTTCAGTTTAGTGTTTAATTAGCTTTTAGCATTTGAAGAAATGGAATAGTGTCTGCTGATGGGATCAATCATGCTGTTTAACCGAGGTGACCAATTGCAGCGCTCTCCACATTCCTGCCTGTCTCCCTGTTTAGTTCGAGTGTTTCATTTAGAAAATTGCAATCAGCTTAACTATTTTAAAGATGATTTTCTCTGTATTTTTGATAAATCAAAGCTATGTAAAGCCTTAAGCAACTGTCAAATAAATTCATTTGTCCTTGCTTTACCACTTCAGATTAAGTGTGACTGTAGCCATCATGTCTTAGTTCTTGCTCAGGATCACATAGGGGGAAAAAAAAAAAGAGAGAGTAAACAAACAGGCAGACACACACATATAGCTGGGGGGAAATTGTGAAATTCTGAGTCCAACAATATTTTATTAATTATTTTTTCAACTAGAAATATATTAACCATTAGTAAGTACACTAGTGGTTAATGTACACCAGCACTAGTACACTAAGTACACTAGTACTTGCAAATAGCCACTGTTGGCCAGATTTATTCTTTAATAGCTGTTACAACTGCAGGTTCTGTGGACTTAGTTCTCCCCCTGCCCTGAGCTGACTGTACACTTCAACTCCTTTACTCCTCTGGATGTTTCACTATCACATGTGCAAGCCCATTCTTTAACATGCCCATTCTTTTAACTATTCTGTCACTTGTGAAAATTTCCTTATATGTACTGTACTTTAGTGTGTTCTTGTTGCTCTGGCTATGATGATACCAAATATCACAGGCTAAGCAAGGTCAGGCCTGCTTAGTACTCAGAGGGAAGACTAAACAAGTGTCGTTACCCTCTGTGTGGTAGAGGAGAGGGTGCTGCATTATTTGTAGCTGGTATTTTGTTTTTTGACTTACTGTGTTACAGATTGGTAAACAGTACTAGAAACCCCTGCTGCATTAAAATTTGCTTATTTATAAAAAACAGGACACAAAAGGAGGACTAAGAGCTCCGTTCAGTCACTAGACGTGACAAAGTCAGTTCTGTAGAGGTGGAAACATCAGCTCTCCAGCCATACTGTACTCTAAGTATATATATTCTCTGTACCCATCTTTCCTTTGAGACTTGCAAAGACCGTTCCACAACACTTTAATGCTACAGTCTACACTTGACTGATAAATACAAAATAATTATCCACAAACTTCAGTTTCAGTATTTCAAATCATTCCAATCCTTACTTGAACAAACAACTGTCAGCTAGTAGACTTCTCTGAAGTACTCACATAACCTGATGTTTTGTCTTTTTAGTTAAATCTCACTATTTAAAATACATCACTATGTTCTATGTTTTCCCCTCCCTGCTTCTGTATCAGCTTACTTGAAAATTGACAAAATTTTCTGATATGTATATTGATAGAGTACACTCTCTTTTTTCCATTATTACTTGTAGGAATTCAGGTATCTGATACCCGCATGAAAATAAGGTACCACTATGACCATCTAACCCTATGCAGTAGTAATACTATATAATCATGCAGTAATCTTTGCATCAAGCCTGTAATTTGTGATCAAGTTAAATATCAATTCACATACAGAATGCAAATAATGACTAAACCTAAGTTTCTGTGGGAAGTTCCTTTAATGGTTATTTAATTTCTTTCATATTAGTAATGTTGACTGCAAGTTACAGAGCAGCACTTACTCTCGCATCAGTGTCAGCAGCACACAATGTTCTCATTCATAAATCAGAGCAGGCTTGAATTTACATATTAAAAATGACCAAAGACAGTTGTAAAGGAGCCATGACTACTAAAACAGGAACAGCTTAATATTTCAAGAATCACTGACACGGTATAGACATCCTCAGGTGCTGTTCTAGTCCATTTAATAAGGGAATGCCTCTAATCAAAGCCACTGTATACCTTAAATGACAGTATTTCATTAATGAATAAAGTGATTCCATCCACCGAATTATATACTGTTAAACGTCTGGGGATCCTTCACACTTAAATATGTTAAAACGTTTTAACAATTGCACATTTGTTCAACATTTAAGTTCAATACAAAATTCAGATTAAGAAAAATCCAAATAGAGACTTAAAATTATAAAAAGGTGATGCCCCATTGGTTTGACATTCTCTGAGCATGGCAACAGCAGCAGGAGAACCCCCTATACTGACAATTGCTCTATTTTTAAAGTTTAACTTGAAACTTTGAAGACTGATGGAATATTTAATGAGCATTTCTTGGCATACTGCAAATTTTTATCTTCACAGTAAATTGAGATATAGGAGACTTTTACAGATTTACGGTTCACATAACCTGATGCAACTGGATACCACAGCTGCATAAAAATGCGGACAAATCATGAGTGCTTGTGCGCTGGTTTTGGCTGGGATAGAGTTAATTCTCTTTATAGTAGCTAGTATGGGGCTACGTTTTGGATTTGTGCTGAAAACAGTGTTGATAATGCGNTTTAGTTATTAAACTGTTCTTATCTCAACCCACGAGTTTTCTTGCTTTTGCCCTTCCGATTCTCTCCCCCATCCCACTGGGGGTGGGCAGGTGAGTGAGCGGCTGTGTGGTGGTTAGCTGCCTGCCAGGTTAAACCACAACAGTCCTTTTTGGCGCCCAACATGGGGCTCAAACCCACGATCCTGAGGTTAAGAGTCTCATGCTCTAGCGACTGAGCTAGCTGGGCACAAAGGGTTCAAGATAACAACAGATCTGACCAGAGTGTGTTAAACCAAACTTGTGATAAGCATTCATCATATTAGTTTAATAGTCGCTGGTCACAATGTTGTTTTGTTTGCTCTCAGAGCTGCTATGCTTGTTTTCAGAGTTGTGTTATTTAACCCCTTACTTGCCGTATGCACTCCCTGTGGTGCTGTTTGTCACCTCTGGGAGCTGGATTACAATCATGATTTTGCTGTACTGTGTCACACTGGTTTATGGTACGATAAAAGTATCGGCAGTGAGACTGTACTCCGCACTGCCATCACTTTCGTATTCCAGGACCCATCTCTTGGAAACTATTAATAATTATACCTTTTACTTCTTCTCTTCGGAGAACCAATCCATGGGGGAGACAAAGGGGGACACTTTCTCCAGCTCCTTCACTTTCCCATTCTCCTTCAGGCTAGTTACAACAGCTCTTGAGAATTTTGAATATCCTTGGGATGTTCAAGCCAGCATGGTCCTATTGCTATGTCTCACGAATGTGAAACATGCGCTGCAGTCAAACAAGCCAAGTGATTAAAACCTCTCTGGTATGGAGGATCATGGCTGAAATATAAATATGGAGAGGCCTGGCAGATTGATTACATCACACTCCCGAAGACCCACCAAGGCAAGCATCATGTACTCACTATGGTGGAAGCAACCACCGGATGGCTGGAAACATATCCCGTGCCCCATGCCACTGCCTGAAACACTATCCTGGGCCTTGAAAAACAAGTCCTATGGCAACATGGCACCCCAGAAAGAATTGAGTCAGATAATAGGACTCATTTCCAAAACAACCTCATAGACACCTGGGCCAAAGAGCATGGCATTGAGTGGGTATATCACATCCCCTATCATGCACCAGCCTCTGGAAAAATCAAATGATACAATGGACTGTTAAAGACTACACTAAGAGCAATGGGTGGTGGGACATTTAAACATTGGGATACACATTTAGCCATTTTTTGCCACTAAGTAATTAATTTAGACGTGGCACATAGTTAGGTATACTATGAAGAGTCATGCCAGTCCAATGAAATCAAGATTAAGGTTTTGAATTTTAGGTATTTCAGTTTATTCTCTGCAATGGAAGGAACAAGAGGATGGTCCATCAGCAAGGTGTGAGTTTTTTCTGGAGGAGTTCAACTACATTGATCTTGAAGCTTCTCCTCCCTCACCCCAACCTCCCCCACCACTTGATGCCTACTTTTTACAATGCCACCTTACATTTCACATAAGACAAGACTGCAGTGTATTCTTCAGAAATGCCTAGTCTTCCACTCTGATTGAGGAAGTTTTCTTCAGCCTCTTCATCTATTTTACCAGTTGCTCTGAGGAGTATTCAAATGACTAAGGAGGAACCTAAGAATTAGCTTCCCACCCTACCCCTAAACTCCTATTTTAAGCATTGCTTGGGAATGCCCATGCACTCATAGAAACTAATGCTTTAGAAATTGCCAAGCAGATAATTTGTTGAAACAGAAGACAGTTGTTCTTCACATGCAGCAGCTGATGTCAACAAAACAGTTACTAAAAATACACTCATTATACAATCACAAACTGGTAACTAGTAAATGTCACTGGCATTTGTATATAATCATATTGGCTGTAGTATGTTATTGGCACAAGACCATTCTCAAAGTTTGAGAAGTTCACAGAGGAATTAGCAACTTAAATCCAAATCCAACTCTTTTGGATTCTTTTTGGCACTGGAGTTGTATCTATTTCTGCTGGAGATGACACAGCCCTTGTTATTTCCAGGCCCTAAGTAATACATGTGCAGTCACTCTGAAACAACAATTACCAACAGATGTAGTTAAAATTTCCTAATAGTTTTGGTGTCCTTTTCAAATACAGTTGATTCTCCCTTTCCCAATGCCAAGAGATTTTCTTTCATTGCTATATTAGCAAATGCAGAACAATGCCTGTCCTGCACAGGATTCCATTTTCATCATTGTACTGGTTACATGAATGGGGATGACAACTTCTCAGGCTTTCAGAGTTAAGCTTTTAGTTTCTGGCTTGTACCCACACGTTCCAAAATGGTACAACACTTGTAGAACCCTGAAGCCCAAACAAAAAACAAAATATGAAAGGTGCGGGGAGGAGCAGCACTTCCTATTGTAAGACACTGATGAAGAATACCAAATTCATTCAACATCTTTCACTGGGAAGCAAGGGAAGTCATTCCTCAACTGATAATTTGCCTGTATAAGATTACTCCTTTGTGCATTAAACGGGAGGAGCAGAAATATCCTTCTGCCTGTCCTCACAGAAGTGGTGATTCTCCAGATCAAGAAAAGCAGAACTCCTCTACTTTTTCTCTACCTCATCCCCTCTCCTTCCCCCTCCCATTAATTTTATTCTCTTAAGTGTCTTGAATAATTTAGGAATAACTAAGTCCATTAAGAGTTTTAGTGGTCTTTCCAGGGTGATGGAGGGAGGGAGGAGGGAAGTGTTCAACTACTCCTCTTTCACTTAAACACTAGCTGTTGTACTGTTATGTGAATGTGAGGTTTAATACAGCTAAAAAGAGAAAACTATAGGCCTCTTCCAAATCCGTTCCTTGAAGACATATACACACCAAAAATGTTAGGATGTTAAGTGCTTGTGTTAACGAGCAGGAACAGCTGACAAAAAATAATGCAACTTTATAAACAATACATTGTGATAGATTCTTGACACAGTTTCTGTGTTAGCTACCATGTCACATAGTTCTTGCAAGGAAGACAAACCAAATTGAAGTGTTTTTTAAAAGTAGTATCCTGTTACTTGCAAATTTAATGTCATTTTAACAAGGACACCTTCCCTCTCACAAAGCTATCTAATCAGTAATTTTAAGGGAAAAAAAAAACCCAACCCACCTTACCTGTGATTTTCAATTGCATTGTATAAAATAATCCACATAGAAAGCTTCCTCTTCAATTAAAAGCTGCGAAGCATTTCCACTGATATTGCCACGGCTTTGCTTAATCATCAAAATGGGCTGCATAAGAAATCCGTCTATAACAAGGGATGTTTCAGATTCAGCTATCCAGTCAGCAGCCAAGCTAAACAGAATATTGCAGCTTCAGAACCTCAGACCATTCACAGCACCCAGAAACAGTTGTTGTGCCTGTGAAGATGGCAGCCAGTCCAAACACACTATTTTGACTTCCACTTCACATTCTGTTAACACGGACATAGACAATTAAGACACATTTCCCCTTCTGCAAAGAGCTCCATTTGCTTGGCTACCAACCCATCAACGTAGTAATTTACAGTTACTCTTCAATCTAGTTGTAGTTGTCCAACACCTGATAGAGGCACTCTGGCCAAGCATGACATTGAAGGATGTAAATCCTACTGCTCAACAACGTCTTTTCTTTGTTTCTTTTTAACAGAATTCTTTCAACCTTCCCCGCAATGGTGTATTAAAATAGGATTCTAAGTAGCTCCAACTGAAAATGTTTGCTTTGGCTGGTAACAGGTGCCTGTACAAACTTAAAATTAAAAGCATTAGCTGTGTTCATGTTATATTCTCATCCTTTACCTAGTATGTGTGATGCCATGCCTCTTGGTCCGCATCCATGTCATTTTAATGTCTGTCTTGCTCTTAGAGATCTTCATGTTGTATGCTACAATATGCTAGGGCACAAATCACAAGTAGCTGGAAAAAACTAGGGCACTGATTACTAAATGTACTTCCAAAAAATGGAGACATCCAGTGGTTTAACATCTTTCAGCTGCAAGTATGAGAGCTCTTGCCTTGGCCTTAAAACCTCTAGTCACAACAATATTTCCAAATATTATCTGGTGATGCTTTCCCAGCAGAACTGCTCCCTTCTCCAGGTACATCTGTAGTCTTAATTTTGTTCTTCTGTAGAATAAACAAAAATTATCATCATCTATAATAACTAACAAAATCATTTTTACTCTCTTCTTTTTTCTATCCCTCTTTTACTTATAACATCCTGGAGCTTGAGATAGACCAAGATGCCACTGTGCTACATGGATATCTGCTGCTTCTTCACAGAACTCATGACAGTGAGTCATAGAGCACCTTTATCGGGGTCTGCTATTTTGTCTGCACAATTACACTGACATTCATTTACTGCAATATCCTGACTTTCCTTCCCTAAATATTTTGACTGCCATTCAAAAGCAGCAAGGGGATTGTAAGTGGTATGGCATAACTAGTTGCCTTCTGTTGGAAGACATCTGTAGTACAGCTTGCCTAAACTGTAAGTGTTCTTGGGCCCAAAAAAAGTCTGTTTTCCCTCAAGTAAGGCATCCACAACAAAAGTTTACTGCTGTCTAACTTGAGCTTACAGTTGCTAGAAACACTTACTCATTACTTCAGCAGAAATGTTTTCTTGTTTGAACAATGAATAAACACGTCAAATTAATCAACAAGAGTTTTTCTGGTAGAATTTAATACAAGAGTATAAGAAAAAATGAGTCCCCAGATATACAATAGCAAGATTTAAAAATGTCTTACATACATATTTGGAAGAAGGGGAAAAGAGAAAGTTTTGCTAAACAATATTGCCAGCTAGTAACAGAAAATTTCATGGAAGAGTTTCACAGTACTATTGTGTGTAGACATTTCAGTTAATTATCACGCAAGTTCAGTTACAAAGACAAGAAACCCTAAAATTCAAGCAAGGTGTTTTTAGTTTTAATCTCTTTTATGTAAGATGATATTTGCCTTCAGGAGTTCACATCAAAGGGCAATGTACTTTTAACATATGGGACTAAGGAACATACAGTAGTATAGTTCTGTAGTCAAAACCAAAGAAAACAACAACAAAGCAAAGTTATTTGATCTTTCCCCCAAACCAGAATAATTAGACTCCACCTATTTGGTTGAAATAGTGAAATGTCATGTAGACTTGTATTACCACAGAAGGAGTTTAAATTAGTCCTATGAAATAACTTTAGTCACCTTGGCAGAGAATACAAAGGTTTGAGAAAAAACATGTAACCCCCTCCCACCCAAAGTACAAACAAGGAGATTGCTTTTGCAGTGCAACCTCTCTGTGGCAGTTACAGATCAGTATGTTGTACAGGCATGCTTAAAACATGGACTTCTAATATCACAATGAACACAGACACTAGAATCCTGGGAGAGTTACAATTTTCAAGTCTGTCCCTCAAGACACAGTGAAATCTAGAATGTAAGCCCCAGTTAGGAAAAAAAAAAAAACCCCAAACCCTACCTTTTCTACCTCACTATTTTCAAGTGAAGGATGAAGCGTTCTTTTGCAATCAGACCCTGAAACAGATCTTTTGAACCACCATGTGGGTCCCCCCCCGCCCTTGGAATTAGCCTTTGTTTGGAGGCAAGAACAAGATGGAGAAGGAAGTGGTAATACACATTTACAGGTGACTAAGGTATAGGAGAGGGAATATGAAAGAACAGCAGTGAACAAATGTTCATCAGCTCTCTTTATGAATTTTTATTTACTAAAATGTTCCTTGAAGGGTTTCAGCATTAATTTTACACTGTTATTTGTAATCAATAATTGACTCTGTATTAGAAAAGTAATGAGACCTCTTTGAGATTATTGCACAAAAACCTGGCAGCAAACCATTAATAACCCTTTGAAATGCACATATAGATCAGTTTCTGAAACGCAGTTACAGAATGTTTCTAAAGTACAAAATAAATATCTTGTTAAAGAATAGAAACTAAATACAATTACTTTTATTTAAATCAAGTCCAGCAAGAAAATATTTTAATATGGCAAATACCCCAGCACTTGCTGCATGCGTCCATAATCTAGCTATTTCATCATGAGCGTGATCATATTTCCACCCCTCTCCCTAAAATGTATAACCTTGACAAGAAATGGAAAATATATAAAATATAACATGAAGCATTTTCTTTTAATATATATTCCCATTTTGGTATTTAATGCTTAATCTATAAATAGACACTCTCGGACACAAGAATGCTTTGTGAGTGTGTTATTGTGCTGTTTTAAGATTAAAATATTTTACATTAATAAGTCCAAAGCAATTCATTCTTTAGTCATACTTCCAGTGAAAAAAAGTTGCTAGTTCATTAAGTATCCAAACTGCATTTTATCAGTAAATGACTATATGCTGATGACTACTTTAAAATATATCAAGTTCACAAAAAGTATTACTTATCTGAGTGCTAGGTAAATTCTATATACAGGTAGTCAAAGAGTATATGAGAAACGTCATGTAGTGCTACTGTTAAGAAAAGTTTTTAAGTAGTACAAAAATTTACAATAATTTATGTCCTGATTCTTTTTTTGTGTGCTACCAGGAAAAAATTAAAGGAGATTAAAAAAATCAAAATACTTATCCCAACTACTCTCAGCTGAAGGAACAAAACCATCCATTTTTTTTTTAAAGAGAAACAAAGTATTGCATATAATTAAAATTTTCTACTAATTACAAATTTAATTTAACAAAGTAATATGGAGGCAGCGTGTGGTAGATTTAAATTCATACAATCTGTTAAAGTAATACACAATTGAAAATTAATGATCTAAAATTCTTAGGTTGCTTTAAATCTAATTTCAGCATAGTGCTACATATTATTCAGTCTCGAAGGCTAAAATCAAGAATTTTTGAATCTCATTCTAACATAAGCAAAGCTCGTCTACACCTTCTCTTAAACCTTTTTAGCAGCATAGTCAGCTTTATAAAGAGAAAAAGGCAAAGTATTACCATAATTTACATATTCTAATAATCCTTCCAAGGCATCAAAGGACCCAGCTTGAAATTCCTATAACAATTGACAAAAATATATTAACATATACTTGCATTTACACTTTTAAAAATTTGTAGTTAGTATTAAGTTGGCCTATGAAGCAGTAGTAAAGTGCAGAATATTTGGTACAATATCTAGTGATTAGCTTTTGCTTCTGTGGAATACAAATGAGTAAGCCTGGCTCTTCCGTTGACAGATATGGTGTTTGATGGAGGACCAACCTGGAGGCAAGGGAGAAAAAAGAGGAAAAAAAAAAAAGAAAAAAGAAATATTAACCTAACTTTTCAGATTCTTCTCTCTGTAGTATGTTACACAGTATTACTTCAAGGAAACAAAATACTGTTACTTCAGTTAGTATTTTTCTCATCGCAATGAAAGACCTCCTATATGATTTCTGAACAAAGCATATGTGCTACAGAAGTGGAAATAAAAGAAATTACTTAAAAACATATTTTATCCTATCTAAAAATTCTGTGTATAACTGTTCAAAATACACATAAATTTTAGTCCTTCTCCAGACCTGGTTGCAAAGAAATACTTGAAAAAACATCTCTAAACCCAACACTTTTTATTAAATATTGAGTAGAGCTGATTTCTGACAAAATCTTCTAACGCTCCTTTATACCATGGTAATGTTTCTTTTCTCACGAGCAAACTATAACTTCTAGGATAGGTAGCAAAGACCTGATTTTCAGGGGAGCTGCATAAACCCAAAACTCCAGTTGGAGTTAATGGGAGCTGTGGATGCTCCACAGCCATGCGAACCACATCCCACAGCACGCAGTTTACTAAACACAATGAAAACATTCTGAAGAGAAAGATGGTTAAAAAGAAACCTCACTTGACCCATTTTAGGTTAGTAATTACTGAGGTCCCTATTGAACAAAGACAACCAGCAACACAAAAGGCCACAGATCTCGGCATTGCATACTCACAACATATTAAGTAAAACGGGGAAAAAAAAAAAAAGAATTTGGCTAGTGGTGCCAGCATTATTTTTTTTAATTAATCCCTCACAGAGCTGAAAGAAGGGAGAGTATGGTAGGAGGTAAAAAGAGAAGCAAGCACCTGACAGATGTCTTTCACAATTCAAATGGATCAGGTTATTACTTCTTTTACTGAGTGCATCACAATAGTGGAAGCTATGACGTGAATGCATTGAAAAAGTCCCTTCAATACTGGAAATCACTTTTGGGTGCTAATAAGTTATTGATACAAAATGCTTCATTTCTCTGTTTGTCCTACTACTGCCAGTTTTCCACGTTAAACATAAAATAAGACCATGTTTTTATTAAATTTGCCATGGGCCAAAACCCCTCTTTCTGCTGTGAGACATACTTGTACCAGAGCATATGTGCCCTGGGTAAGAGTGAAAAGAACAGCATGTACAATTTTATGTTTGGCAAAATTTCAGTGGGTTCTTCATTGCATTTTGTGTGTGTGTGTGTGTTTCAGGTGTTTTTTGAAGCCTGTTTCAGTTTTCTGTGTTACAGAAAGCTTTTCTTTATGCTTACAGCATCTTCATTATTATAATTTCTCCTTAAAAAGTACAGCCCTCTCCTCACCTCCAGCCTCAACAGATACTACACTGAGAAAGAACATCTCCCGCCCACAGAAGGGAAAGGGAGGGGAAAAAGGACTTCAGTCATCATCTTGCTCTTCTTCCCCATGCCATCCTTGTACCTAGACTGATAAAGACTATATGGGTCAAATCTACCCTAAGAACATTTCTATTAGAAAAGAATGAATACCGACACAATGAAGTTTTTCTTTGTTTTCCTTCTAGTAGAAATAGACTTCTTGAATATTGAAAAGCACATTATGAACTTTATTTTTTAGAACAGTTATAAGCTACTGTGCCAACAGCCATGCCTATGCATATTTCCCATAGAATCACAAACCAAAGTTCACACACTATGCAAATTAAATAAAGTTCAGTATTTTTCAGAATGTAATTATGCATTAGAGGGAAAAAAACCCCCCTTAATAAAAACATATGCAAACAAAATCCAAACAATATTTCTGGTAGAACAGATAGATTTGACCTCTAAGTGACACTGAACAATACAGCATTTGTTTAATCTTGTCCTGTTTTTAAAGTGGCTGTTGTTAGTGACATGTAGTTAGAAGTAATACTACAGTGTATTATGTACCGCTTTTACTGACTAGAGGTCAAAAACTACTTGACCATGCTTGTAACCTTGCCGGGAAACTGAATCTTCCTATTCAGCGCAGAAAGGACGGGAGGTCTACAAGTCTCACAGAGGCTGTTGCAGTGCTACACTGAAACAAAACCTTACGTATGAAATCGATTGTTCTAATATCTGATCATCCACTGAGAGATTTTGACCCTAGGGAATCAGACCTCCATAAAACCAAAAATAAACCTCACATCCACCCACCACGCATCATTTGTTTCTTTCAAGTTTCAAGTGGGAAAGGGAAGAGAAACAAAACCTACTTAATTTCTTTAACCTTCTGCAATGAGAAATTATTCCTCTACACAGAACGCAAAATACTAATGCTGGGTAAAGAAAGCTTTGTTTGAGACTATCATCAAATTGTCTGGTTACAACTTTAAAACAATATAGATTTTTAAAGTGTGCAGTGTTTTACCCAATGAGAGAAGTATAGGTGAATTTTAGGACAGAGGAAAGAAAAATTAAGTCACAGTTTTAACCTGAGGGGGTGGGGGAAGATGGTCCTGGCAGGACTGTTGACAAAACATTGAGAAATATCTTGCTAATGATACCAAACAGCAGCAGGAAGCTTGAAGTACATTTAAGAAGAATTAAGGACCTGACAGAGTCTAATAAATAGAAAAATACAATCTTCAGAACTTGCGCATATTATCTGCCTGCAAAAGATTGCAGCTACTTCAGGTCTAGGGTGAAGCTACTTAGCACGTGTCTAAAACCATACCACTTCAAACCATAAAAACACAAACAAATAATTGAATACGTTCCTGATTTTATGAATGAGATACTTAATTGATAACTTAGAGATTTCTAATTCATTTCAGGAAGATTTCCTATTGGACTTGTACTGTTTGAAAATACGGACATACGAAGCTTTGTGTGTGCATTCACCAGTTTATTCTGCAAAACTGAACTCGTTTCCCCACCTCCCTTTCCATTGTTAAGAGACCTCCTGGCAGCACTTTGTGCCAAAGTTAACTGCTTTTAGTGTCAGGCATTAATATGGTAATTTTGAAGGAAGTACCATGAGTTCATTGTTAAGGATGCAATGATGAAAACTCACCCTTTTCAATTTGGCAGCAGCTTCTCCAGAGCGGATTGCAGCCAGCAGGCTCTGGTGGATCTGTTCTGGGTCAGAGCGCTGGAACGTCACCGCGGTTTGTCTCTTAGTGACAGGGGGTTGGTGGTCAGTGGAAGCACCTGATTGCGCCTGACTCTTCTGCTCACTATTCACATTGCTGCCTTTCTATAAAGGGAGGAAGTGGGAGGAAAAACAAAACAAAACCTTTTAATCTGAATTAGTCATAAATGGAAAACTAAGTCAACCTGGCACAAGGTTGCATATCAAACTGCCACCGTTCTAGTGTTTGCTTCATTCAAGATTTCAGAGATCAGCCACATTTCCACTACACCACATAGTTTCTCCCTCAGATAATTATACCAGCAAAATTTTATACCGCCGTTCAAGTGTGTTAGTGCCGTGATCACTTGAAGCAAACTGATCACACTACTCAGAATTAAATTTAAGAAATCAACACACAGAAGCGTAAAGAACAAATCATAAGCACTCCCAACATATAAATAGGTATACACAGTATAAATTATTCTATTTAATTTACTGTTCTTTGAAGTAGGGGATGCTAATTATGGCAAGAAATAATTATATTCAATAATCCAAATGAGGTTGTTTTCACTTTAACATTCCCTCTTTTCCTGTATTTCATTATGATGCTGTGCTACTGCTAGACACCACAAGGTGTTTACACTGTATGAATACAGTGCTTTCTGATCAGGGAGCGGTTCCAAGACTAGCCTCTAGACTAGTCACACTAGATGACAGTGGATCAACAGTCAACCAATATTAGAAATAAAGTTTACCTTATCCATTAGACTATTTGGTGACCCCACTGTTACAGTCTGTAAGGAAGGGTTTTTCACTTGAGGCACAGAGGTAGCTGAGGAGAATTCAACTGCCGAAGCAGCAGAGGAGAGTTCCACAGGAAATTCCTCTCTCGGTGCCTGGCTAGCGATTGTACGCGTCTTATTGAATGACTGCGACCTTTTGACTGCAGATGAGACAGCAAGAGCAAAAGGGGATGGTCTCGAACTGGAGTACGGCTTTGGAACTGCAAAAGTTCTTAGAGTTCTTAGGTTCAATGGTGCTGGTGAACAGGAGGGAAAACTTGAAGGTTTATTGCTTTTAACAGGAGAAGTGGAAGATTCAATTTTTTTTCCATCATCTACTTTTTCTTTGTCTACTGGAGGAGAGGAAGTACTTGTTTTATGTAAAGACAAGGAAGTTGGATCAGGTGATGAGATTTTTTTTTCCATCTCTGTATTTTTAGCTTCATTTTGAACAGAATTAGGAGCACAAACAGTACTTCTGGCAATTGCAGATGTCACATAATGACCTGAAGCTCTTCGTTGCATCTGCAGATAAAAAGAGCTAGGTTTCATTGTAGGACTTAATGCATTTAACTTGTCCTGAGTCTCAGAAGAAGCATTTGTATTATCCAAGCTTAGGATCAGTGGGACATGCTGTTTGGAAGACTCTGTTTCCGTCTGATTGCTCTCAGTAGTAATCTCAGCTCCAGACATCACAACATGTTCAGAAACGCTGTTCACTCTGTGCAGCAGATCATTTGCTGCTGCAGGTTCATTTTGTGAACCAACCTGTAAATGACCCACACTTTTTGGAAGATGAGGAGTTTCAGCTTGCACTATGAATTCTTTGGGGTCTTCGTGCTTCAGAGACTTTTCCAAAGTAGATACCTCTTGATTGTGGTAATCTGATGGCATTTCTGATTCCCAGCTCTTTATTATTTCTAAGGATTTTGGAGGCACTATTTTATAAGTAGTCATTCCAATTTTTGGTATGTAATCTCTTGTAATTTCATTAGCGGGCTTGGGCTTAGGTTTGGTATCCTGTCTATAAAGAGGGTAACCTTTTACAGGAGAGCCATCTGGAGTTTTTGCAGTTGTTTCTGATGAAGCAAAATTACTGCCATTTATACAAACATGACTCTGATCTTTTATGGGAATTACTTTTTCATGGGTAATGTCTTGTCTCTCAAGATTTTGTTCTGTTGAATTATCTTCATCCTCTTGCATTCCATGCATCACTTGAAGAAGGGGGTTGTTTGTATTGTGTTGAGGGACCAGGCCTCTGAATGTGGATGGTTCACAACCTTGAGGAACAATAATTTCTTTCTGTGTAGTCCTTCCCAAATTGCTCTCCGATGGACCTGTCTGGATTGCAACATCCTGAGTTTTTACTGTGTCCAAGCTGGTTTGATTTGTTTTCTGATCTTGCTTTTCTGGAATCAGTTGAGGATAATTCCTATCACTTACGGCAATGTCATTTTTACATGCCTGGCAGTTTGATAGTCTGCCAACTTGAAGCTTGTTATTTTCTCTAAAATCTACTGTTCTGGTTTCGGCTGTCTGAAGTTCTTTCCCTTCTTCTGTTGTTGGAAGGAGTTTTGTATCACAGTTATCTTTAAGTTAAAGAGAGATTCCAAAATTAATACAAATGCCAAAAAGATTCAACCTTCCGCCTTACATCACAAAGCCCCACATCCAATGTATTTAACTACAAGGACTGGCTCCTCACCAATTTTAAAATTTTCCTTAACACTTACTTTTAAAAGCTATTTAAAGATATAGAATCATAGAATTGTTTAGGTTGGAAAAGACCTTTAAGATCATCAAGTCCAACCATTAACCTAACACTGCCAAGTCCACCACCAAACCATGTCCCTAAGGACCACATCTACATGTCTTTTAAGTATCTCCAGGGGTGGTGATTCAACCACTTCCCTGGGCAGCCTGTTTCAATGCTTGACAACCCTTTCGGTGAAGAAATTATTCCTAATATCCAGTCTAAACCTCCCCTGGTGTAACTGGAGGCCATTTCCCCTTATCCTATCGCTTGTTACTTGGGAGAAGAGGCCAACACCCACCTCGCTACAACCTCCTTTCAGGTAGTTTGTAGAGAGCGATAAGGTCTCCCCTCAGCCTCCTTTTCTCCAGACTAAACAATCCCAGTTCCCTCAGCCACTCCTCATAAGATTTGTGTTCTTCACCAGCTTCATTGCCCTTCTCCGGATGTACTCCAGCACCTCAATGTCTTTCTTGTACTGAGGGGCCCAAAACTGAACACAGTATTCAAGGTGCGGCCTCACAAGGTGCCAAGTACAGGGGGACTTATCTTTAGTTATATATATACATTTTATATATATATATAAAAAAAACCCACCTTTTTATATATGCATATATTATACTTATCTTTACTTATATATACACTTATATATACTTAACTTCGACTAATATTGCCAAATAATAGTATTCTAACTCAGGTATTCTTCCTTAATTAACAGGCCACTTGTGCCATGCATCAACTTAATAGAAAAATCTATTCTAGAACCATTTAAAAAGTGCTAATGAATTTCAATTGATTATATAGACACCAGTGACTGAAGAGCTCAAGGACTATTCAGTATTAAGTTATATGCAATTTTTATTTAGTTCCACACCTTTGTGGCTTCTCTTCTTTAGTTTTAACATTACAAATGTTATTTGTCAACTACATGTTATGTATTTGTACAAGGGAACAACCGGAAAACATAGGGACAAAAGCAATTTTCCAACTCTATTTTTCCAACTGTTTAGTAGGTCTGATAATTCAATTTTCTACCCCTGGACTAAACACATGTAGCCCTCTCCAAAATACAGGAATACTTGGGTCAAATTGTTTTAAATACAATATTGGGAAAAATTAAATTCTTTAGGAATAATCATTTGGGGTGGTATTTTGCCAAAAAAAAAAAAAAAGTCTGTCCTCATTTCAAGTATGTTGTAAAATAGCAGTTAAAACTTATGCCACATATAAACAGGACTCATGTAGTATGTTGTTACAATTTATAAACAGAGGTGCACTGAATATAAAAGACTATGGAAGGCCCAGTATATAAATCTGAAAATCAGTGTCACAAAAGGGTAAAATAAATCAGTCAGGTCACTAAATCCACTGAAAAATTTATGATCCATTAGATGCACAGGATGTCATCATTTCTTTTCAAATCAGCGTCTCACTTTGTTCTATTTGTGTTTAAAAATATTTGCATTTTCATGCAGAAAACTCATACTAATGTCGTAAGCAAAGAACAACCGCTGGCCTCTCCTTCCCTTCTGCGGTGCGGTGCCCCTGTCACCACCAACCTCTGTGTCCAGCCTTCCCTCCCCTCAGCACTGCTCCACCCATACTGCCCTACAACACTGTGATGCAGCTTTGACTACTGCTATAGGAAGTAATAAAAAAAGATTAAAAACAAAACCCCAAAAAACCAAAACTGCAATCAATTCTTGTCACCTCAGAGAGGATACAGCAGAGCTAGAGAAAGTATAAAGAAAATAATCTGACTGTAGCAATTCAAGAGTTGACTGTGTTGTCATTTTTTTCAAAGGAATAGAAAAGTTCTCTTCAACATTGTTTTGAAGTATTAAAAATGAGTGGGAACTACTCACCATCGTTTTTATTTTGATCCAAAACTCTAAGCTTCCTGTCTTTTTCAAATGCAGCTTGCTCACTGCTTATCTTAGTCTGTAGTCCTCTGCAAAGCACAACAGTACATTAAATACGCTGGTATCATTCATCTCAGTAAACACAAGAAACGATGCAAGAGAACTGGCAATATTCTCCAAACACAGATGGACAAAATAGAATCACTCTGCCAAACACTGGAGTACTCAACAGAATAGATTTTTTTTTTTTTTTTTTTTAAAACAGGAGGAAATGCTGCTATGATATTTTACCAAAATGACATGCAGCTTCACTCTCTTCTGTGTAAGCAGATGATCAGTTTTCCCTTCCCTTCTCCCCCTCCTTTTGTTTACTTGTGCAGTTTGAACAAGCCCCTTTCCAGTAACAACTCAGTTTCAGTGGAGCCACAACGGTGATGGTTAATCTTCATATAACAGTGTTCTTAGTGCGAAGTGTTCTGACACCTCCAACATTTAAAATGTGTCCTTGATTTTGTCCCCAACATGACATACAGGAGGCTGCATGAGACACTGACTGCATATGAAGTGTGCAGTACAGACTTTTCAAAATAGTAATGAAAAATTTTCTGTCCCTTTCAAGAAATACCTTGAGAACAACAAAGAAACATGCATCAAACACGTTACTTGCATACTAAGCATTTTGCAAACGCATACAGTTTCTGGCTTCAGATCATGGGGAAAAGAGAACTGCAGAAATGCTGACTAAACCCCTCATCTTTTGGGGGGAAATATTAAGCCCTGGGCTTAAAAAGGTAAATGAAAAAGGCCAAATTACTTATAATTTCTCTTTAAAAAAATTACTAGAACTTCAAGCTTACATCTCTGTTTAAGATACTTTTATCTTCTGTAGTTACAAATACTGGCATTACGAAGATTCCAATTAATTTGCCACATCAAATGTATTAGTTGTCAGGAGTCAGTGCCTTGAGCTGCAACATCTGCTTTGAATCATTTAAAATGATAAATTCCTCAATAACCATCCATCCTCATGTTGCTTGTACAGTCCAAAATATACTGTAAGTGCCCAATAAACCACTAAACAGGAGCATATACTCTCAAAATTATTGTTGGAAAAGAGTTAAAGCTCAGTCCTGCACTCTGTACTCTTGCTTATCTCCATTCCCTTGAACACAGCTGAGGGACTGAACTACAAGTATTCACAACAGACTGAACTGTTTAAAAAAAACCCCAACCAACCAAACAAAAAAACAATGAACCAAAAGCCACTGAACACGACAGAGTATGATTAGAGAAATCAGTGGGTTTGACTGGAATATTACATATATCCCTGGTTTGATTAAAAAGCACTTCTTCAAAGTAACTACATCTTATATAAAAGATCTGAATTGTCAAAAGGTTTCCAGAAATATAAAGTCAGAGAAACCCTAGTCCTCATTCTGGAATCCCTGTGAAATTTCAGGAAATAAAGGATTGCCAAACTCTAAAGTTAGAGCACAGTGCATGCTAGATGATACCAGGATTATAGGCCATGAAAGGCTATTACTAGTTAGCGGGGGAAAAAAGAAACATCCCCTGGACAACTGGGCAAACTGGCCCAGTAACACAGGTCTGATAATTTGCAAGTTCAAGACGACTTAAAAATAACGTTTGGCTGATCCTCCTCCTCATAGATCCCCATAGAGCAGACACACCCAAGCAACTGGCTCAATATTTGTCAGGACAGAGCACCAAAGATTTTTGCAAAGATCCATTTGGCCTTGGACTGACAAAAAAGACCCTTGAAGTACAAGTCAAAGCTCTCCATACTACCTTGAAAGTTCTTGGTTACTAGAGCATTCACACATTTTGGCTTCAGTACAATAATTGAAATAGTTCTTTCAATTTAAATTGGGAACAGTAGCCAGTTTAGTTGCCCCAGGGAACAGAGAAATAGTGAATTACATTAACGCAATGGGACTTCTCTGGACAATCAACATTTCAGGCAGGCACTAACTCATGTTGGAAACCTGCTGAGTCAGGTAGTTAAACAAACATGCTGAAGGGCAGCATCACCAGAAAGGAAAAAGAGCGGTTAAGGAAACTAATGTGTTTATTCTTTAAAAAAGGCAGAATTAATTTGTTTTCCTGAGAGCAGATGGATCGAGTCAGGTCAAGACAACTGGCTGACATAGAAGGAAAAGACAAAAGAAAATTTAAAACCAAAACAAATATGCAAGCAATAGATAACTGTGCCCAGAAGAAAAGTGGCCAATCTACCTGGTTTTCCCCAACTGTAAGAATGAATTTGTAAATTCTCATTTGACTAATCAATCCAAACTTTTTCGCAGCACACTGCTCTAGTAAATATGCTGGGTATTTTAGAGCCGGGTTCAGCTTTTCTGGGGTCTGGCTGTTTGAGTAGTAAGGAAAGGGAGGCTTAAACAGAATAGCCTGCAGAACACTTGTCATTTTTGTTGAAAAGCTTCATGAATTACTGCGCACAGAAGAGTGCTACAATGAAAGCTAAGCATATTAAGCTCATTCCTCTCTCACAATTCTCTATTCTGTGCTCCACAATGAAACAGCACTCTACGTTTTATTTGCCTCCCCCATTCCCTCCCCAATGCTCCTTTCTTTGTCACAAAACGTACTTACTTGCCATCTGTGCTCATATTTTCTTGTTTTTCTTCCTTGAAGCTTTGTGAGTTGTCTACAGAAACACTGGCAGGAACTGGAGCTGATGAAGCAGGATCATTTTTTTCAGTTTCCAGTGGTACCTCAGCAGAGCTGAATGCTGCAGTAACCTCTCCTATCCCGAGACAGGTATTTGTACTTTCAGTGTCCTCCCTCTGTTGCACACTCATCTCTTCCCTTTCATCAATTTCTTCCAGGTTGTATTCTGAGCTCCTTACACCTACACTCACAGAAAGAAAAAAAAAACCCACCAAAAAAACCCAAAAAACCAAAACAACCCACAATTCTCAATTCAGGGTGTAGATACAAAGGGACTGGTGAAGTCAGCCTAAGTAGTTTGAAGAAGGAAAACTGAGACTGCTCTTCATAATTCAGGTTAAAAAAAAACCAAAACCAAACCACCAACAAAAAACCCCATGACTCATTCAGAGTTTTAACTTCACAGTATTTTCTGGTTCTTTCCAATTCTCTCTTTTTACATGTGAGACTATGCTCATTGCCATGCTACTGTCCATCTATTTCTGCATCTGTAACTACTGTATAACATCCTCCTTGTTTAACTCAAGTACTGGATTAGGATAGATCGAAATATATTTAACAATATCATAATCCCAAATTTCATGGGAGGTAGACAGTTTATTTTACCCAGATTTCTTAATACTTCTGTTAGCTCTCCAATAAGGTCTAAAATACATGGTTCCTTTATATCAGAGTAGGTATGTTAGAGAACTAACGAGCAAACCGAATCTCACTTTTGCCCATGGTTTGAACAAGTTTGCTCACCACTATCAAAAATTTCCCGTAATTATCTTAAGTGTATTAAAACATAGTTAGAAGCATCTTGTGCAGTGCTCTGTGTTACAGTAGAAGCGCACAAAAATAAAGTACATAGAAAAGTGTTAATCCATAAAAATAATTAAGTTTTCAGCTAAAGCATAATTAAACTAAAAGGTTTAGTTACTGGATTAGGACACACATAAGTCAGTGTACATGAAGTTAAACTAATAAATCCACCTATTTTCATTTCCAGAGGGACTAATCATCTCTAGCTTCAGTTCCCTGCCAGGAATCTTCCTACAACAAGATGATGATTCACATTTTTCAAATATTAGTAAGTAGACCATACAATTAACCTCTTGGCTTTGCATTCTATAACACAAAGAAAATAGTAATTCCATCTACGTAGTGCAATATGGTGCCATGGAAGGCTACTGGCAACAACTGAGCCGTATAAGTAGTGCACTCTGCCTGACCTGACTAGGGTATTCCTGTCAGCTCTGCATGCACCAATACCTGTTAGGTACAGACCTTGCACTTGGGCAATTAGGTTTCAGACTTTTCTAAGTTGTATCAGTAAATTTCCGGGTGTAAACCAAGGCTAACAATGAAAACAAAATACTGGCTTAAAGCAAGCAATGCTGGAAAGTAGCAGATCCCAGAGTACGAAAAATCTCAGATTGACTTTTTTTTTGTACAGACCAGTAACCTACAATGCTTCCAGTACTTCTCTAGAAGTACACTGTTACAGAAACAAAATAGAGGACTGTATATATTGGAGAAAATCTCAGTACGGAACAGAAACTTTGATTTTCCCGATAGGGTCATTAGTTAAGAGTTCAGTAATACCAAAGTTACTCATTCAGTTACAGAGCAACTACAAAAGCCAAACATTTTACTATTTAATTCTAGTTTTTTGTATTGCACTTTTGTAATAATACCTTGTAGTTACACATTAAGCAATGTGATCAACATGTGTCATAGCGCTGAATGCAGAGGTGAATTAGATCCCCAGGGAAAGAGGGGCAAGACTGCAAAGTGGTGTAGGTGAGTTCCTTCCATGTGATTTAAGCACAGGTACATACCAATATGCCACACTGGTATTAAAGGGACTCCTTAAGAACTTACTGTTAGGAAGGGCCTTCTCTTCCTTCCTCCCCCGCCCCAACCCTTTCATCTCCATTTAAGGAAAAGTCATGCCAGCAGCCTAATACTTTGGGAGATGTTTGTAGCAATAGCAGTATGATTTATGTGTGCAAAGATAAATATATATATGTCACAAGGCACAAACAAAGCATAACAGAATGCGGGCAAACATCAAACCTGCTGAGACGATTCCATAGGCCATAACCAGCTCTCAAGAACACTGTCTCCTTCACCGATGAGAACTATTATGCCACGGGCCTGAGCCATCAACAGCCACAGGAACAAAGACTAAGACCTTCAGTCTAAATACTCTGTGGAAACCGGAATTATACAACAAAGCACAGCCAGGACTTCTGACAAGACAAATGGAATCATTCTGGAGTTGCTGTGGCTTCATGCCCAGCCACTGCTGTCATCTCTCTCGCTTTTCCTCTGGAGAGAAGTATAACAAAGGCTGAGTTGTATCTATACTGATGGGATGGAAACTTAGCTTGGGTTGGTAGGAGACATTGCTGACATTCTTGCTACATGAAAGTCTGTCCTTCACTGTGCTAGGAACACTTCCAAGCTTTGGAGCGACTAACCTGACCTACAAATGTGTAATACCAAACAAAACCAACCCTCACACTTTTCCCAAAGTGCTCTACTTCATTTGTCAGCATAATATCAGCCTTCCTTGGAGTTAATTTCAACCTGTGGTTTTTCATCTGTTACTGGATCTCATTCCAGACCTGGGCCACCACTGCTGCAGCAGAATAAAGTCTGAATGCATTTGATACATCAACAACATTTAACAGCCATCCTTCACTTACATCATGCAATTAACTCCCCAGAGGAACAGTTCAGATTTTATGACTTGTTTCCAAACCCTCAGTTTAGAGTTTTTATATGCAACATATCGCTAGGAAGTACTTATGGCAATACTGGCTCAATACTGTTGCCTTATTGCTTACTCTATATGTAAGTACATACATAATATAAATTTCATTTTTGTCTGTGTATAATTTCTTCTCTATGAACATTAGTCATTGAGTTTTAGTTAGCCCTAAGAGAACACTGTTAAAACCTAGAGGATGACATTGTGAAGACATACCTGATAAGATGACTGACATACCAACTGCAAGTTGTCTTTGAATCAGAACACTGCTCTGTGAGCCATTATGCTTGTAAGCACCAAAGCTGGAAAGCCTGACTACATCATGCAAATCTGCCAGTGTTTTTGCTCTTGACTCTATAGTCCTTAAAAAGGTTCTTAAGAGATACTGTAACCAAGAAGACTATATCAAGGGATTTGTTTGATGAGAAATTATTTAAAAATCTGTAATTTTTAAATTTTTTTTTTTTTAAGTACCATTTCACCCTCTTCCCTAGAAAAAAAGGCTGAGTGTTAATTAAGCTTTGGGAAGGGGAACAAAAATCATAATTGAGGAAAAAAAATTGTTGTTTATAATCCCAAATGTTCAAATTAATTCTAAGTGTTTATTCTAGTAGATGTATGCCTTCAAACAACTTTTGTCAAGGTACAGTCTGTTTTTACACCATGGGAAAACTGTCATTTCACAACAGAAATGTTGCCTATTCCAAATTACATAGCATAGTTCCAGTTGATGTACACATGTCTATTAGCTATGCATTACTTAGACAGCAAATAACATTTATTGAACATTTGCAATGGTTCATTATAGGGCAGAAGATAACACTGTATTTGCTAAAGTAGCAATGCGTAACAGGACTCCTTTGGGAATGCCAGTCACAGCTGAACAAAAACTCACAATGCTTCCAGAAGCCTGACCATCAAAGCAGCATTAATCCAAGTGGAAGGAACTACTAGGTTTATGTAAAGTTAAATTATGGCCAACTTAGCAATTAAAGAGATATTGAACTATTTTATCTATTTAAAACAATACCCAAATCTGCATAATTTTCAGACTAGGAATAGGACAAGTGTGCTGCAATTATTTTGCCGCAGGTGGATACTGATTCTCACAGCATGATGGGCTTTGCTAAAAGGACCCTTTATAAATAGGTCTCAGGACAGTTTCAGAGGTGCCACCAGAGAGCAGCAGTATCCCATGAGAAAAAGAAAAAAAAGGCAATGAAGCTGCGCTATTTGACTTGTCTCTACATTTAAAAACACGCATTGCATTAAGTCTTCAGCAAAGGACATTGCATGAAGACATCAGCAGCAGAACTAGAGAATGAAGACTGTCACTAACTGCAGAAGTAAATCCTAGGGCTCACCACAGACTGTTCTAAGCCCAGTGAAGATGATTACATTTTTCTCTTTCTTTCCATGACAGCTTAAATTAAAATATTTAATTACAAAACTCAAATGCCTCAAGCAGAGGTTCCTAAATCTAAGGAAAAGCAAACAAGCCATTTCTATGAAGTTCAGGGCTGTTTATCTATGCAGCACTCGGACATTAGAGTGATGGGAAATGCAGAAATTCTAGCATGGATCTACAATCTTAAGAAAGAAACAAGCTCAAGAAAACCAAAAAAACATGATTTTAAATAATGCAATAACTTTGCTCATCATCTTAGACCCATCACATGTAGAAAAAACACACAGTTTTCAACACAGAAAATTAAGTACTAATAAACATCAAGAGCCATTCACTTAGAAGTGACTATCCTCCTTCGTCTGCTACAACAACTAGGAAAAGGAAAGGTTACAGCTTCATTACATCTTCAACCTCAGACTGCACAGTGCAGGTTCATACTTCCCATTTAAGTTACCTGTTATTTCTATTGAAGGTCTTTTCTGACGATTTACATAAATTGCGCTAAACACAAACCAAGCCCAAATTTACTGATTACTGATCTTCCCTCCTCTCTCCCCACTCCCCGCCCCTTGCCAGAGACCTAGGATGGCAGGTGACTTTTTCAACTCTTGTGGTACATTTGTGTTTGACTACTCCAAACAATTTGATTGGCATCCCGAATAAAATAGCTGGAAAATTACTTAAGAGTTCCTGTCAACTAGCACAGAAACCGAGCATTTAGCCTCATATCATGCCAGTGGCACTCCACATGCTTAGTGTTTATATATTTCATTCTTAGAGAAATACATTGAAGTATGATTTTTCCAGACTGCACTGGCACTGATTATTCTAAAAGCTTTTAAAATTTTAGAAGACTCCTTAATGCCGTATCTTGTATCTGAACCCTACAGTCTGATGCTTACAAACAGCAGTACTTAACAGGACAAACTGCATAAATTTAAAAAGTACTATGTTCAGCAGCTAAAGAATTGTATTTTGAACAGCTATACTTTTATATATCACATTTTTCCATAGCACCCAACAAATGATTTAATGTATAAACAACTATTTATGCATACAGTTTATATTTACGACTTATGTTTTCAAAGGCTGTTCAGATGCAAACCAAAAGGCAGGCACAGATTTGCTCCTACCCCTCAGTTATGCAGGTCAAGGGCAGTACAAGGAGGGGTTCTGAAAACAAGACTGGGCTTTAGCTTTTGAGAGGCTTGTTACAAGGTATAAAAAACCCACAGAAATTCTGGCTTGTTCTTGTCTATAACTTGTTGGGGAGGAGGGAAAACAGGGATACTGTTTATTTTATTAAATGTAAAGCACAGAGACCAATACAAAATGTATTGTATGTGTTTCTGTAGACAGTAAAGGTAAAACATCTTTACTTTAGAAAGCCATATTTGTACTTCAAAGTAAAAGTTAATTAATCTGAAGTGTTAAAATTAGTTCTATGCTTAGGACACATCTGTAGTACAGTAGTTTATTACTATGAATTATCATAGCTTGCTATGAAGTAGATTTTATCAATGCATTTGGAAAAAGAACCAACCTGTTTCAGATGGCATTTCGGTGGCTCTTTCTTCCACTTTAGTAGGGGCTGATTCTATTGACTCTGTTACTGCAAAAAGTCAAGTAACAAGCTTTTTTATTGCCGCTCAATTTCTGCACCCACAAAAGTTCTAGATAAAATGTTAAATTGTGATCTTGCAGACTGGCAAGTTCTTCAAAAAATGCACCTTCTCTTAAGCAAACAGTGCTTGTTGTTACATTTCCCAGATATTTTAATCTCAACTCTGAGTTATTTTTGAACCAAAGAGAATTGAATTTTTGTTCAAACAGAAGAATTACAAAAGAACAATACAAAACTTTCTCTAAAATTCTTCCTCTCAGTCCATTTCCAATTAAACCTTCTCTGATCTAGAGAAGCTAATCTTTTCTCCCCACCCCAAGCTGTCCATCTGATTAACACAAACACAATTGCTATAGTTAACCTAACTATAATTAATTTGGTATTCTCTGCTTTTTTCTGATCTGCATGCCCTAAAACCTGCCTACTTTCTCACACCACAAGAGCCAATCTCATAAAGTAACATTACCACTCCTTACAATCTGAAGATGTTTGGCACTCATATTTTTACTTGAAGTTCTTATCTCATAAGTTGGTATTTTTTTAATGTTTAGCCAAATTGCAATACTTTCTGTTGCCTCCCAATTAAAGAGCATAAAAAGATTACCAGTCTCTTTACTGCTTTCACTTTGATCTTCTGGTGCTCTAGAGGGCGGTGAGGGTGCTTTGCGCTTCATCCGCCGCAGAGAGGAGTTCACAGAAGCGGTGTCACTGAGCGGCAGAGAACCTTTCCGTACTAATCCCGGAGGGGCCTAAGAAGGGAGACAGGGGAGGAAGAAGATTATTAGCAATCACCAAACGTATTATGTTTCTCATCTTAATTCCTCCAAGGAGTAGTTTTCAAAAAATAAAAAAAAAAATATCTAGAGTAATTGAATATATTCAGAGGTACAAGATACAGCAGTAAAAAAAACCCAAAACAAAACAAAAAAACCAAACCAACAAACCAAACAGTTGTTATATATAGTATAAAAGAGAATTTGAATTCTTTTATGCCTGAAGGCTATTCTACAAACCCCAAATAATTCTCTTCTAAAAGTAGCTAAAAATCATTGTGGAAAGAAGCTTCAACTACACCCCACTGCAATGACGTGACACGATGTTTCTTTCTCCATTCCTTCAACAGCAGTCCTAATTGAGCTGTATACATAATTATTAGGATTTTGTTTCTCTACTTGAAAAACTTGAACTTTAATAGAAATTTTTTGAATGCCAGCTTTCAAAACATCTTGGAAAGTACAACTGTCTTAAAATCATAATACTTATTGAAGTTAAATTGTTATAAGTTGTAATAGCAATAATTATAATACCTACTGATGTTAAATTGTAATAGTATCCTCATCATTGTAGCAAAAGACAAAAAAATTTCTTAATTCACAAATAATCAAAACCATTAAAAAATGGACAAAGGCTACCTACTGAAGACTTCATAGTTTTACAATATAGCAATTCAATTGCATTTTAAATTCTTTTTAAAGTACATTCTCTATCTCAAAAAGACTGGCTGTAAATTTGCCTGCCACTCTTAATTGCAGTTTGCCTTATGCTGAAGAAACCTTGTATTTCCACATCTATTAGAATGATGACATTCAGGATCCCAGCAATAAAGGTGTGTAGTTTGGCATTAGACACAGCTGCCTGTAGTAATTCTGATCTCTTAGCACTTGTCTACTTGACAATATAATAAAATCCAGCAGTGACATTCATTTCTTGCTAGAAGGATCCACAGAGTAACTGGATGTAGGGTCATCTTCAGAGAACTTCTCTGTGCTTCAATTAACCAGCCCACTTCAAAAAGCAGAATATCGAGGAAGAGAGATGGCGTAAACACACCTACAAATTTTTGTTTCACTGACGATCCTTTCAAAAACATCACTGACAACAGAACTGTTGGCTGTGTCAATATCCATGGAATAAGATGCTTATCATTTAGAAAGCTACCACCAAACAAATACACATCCTACAGTAAGGGAGATATTAAAGACCAAAAGCTAGAGTACTTGATTGTACACAATCAAAACCGTAAAGAAAATTACTCACAAGAGAAAAGATACTGGCACAAGATGTCTGTGAAGCAGTGTTTGGCAGCTCACATTAGATCTCAAAACGAATGAACTTGGACGGTGAAAACCATCCTCTGAGCTACCCTGGGCACACTCAGTCATCTGTTTTGTCCCACCTTGATGTCGGGTATGACAGATCCCTTAGATACTTTACTGCACTGTCAGGAGTGACACTGTCCAAAATGCTCACACAATTCTTCTACCTATCACGTTAATGCCAAAGCAAGCAACTCAAACCTTGTACAGCAAAGCAGGACTCAGGATTTTAAGGACAAAAAACAAAGCACAAAGTGAAGTGTTCTTTTAAGAACAGCAGAGGATATGGACATAGCACTCCACTCCTAATTAGAAATACCTGCATGCTTGAATAGTTTTTAAACAAGTCAGCTTCTAGATTAAAACGTCACACAACAAAAAAAAAAATCACTTTATACTTTTGTAGCTTCTTATTCACAGTTCCCAAATAGTTCTACAAGAAAATGAATGAATAGCATTCAGCATCTGAATTTATGCAGGAGGGGATGTCCAATATTGCATTGTTTCCTCAAATGAGGCTTTTTAAATTGTTAAATCATTTTCCTCCTTGCTGTTGGGCAGTTCTGTTTTTCTCCTCTTTGGTAGCTGCAGCCCCTCCGTTCTGCACAAAGACACTGTTTCTCTGTTCAAAGGTCTGCACCCTCATCTGCTTCACACAGGCTCCCTCAGCTGACTTGGCTGGCACAGAGTTCTGCGCATACTCACTCAGCTAAACAGATGTCACCAGAGTTCCCTCCTGCACAGAAAGAGTATGTGTGTAGGGGGTAAATAATGTTCTCAGCATAAGAGCACAAATGCTACTAGAAGATTTTTATAAGCCTTTCTACTGCCCTTTGCATCCAAAGAAACAAACGATTTGCAAAGAGAGATTTTGAGAAAGTACTAAATGTTCCAGTTAAGGTTCAAGTGTTGAACAGATTTTCTCAGGAATTATTCAACATATGAATATTAAGAGCTTTCAAATCCTAACAAAGGCTGTAATGTGAAAATAGTACTTTAAACAGATGGAAAAAAAAATAGAATAATGTTATTAAGATGTATCTGACAAAGTTGTGGAATATACATCTGGGTGTTCATGTGTCATACCAACTGCCAATGATAACCAGTGCTTTATCAGTTACACTTAAATTAAAAATCATGTTAGAATCACTAAACTAATTAACCGTGCTTGTGCAGAAACACCAGTGAACTCTGTCATAACTTCCACAACATATGCAGGAGTCCCACTTTTAACACTGTACACCCCCCTCATCCTGGAAGAAGCAAGGGTGGATATGAAGCTTTTTAGCCTCAAATGTGTACAGACAAATTTGGCACCAAATCCCACACCACCCCAAGCAGACACTTGTAGAGGCCAGTGCTTCCCAAGTTCCAGCCTCTGTAAGCAGTGGCAGACGTGGTGCCTGGCCCTTCTTATCATTTCAAAAAGCAAAGGAAAGGTAATTAAGCCACAGTAATTTTGCAGCTGGAATGGAAGGCAAAAAAAAAAAAGAAAGTACTTGGGAAAGAACATAGTGGTAGTGGAGCATTTCAGTGTGCTGGAAAGCATACCTTACAGCAAGGGTCACTATAATTTTCATACCTACACCGGTACCTACCCCTTTTGCTCAAGAGATAACTAGGTTTAACAGAAGATATACAGACAACTGGGATATCAAAGCACATTGCTAGTCATATTGCTAGTATTTCTTTCTTCCCTTTGTACAAGTATGCAGCAAATGTGTGTCCAGGAATAACAGGAAAAAAAAATTGTATTTGCTCTTACAATGATTAATGCACTCAATTTCTATTACGTGACTTAAGCTTCCCAAAATACTTAAACTTAGCCGAAGTACTACAGAGGAAGTAATATACCTCTGACCTAGTGGGAAGAAAGGACATACAGAATATATTTGGAGAAACTCAGCTGGTGTTATTCTGTCCAAACACCCGATACTACTATTCTCTCCTATGATTTATCTACGTACTTGCTGGTAAGGGGACAAGGTTATGCATTTGGTATACTGAAAAGTAGATGCATGCAATGTTCACCACCAATTCTGAATGATATCAGAATCATATCAAATGATCTTCATGCAAACTTCAGCAAGAGCAAACAGGTAGGCCTGAGCACTGTCTTCTCCCAGGTAACACTGGGTCTATTCAAAACCTCCCTGATCGTCATAGTGCTCACTGCATCATTGCCATACTTCTCCTTTAAAGGGCTGACCATCAAGTTTCAGGCAACTGAGCCTCTGGTGTAACTTCTTAAGCATGGAACTCATCCCTCCCAGAAATCTTAACTAAGCTGTTCCGTGACAGTGGCTAATAAATCTTTTCAGAAATATTTCATGGTTTAGTTGCTTCCCACCCTTCCTCCATTCTCCCATCTTCTCCTTCCCTTTCTTTGCTAAGGGGTTGACTGGAGATTTCAATTTCTTTAGGAGTTAGGGTTGTGTAAATAAAAGCAAGCTATGTTTCTACAGTTGAGAAGTTCTATCCACCATTTAAAACTGTAAGTGTTTTGACTAAAAATCTCCACTTAATTGTTCCTACCCAAGCATAGTTTACATATGCTCCTTTACAATAACTGAAAACAGTGTAAGGAGACAAACACTCATGGGATAAAACGAAGATATCGCAGTCTGGTTTTTATAAATAAAGTATTAGGAAGAAAATCAGCAATGGCATTTTGGACATAATCAAATGCTTTTCTTTTAAAAGAAATTTAAAGAAGTGTTATTACTAGAAAATTGCATCCACTTTTATGAAAACTGTGAAGATACACATACTGCATTATACAACAGCACTTTGCAAAAACCCTTGAGAGTCCTCTCTACTGGCAAGTGTATTTAAACTTGCTGGTTCTAAACATACTTCTGGCAAGAGCCATCTTGCCCAAAATTAGAACTGACAAATAAGTGAGGGATTTCAATACTAGAGACTAACATGCTCAT
This sequence comes from Fregata magnificens, assembly GCA_013389945.1. Taxonomy (NCBI): domain Eukaryota; kingdom Metazoa; phylum Chordata; class Aves; order Suliformes; family Fregatidae; genus Fregata; species Fregata magnificens. The sequence goes on along the minus strand of WAAD01027374.1, from coordinate 2,658 downwards.
TTCCAATCTGATTTAACATAGAAATTTGCTGGACAAACATTAACTCTTTAAGCTTATTAGTCATCTTCTGGGTCTCATATAGAATGAGCAAATCACACTACGTAATAACTTGCAAAAGGTACCCTTACATCCATTGTACTAATTTCTCCCCTAAAAATAGGAACATATCTCCAAAAACTAATTCTATAATCACTCTGAAATTGAGGCAGAAAAAATTCCAACCCTCATACCAGAAAATAACAGCTCATATAAAGAGAAAGCAGTTTCTTTTTTAAGGGCAAAGAAGGGGAGAAGCTGTAGGAGGTAAACATTACAACCCTTTTTCATACTGTGAGAAATTGGACTACAATACACTGTGAATCTGAAGAAAGACAACAGTGAGAACACTGTTCCCTTGAAGTTGGCTCATTTCACTGTTGTCTGATGTTACTAGTTTGGCATGTTTCTATCAAAACCAGGCAAACAGTTTATCCAGGCAAAACTGACATTTCACTTTGTCTTCCTTGTGGATGTTACAAAAGAGATTTGTCCATAATAAGGCACATGCAGAAGGTCATCCTGGTCCATAGAAGAAATAAAGTATGTATCCAGTCTGCCAAATAAACTGAAGGGCGGGCTTCAGAACTTAGGCATTCTTAAAAGCAATATGATTTGCAAGGAAATGCTTCTTGTCAGGCAAAAGCAGATAAAAAGTAACCCTTAAGAAAAAAAAAAGTATATCCTAAGTTTTCTACATTAACTTAATGGGACACTGCAATAACAGTGAAACTCCCAGACATAATAATAGCCCAGCAAACACACCAATCAGCCTGGTGAGCAACCCGAAAAAGACTTTAAATCCTACCAGCAGGATGCACATTTTCAACAGTGGAGAATATGCAAGACCAAATTCTTGTATTGTTTACAATGAAATAATTGTGGTCTAGTGTGACCATCGTACATGCTGCACTACTGAGAACTGACTTGAATTAAACGAGTATAAATTTGTCACTTTGGGTTGAGAAAACATTAATGCAGATGATACAGATGCTGAAATGCTGTGCAACCATCAAAACTGACTTTATTCTACAATGCTTATATGTTTAATTTCAAATTCTGTATTCAGGATGTCAGTTCTTGGAATAAAGACTGATTCTTACTATTTACTTAAATATAGTGCCCAATTTCATTTATAAAGTTGCAAATCCTGTAAATGACATTTTTATTTAAATAAAATTATTTTATTTTGTCCCCTGCCTAGCACCTTATGTTTTTAAGGGAACTGTCTCAATAGCTGGAGATACCTTTTTGTTTATTTTAGAGACTTCAGTGGAAGCCCTGAGAAACAAGCTTCCAAACCTTCCCCTTGCTAGCATTACTGAAGCAGTGCTTGATCTCACAGCAAAACCAAGTATTTGTTGGTTTCTGTTAGTGATGAGGCCCTATTATATGTTTTCTGTTCTCCTATTTATGTGCATACAGTTTTGAAAATTAAGAGTCTGATTCACCCATGTGAAACAAACATCTGCGTTGGAAGGGACCTTTGAAGATCATTTGGTCCAACCTTCTGTTGAACACAAGGTCTTAGATTAGGTTATCGCAGGAGCCTGTCAAGACACAGCTTGAATATTTCTGGTGAGGGAGCTTCTACCACTTCTCTTGAGCAACCTATTCCAATGTTCAATTGTTCTCACAGTGACCAGTTTTCTTCTTGTACCTGAATGGAA
>WAAD01027373.1:39848-55590 GCA_013389945.1 Fregata magnificens | reverse complement strand
GCTGGAGGAAAATCAAATTCTTTGGCTGAATTAGTTGCATCAAACAGTTCTTGTTTTAGTGGTAACAGTACCTGTCAAGATTCTGCTAGCCTAAGTCATGCTCACATTTGAACTGGATGATTCATGTAGTACATACATTCAAAATTCTTCATTTTATAATTGAGGACAATTAGAAGTCAGCTTTTAGTNCTTGAGCAAGGATCACTGAACTAGGAAGGGCTCTGTATTTCAGTGCCTGTGTTCTGTGAACCGCTTAGTCCATTTGTGGCATAAAAGTTCAGTTCGTACTAGATAAAGAATCTGACAGGGATATTGCCCAGGTCAGTACCTTTATAAGAGTACTGAAAGAGCAGGTATTTGTCTGTCTAGATTTCTTTAAGCTCTTGTCATGAAAAAGGTGTAAGGGACAACTAAGTATGACTGCCCTCCTCTTTTTTTCTCTGTTTATGTTGGTCACAAGTTCTTTCAAATCCAGCCCCAGTAAGAGAGGCAAGATTAGAAAGACATTCCTTATGGAAGGTGAAGTGTTTGAAGAACACTTTTTATCCTTATGGCTCACATAACACAGACCTTAATCCAGTTTCTAAGTAGAGGTGTACAACCAATTTCCACTTCCCTGTCTCTTGTCTTGGGGTATGCTCTTCTTTTGGGGTATGCTGTTCTCAACCAGCTACTTCTCTAGTTGTTTCACATTGGAGTCTTGAGGGGGGCAGTCTAGTTCTCTTACAGATTTTTAAAAATCTCTTATTTGATGCATTTTCCATTTCAAAAGGAACATAATGTATAGGCCCAATATAGACTTACTGTTAAGCAGAAGTTTGGCAGAAATTGCAGTGACAGTCTTGAAATACCAATTTCTTGTTGGTATCTCCACAGCCATGCCATTTAGTACTCGAAAGAGAGAAATAGATGTCCTCTGATAACATGAGACTAAAGAATTGCAAAATTATAAATATTTCATAGTAGGAGTAGGCCAGATTTTCAATGTGAAAAACAAGAAGTCTATTGCAACAGAGAAGTCAGTAGTGAATGTAAATTATTCACTCTCTCCTAAATGGTGAGAGATAAGGGCTTGCATGTTGAAGACTATTTTCTCTTCTTCCTTTTCAGCCAGGCAAGTTTTCTTTCACTCACTTCCCTGCCATACTGTTAGGTCGTGACATTTAGTCACTACTTGAGGAGTAAAAGCTAAAGTGTTTTACTACAGGGGTGTATGAAAGGAATTTGGATTTTGTCCTTTATATTTCCTAGACTGTACTTTGCCAGTATGGTCATGTTCTCTATCTAGCACCTTTTAATGCCAGGATTCACTTGTATGTACTTGCTCTCCACTTAGTTATTCTGTATCCTGCCTATATAAGTCAGGAGAATAGGATTTTAAAGGGAGAAAAGCAATTAGGTATTTAACCGTCGTAAGCAGTTTCCATGAGTCAAGTAGGCTGACATATGCTTTCGAGAGGCTTCTGTTAAGGATTGAATAAAACACACATTTTAAAGATATAAAATGATGAGGTCTGTTTTTCTATTTCTTTCTGTGTTTTCTGTTCCGTTAATGTTTTTGTACAGGAATTGTACGTAGTACATTAGGCAAGATGATTAACAGCAGACTCATTCATTTCCTTAACCTTTCCTCAGGTGAAGGGGTATATGCTGTGAGGTACTTAATTCTTGTTGGATTTTCCTTCATTTCTTCTTGTGATTTTTGTAAAGATCTGTGTTTTCTGTTTTTGTGGCAAATAAGATAGATACTGAGTGTGGTGACAAATGCAGTTTAGCTGCTGCGTGTAAGGGAGCAGCAAGGGCAGACAAGGGAAGACAATCTAGAACCCGAGAGTCATGACAAGGCAGGCAAGAAATAATGACTTTACCAGCAAGGGGTGCATCCCCACAGTACAGGAATAAGGAGGGTAAGGCAGGTCTGGTGACAGTAGCCAGGGTCAACCAAGAGTGTAGATTGCCAGGCAAGTCCATTATGAGGAGGCAGGTCCAAGGTCAAACCTGCAGAATCAAGTCTGTAGGTTAAGGTCAGGACCCAGATCAATGGAGTACATGGCCAGCCATAGACATGGCTGCTCCTGCAGCATAGCTGAGATGGAGATCACGCATGAGACCTGCAAAAAGTAGCTCCCAAGTGAAGAAGTGGGCATCTCCACCAAGGCTGCTTCTAGTTTTTTCTCAAAGAGCTCCAAGGCCTGCCAAGGTTTCTCAAATAGCGTTCTTTTATCAGAGAACCAGGCTTAAGCACAGGGAGCTAAACTTGAGGCTGTGGGGACAGTACAGGCCAGGCCCTGACACTGGCATGTAAGACTCTCAAAATAGCACTTCCATCAGCTTTCACACCTACCAGATTTACTCCTTGCTTGGTATACTATTTCTTCTCTATCCCTCTTCCTCCCATGTTTTCCATTTTCTTCTGGTTTTTTCCCTTCTGCCTCCTTTTTTTGCCTTCTGCCTCCTCCCTCACTGTATATTCTTATTCAGTTATTCCACTTTTCATTTTTTCAGTTCTTTTCTTATATTACCAGCATCCACTCCCATGTCTGCTCTCTTGTAATCTGCTGTTCTCCAATCTTATGTACATCAAAGTACGTAGAAGCAGTGGACACACAGTAAATGTCATTTCATCTAACTTTATCCAGGTAGACATTAGGGGTGTATCCTAACATAGCCATCTAGCTTCCTTTGCAGTCAATGGAGGAAAAGACAGGTAACTGGAGGATGCTTCAGCTCATCCTAAGACAGATGTCTAAAATAGAAGCTGTACTCATAAGGTGCCTAGCCTTCTCCACTGACTAAAAAGACACACCTAGATTATGAACACAACTAAATTTAGGTGAGATAAAACGTGTCTGTATATAAGATCTTCTCTGTGACTTACACCTTACTTCAGTTTTTAGAATAGAGCAAATCTTTTCTCCCACTTGAACTGGACTAGAGGGCTTAGGATGCAGGATTTATTTCTTGAGGAGAGAACTGAAATTAGTGCTCAGGTTGCCAGACTGTAGCAGAATAAAGAACCACCAATACTAACCACCCTGTTATTAGCTTTATGGACTCAAAAAGGCTTTGATATCTTCAGGAGGTATATGCAAGTTGATTCCATAAGAAGAAGGAACTATGGAGGGACAGGCCTCCTTATGGCAAGCTGACTTTTTGATGCATAATTCATAACACTGTGCAACAGCTGTAGCTGGAAAAGACAGGGAAATGAAAGAGGTGAGAAAGCCTCCAGCAGTACAGTCACCTAGATGACTTGGATGACTGTTGGTATTCTGGCACTAGTCCTGTGAGTGATTTTCTAGTAGATTAGGTGGAAGATGGAGTATATGACCAGTGCTAACTTTAATATGAATTTTTCTTTTTTCATTTTTTTTTCTGTTTGTCTCATTTTTCTCTCTTCAGACCTGTGACCGGGACCTGAGAACAGGTGCAAAGAAAGAACGATGCCTTCAGGGGAAAAGCCTACTTCTGTGTACACTTCTTCTCAGTACTCTCCTTGGCTTTACACTGCTTATCACCTACATCATGATGACTTGTGGTCTAGGTATAATACAGGATATCCTTTTCCCTGCTTCCTCATTCACCCCATTTGTAAGACCCCTTTCTCTCCTATCTGCCTCCATTGTGTATTAGGCTTAACATCTGTGTTAAGAATCAGACTTTCAGTATCTCAAAGAATCATAACACCAGTGGTAAAAAAGGTACACTGTTCTGTTCCTTGGGTTATAGTGCAGAGAGATCCCCACATCTGTCCTCCTCCTCTGCCTGCCATTTAATATGCCTGGCCCAGTTTTGAGGGAGAGCATAATTATATTGTCTTACATCTCATAATCATGTCATGCCCTACCTATAGTCACCTCCAGGAAACTGGACTGAATCTGAGATTTGGAGGTCCTCCTCCACCTTTTCACCTCTGACTTAATAAGTCTACTCCTAGTTTTCTAGCACAGACCAGTGCAGTCATAGCATAGAAAGAAAAGTCATAGTCTCTTGCTAATGGGGGAGCTGTGAGCATAGACCAGAAATATTAATTTGCCTTTCAAATTTGCTAAACAACTATCTGCAGAACAGTCCGTGTAAATTTTTATGCATTTAGAATGAACAGTACTGAAGGTGCATTTATATTGGTGGCTACAGACATTCCCTGCTCCAAAATAAACATTATTGACTCTTCACCTAGCAGTTTTCTTTAGGCCCCGTTGTGTGTTGGANTCTTGTCTATTTCCACTCTGCCTACCTCCTCCCATGTCAACTGTTGAAACCATAGTATGAAAAGTCTTACTTTGATTTACAAGTGGCTTATTTCAGTAAATAATTGAGCTGATCTCATGTTGATACAAGACACTGAACCAAAATGAGAACACATACTCAGTGATTTGCAGCAGTTTAGATAAAGGGAGTTTTAGATCAAAACAAGATGTACTAGAAAGTCTGTCCTGTTTTAACACATCATTGCTGAGAAATGTTTCCCATGCTTGAACACCTCCCTCCATGTTTTAAACTTATCTCCTTACTTTCTCTGTGCTATGTCCTTCTTTTGCTTCATGTGTTGATACCATCAGTTGCTTCTTGTTTATGATTTGGCCAAATTTGGCTGATTCAGAGAAAATACACTGAGAAGGCAGAATAACCCAACCTGTGACTGCCTAGATAGTATGAACAGAGGACACCACCTGTGGACTGATTACCTGTACTTTATTTAAAGCATTTCCCTTATAAAGTGCAAAAGCAATCTTCCTGTGAAGTGAAAGACAGAACATACTTTGTTCCATATTCAGCAAAAACTTACAAGGAATTCAACACTCTGCATGTAAAGGAGTTTGTAGCAAAAAAAATCTTCCAGGGGAAATGTCCCACAGATAACTCATCTTTTTATTTGTTTGGAGTTGTTCTCACTCTCCACTGTCACTGCTCAGTTCTCTTCTATTTACTTCCTGCCCAGGATCCTGTGACGCCGACCTGGGTCTTACACTGTTGGCCAGACTCCTGAATTCTAGGAATGACACTGTAGACCCCTGTGAGGATTTCTACAAATATGCCTGTGGCAGCTGGGAAGGCAAACAGTCAAGCAGAACCACAGAAGAATCACTAAATGTATTTGATGTGTTGCTGGAAGAAAACCAGTTGATCCTGAAAAGGCTTTTAGGTAGGGACAGATGATTCGTGTGTTACCTTCAGCATGTTCCTCAGTCAGAGCTGAGAATACTAATAACTGAGAGCACAATCTCTTCATTCTTCTGTCATTACAGGTACATATTTATTCATGAGCATGTCGTATTACAATAGCTGCATTTTAAACATTTTAGTTCCCCTTGCCAAGTGTAACAGAAGAAACTCACACGTTAAAACTCTGACAGCAACACAAACCATTTTCCTGTTGCCTTGTAAAAGTAGACCCCTTTTGTTATGCTTGTCTGAATGTGCACTCTGGTCATGGAGTCCCCCACTCCACGTCCCCCACTGACTCCATGTTGGACTGAAGCCTAGATATGCACCACCTTCCTGTTGTGCTTATGTTCCCATGCGAAGAAACTCATATATTTGGCCTCAGGAAGGTCTCTTGCTTTGAGTGGCTGTGGGAAGTGTGGATGTATTTACTAAATTGTTCTGAATCAAAGTGCAGCCTAATATTTTCTTACAACCTTTCTCTGCTCTAATACTGCCCCAACTTCTTTTTTTAACCACTTTTGTAGTTTTTAATCTTTTTTTTTTTTCCTCAGAGAGCCCACAGTTTGGGATAAGAGGCTCAGCTAAGGAGAAAGCAATCAAGTTCTATCGCTCCTGCATGGATACCCAACGGATAGAATCCCAAGGAACTCAACCACTGAAGAACCTCCTAAATCAGGTGAATGTTTGTGCCATTTTCTCTCCCTCCAGAAAATAATTCCTGCAGGGAAAAGGAAAGCATGAAGGTAGGGTCATATCGTCCTACGTGATGGAATTTTGCTAGCATATGGCCCTGAAATAAGCTCATGGTTCACGGCACAACTTCTAAGTGATAAATCTTCTAGCTTTAAATGCTGTTTCAAGATTTGATTTTCTGACATCAGGTACCTGAATCTTTCCTCATGACCTTACATATTACTTTAGGACTCTACAACAACCAAGACTGCAAAGAGGGATCGCCTATAATCTCAGGAGCTCAGTTCAATAGGATCCAACTTACAGATCAGGGAACATCTTGCAAAATGGGTGAAATTTCTGTGTCTAAGATCTCATGGCCATCCACTACTCCAGGCTTCAGGGGAGCTTGTTTAAAGAGGAAAATGCTTCTCTTTCCATTCTGGGAGACTCCTCTCAGTGCCAGGGAGGGTTGTACATCTTCCTGCCAGCAAAGAGCATTTATGCCCTGTCTGCAAGGAGGATGCAGAACCTTCCAGCAGAAGGAACAGTGACTGCAGGCCTACCTGTGAATCTGCTTGTCAGGGAGGTGGGACCTGTAATCCCTGATCCCTGGTTGTCCTTCTGGTTGGCTTTAGAAAAATGAGACCTCTTTCCTCTCTCTTTCTTATCCTGCTTTTTTCCTGTACACTTTGTTTTGATGAGGATTATAATTCCTTTCACTTGTGTCATTTTGCAGTTTGTTGCTTTGCTTAAGTGAAAGTGACAGCTCATTTCAAAGCCAACAGGGTATATAGAAATCTTCATGAGTTTCCCCTGTTGCTATTTGCTTTGTTGCTTCTCAGTTGTCATAATGTCTGAGCTCATAGGAGTGAAAAAAGCTTCTCTAAATATGGATCAGACAAGTGTTTTTCTCACCTGCTGTCATGCTGTCTCTCTCTCTCTCTAGGTTGGTGGATGGAATATCACAGGTGTGGGGAAAGCAAAAGATTTTAATGAAACTCTTCAGACTCTCATGGGCAGATACAGCACCTTTCCCTTTTTCAGAGTCCATGTGGGACCTAGTCCTTTTGACCTCAAGACCAATATTATTCAGGTGGGTGGACTAAAGAAAGAAAATTATCAGGAAGCACTGGAAATAAAGTCAGTTACACAGCCCATGAGATCCAGGCTTGCTCAAGTTAAGCCTATGTTCTTCTCTGAATAAATTTTTCCTAAATTTCAGCAAACTTGATTTTATTACATAAAAAGCACTTATTTGTGGAAAATGAGCAGATGAGGAAGAAAAAATTGGTTACTTTCTCCCATCTCTTCTGCCTGACAGTGTAGATTGTACTTCGTCATGGAAGGGTCTGGTTCTTCTTATGTTCTTTGGTATGAATAGTACAATAGTGGACTCTTAAGTGCTAAGTGTCTAATACACATAGTGCACTATGAATTTTGCAGCTCACTGTTGTGGTTTAAACCTGGTAGGCAGCTAAGCACCACACAACTGCTCGTTCATTCCCCCATCCAGTGGGATGGGGGAGAAAATCAGAAGGGTAAAAGTGTGAAAATTCATGGGTTGAGAAAAAGACAGTTTAATAATTAAAAAAGAAAAAAGAAAGAAAAAAAAAGAAGTGATGCAAAAAAATCCCAATTGCTCACCACCAAACAACCACTGCCCAGCCAGTTCCCAAGCAATGGCAGCCCTGGCCAACCTCCTTCACCCCAGCTTTTATTGCTGAGTACAATGTCATATGGTATGGAATATCCCTTTGGTTAGTTGGGGTCAGCTGTCCCGGCTGTGTCCCCTCCCAACTTCTTGTGCACCCTCAGCCTACTTGCTGGCAGGGCGGTGTGAGGAGCAGAAAAGGCCTTGACTCTGTGTAAGCACTGCTCAGCAATAACTAAAACATCCCTTTGTTATCAACAATGTTTTCATGACAAATCTAAAACATAGCCCCATACAAGCTAATATGAAGAAATTTAACTCTATCCCAGCCAAAACCCGTGCACCATGTAGAAATATTTAACAATGTGGTTTACATCTGAATATCAGTCACAGCAGATTTGTAATGAGCTTGTAAATGAGCTGCAGAATATGATAGATCCACAAAAATTACTTAGTAAACACTCTCCAAAAGTAAAAGCAATTTATTAACATTTCAAATTCTGTGACACAGAAATTAACAAAGCCTGTTGAGCATATCCTCACATTTCTGGTGTTTCTGGAAATAACAAGGTGTTTTTCCTTTACTCCTTTTTGCAGATTGACCATCCTGAGTTTGAGATGCCACCTGAGAGTAAATTCAAAGAAAAAAATTATCTTGAGGTAACATATCAGAGGCTGAAGAAAGGTAAAAGTAGCTATTTGGTGTAGGGATCTCCTTGAATTGCCTCCTGATTCAGAGTGGTCTATTTCCATGGGTTACGGTCAGTGACCTCTGAAAACATCTCCAGAAGGAATTCTTTACAAAACTCTAGTTTTCCAAAAAGATAGTTTGTAAAATGTAACCCGTTTTTAGATGCCAGGTTTAAAACTTCTAGTGGAGAAACAGAATGTTATAGTTTTAATTTGTATTTGCTAAGTAATATGAACCTGGGCTTCCTTCTAGGTTTCACCTTGAATGAAAAAAAAAGTTCTTGTTCAAAGTAAGGCTTTATAACTTAAAATCTGTGTATTGGGGGAGGGGTAGCTGGCATTTTAAAAGTTATTTTAAAATGTTTTAATCTAAGCTGGGGAAACAAGCTCTTTGACCTTGGGACTTACTGCAACAAAGTTAATTTCATCACTGCTCTGTCATTTTTCTGAACTTTATAAAAACTGAGATGATTTCAGTTTCTCAGTCTGACTCTTTCAGAAGAGTCCTCAAAAAATAAGCCTGTCTACCCATCACAAGCATTCCTTTGATACCTCATGAACATAGAAGCAAGAAGCTGGCATTTTCTCTCCATCAAAAATACTGGCTCATTATATCACTACATCTCTCTCCTTTGACTCCAGAGATGGCAGACCTACAGCTCTAAAATGATTCATTATTTAATGTAGTTGTAAGCTGGGACAAAAATAACATTTTGGGAATTCAGTGTTCTTCACTGAGAGAGGAGCTGTATGTGGCAATCTGTATTCTACACGAAGAATTACGTAAGGATGTTGCAGTGAAGAAGACAGTTTTAGGGACGGGGATGCAGTGGTTTTGAAAGATTGAAGCTTATATATGGTCAAGATGGATGGATGGATGGGGTGACTAATTTTCAGTCATGTTTCTCCCACTGGTCATATGGTCTGTATTGCAGGTTCTCCGTGTGTATCTCTCATATTTGAAGAAACTTGGGGGCCTACTTGGAGGGCCACAGGATGGTCCCCCTGATTCCTTTTCTCTTACCTTGTCGTTCATCTCTAACCTTCAGCGAGTTGTCACCCCATTGCAGGAAAGACAGCAGAGGGGGATGCTGTTCTTTCGTACTACCATTAGGGAGCTACAGGTATCTATGCCTTAGAACTTGAGCAACACAATTACGTGTGACATTCACATTATGAAGATCCAGATCAAAAGAGATATGAGACACTGTTTAAATGCCATTCCCTTGCAACTTATACTTGGAGTCTGTTGAGCTTTAAATAACCTATTAACTTATGGTCTTTTATTGACAGCAGTTGGATTTTTCAGGCCCACAACTCTCTCCCCTCCCCAGTGCTAATTCAATAAAAAAAAGGTCAATTCTGCTTTTCTACTATAATCAATACCCACGTCATAAAAATAGTTTAACTTGTTGAAAGTATCTCTTAACAGTATTAGAGAGACTATCCCAGTTTCCCTATTATTTCTTGTCAGTCAATTTAGATTCATAGTTCAGCATGTAAGCTTTGTTTTACTTCTAGGAAAAGGCACCTGCTATTGACTGGCTGTCATGTCTCCAGGCTGTCTTCCATCCTATGCCAATGAACCTCTCTCAGCCAATTGCAGTGCATGACATGGATTACTTAAGAGGCATGTCACAGCTCATCGAACAATGGCATAAGGAAAGGTAGGAGTCAGTATCTATGGTTGCAGTTGTTCGTGCCTCAAGAATTATTAACTTCAGATACGATAAATTGAAGAAGTCTGCGTTAGAGGCCGCTGAATCCAGTAGCCTAACAATTGCAAGGCTGCTGTGGCTCTATATCCACAGGTTTAGCCAGTACTAAGGCTTAGCATATATTCCCAATAGGCTTGCACATGGACGCACTGTATGTGTACACACATATAAATATATATATATATATATATGTGTGTGTCATACAGATCAACAGAGATGGAACACAGTGCCTTTACTGGCACCCACCCACCCATAGCACTCATACAACCATGAACAGCTCAGACAGCCCGATCCTATTCTTCCTCTCCAGCTGATCAGGATTGGTCTATACTAGTGAAATACATATATGTACACACACAACATGGACCACTCCAATAGCTGGTCTTAGATATTCAGTCTGTCCAGAAGCTGGTCCCAGATCGCCTTGTGTCCACAGCTGTGGCACCTGGATATACGAGCCCCTGAGTCTTGCAGCCCTACTTTGGTTGCTGGTACTCTGGTCTCTTCCTGTTACAAACACGCATATACAAGCCGATCTCTCCAGTAGCTGGTCCAAACCGCTAGTGTCTCCAATACCTAACTGTCAGACCCCTGCTCTCTTCAGCAGCTAGCTTGAACCAAAGTCCCTCCAGTAGTCAACTCTCAGACTCCCTGTCTCTCCAGTATCCAGTCCCATCCCCCCCCACAGAGAGTAGAATGTTATTTAAGAATAGCATTTAATAAGATAGGACAGGTTCTGGTGACCATGTGCAGGGCTCAATCAGACAGACGTCCTGTCAAGCCACAAGTTTACACTCAACCATTCCCTCTTACCACCTTTCCTCTCCATTTTCCCATGCGTGTTCCCCCGCAATCCACCACGATCCTTCCCTTTCCCTGCCTTTGGTCCTTCCCATAAACATCCCATAATAAGTCTCACAGAATCCCACAGACCCCTCAAACTAGTCTATAATAAGTTTCACCCAGTCCTAAAAATGCTTTTTGTCCTGCTTCCCATAAAGAATCCTGTACCGCAGCAGGCAATTACCCCTTGAGTCTTCATGCTGTTCTGGGGAGACAGTTTCTTTGGTTGACTCATGTCAAATCATCCTCCTTTGATAGTCGCAGGTGTAGCCCATTCAGAGTACTTTGTTGTCATTGTTCAGGTTACTAGGGTTCCTCTGCCTCAAATTATTCCTCTGACTTGCCACACCTCTGTGTTTATAGTGACCAGCCTTCAACCTTCAGTCTTTTTAAATGTCATTTTCCTACAGGGTCCTTCACATTTATATGATTGTTTGTCTAGTTGGGAATCTCTCCCCAGCCCTTGACAGTCGATTCCAAGATGCACGCCTGGAGCTATCCAAGATTCTTTATGGAAAAATGGAATCTAGAATGGTGAGTTAGCCTTTAACCATCTTCTTTATCCTCCTCAGAAGCTGAACACCCTAGGACACGCCTTCTGGATGTTCTCTTGATGCCTTGTCTGGATGGAGTTTCTTAGATTTGGGGAGGAAAACTACTCTCACTAAGACATTAAATGCTTCCTTTTTCTCAAAGAAATGTGGGATTAGACGTGACACACAAAACTTTAGAGAGCTAAGTGTACTGTATAATGGGGTAGGGAACAACAGATACATGGTCACCTTTCTTCTATGTATTTGTCTCAGCTAGCATATGAATCTTCATCTTGTGTGAAAGTAAGTGGAGTAAATCATACGGAAATCAATGTTTTACTTGATTAAAGTTTTCTGTGGTATCTTAAATGGAACTACATTACTTATCATTCACTGCTGTCATTTTTAGATAGCAGCGTATATGCTACTGACTGCACGTTTACATATCTTTCTTACTGTCTTCCTATCTCTTTGTGCTCACTCTCATGTGCCTCTATTTTTTTCTCTGTTCTTACAGATTGCAGCTGAGCGCTGGAGGAAGTGCTTGACTGATACCAGCTCTTTCTTTGAGCCAGTTCTAGGGCAGATGATTGTGCAAGAAATTTTCCCTCAGCAGACCAAGAAACTTGTAGGTATTCATCCTCTTAACACCCAAGCAGAGCTCAGCTTCATCTCTTTCTTTTTTTGACATGCCAACTTAAGACCATATCAAGGCAGCAAATCATGTGTAGGTTTTATACCTTTTTACATATTCCTGTACTTACACACTTCCCCTCCTTTTTTGGGAATGAAAGATGTCAGAACAAGACATTGCTGTCATTGCTAGAATAATCAATGCTAAAATACCAGTTGTTATCTTTATCTCAACTGTTAGCAAAGTCATGTGTGCAGCACCAATACCTATGATAGCCCTACAAATGCATGCAACCTCAGTGTGCTTCCCAGAATGACAGTTAGTATTAACAGTATTCATCACCAATCTGACATATTTAATTTTCAATTGCAATTTTAAATTTGATTTTCAATTGCAAAGCCATTAAGCCATCATATGACCAGTTGTACAGAAACAAATAAATGCCAAAACATTCTGAGTGGATCTGCAGTAAAAGGGACACCTGCCTGCAGTGTGGAAAAGATTTTTTTTTTTTCCTTTGATGATCAGAGTTCTTTTTTCTTTTGAGGGAAGTTAGTGTAGGCACCAGGTTTTATAAAGAGTTTGCAGTGTATAAAGCAACAAAAGTAAATAACTCCAAGAAAAGTTAATGGGAAAACTAAGACTACATGTAGTGAAGCACAAAGCTGAATGCACAAAACAATTTTGTGAAGAGACTCAGATTGCCATGACTTTGGAAAGGGAGACACCAGCATGAAATACTTGTGGATACTGAATTTTCATTTCACTCAGGAAGTGGGGCAATCATTTGGTCCATTCCTATCCCAACAGGGATTGAATGGAAAAGAATTGTTTCCCTCTTAGTTATTGTTACTTAGTTACTGAGAGGCAAGAAAAGGTGTGTGGGAGAGAATTGTCAGCCCTGTGAGGAACCACTGGATGCCAAATAGCTTAAGCCTAAATCGTTGTAGAAACAGATCTCTTTCATCACAAGAAGAGGAATTTCCCCCCAGTTATTCTGTGGTTGAATTTCTGGAACATGGGAAGATGGTAGCTAAGCCTGAACAATGTTCTCCAGTTCTGACCGTGCCTTCTTTTCTCCATGGCAGGTTGAGCAGATGTTCTCTGAGATTCAAGATGCCCTCTATGGCCAGCTGGATCAGTTGGAGTGGATGGATGAACAGACTCGCCAAGAGGCTAAAGTCTTGGTGCGTGCAGAAGGCAGAAGTTACTGAGGCCTTCCTTTCCCTGAAGCCTTTGGAGAAGGAATGGAAGGGGCATGCACCTTCACATATTCCTACCTGCTTCTACAGGCACACAATCTTAAATAGATGTCTTATACACACTGAAAATTGTAGGTGGTTTTATAAGTGCCATCATGTGCGTGTGATCATACAATGTTTGTTTGTCCATGGATACTCTGAATCAATTGTATTGAGATACAATTCAGTTTTTAACACCTAGAGAGGTTAAAAACTATAAAGCTGAATGCCAGAAAACAATGCTATAAAGAAAAAGAAGAGTACAAGAACATTAGGCCTCAGGTCATTGAGTTAAGAAAGCAGGGTAGCAAGAGAAGATATCTTGTTGAAACAGAGCAGCTGTCATTTCAAAGGGCTGATTCACAGGTCATATTTAGGTTGTTTAGAAATAGAGTTTGAAAAGGGCTTCTAGAATCTAAAGCCTCCTATTGGTCATGTTTCTTTTTATTTGTTTGTTTGTTTATTATGATTTTAGGTTTCCAAACTACAAGTGGAGATTGGCTATCCAGCTCACATACTCCAGACTGCCAAAGTGAACCTGGAATACCAGAATGTGAGCTATATAATGTAAACATTCCTGCCTCATTATTGGCAGTTTACGCATACCAACTGCTGTCTTGTCTGATGCTAAAAGAGGATATGACCTCTGGAGCAATGCACATTTCCTACTGTTCATTTTCTGAGAACATATGGGCCTAGAGAACCTTTATCTATTGCTTCTATATTGTTGCCTATGCTGTCTCCTATTTAGAGTGGCTGGCCTGATATAGATTGGTTGTGACCTGCTTGTAAGTTCTGTTCGGCTTGCAAATAACATTCCTGTCACATCTAAAATTGAAGGTCTTTAGAACTGGGAGAGAAAAAACCACAAGTATTCCATTGGTTTGTCTTTTGATGAACCCTTTTTTGACCCATGGGACTTTTCTGTTTCTCATACTGTCCAATTCATTCCTCGCTCATGCCCTATGACAGTCACATTACCTGTCTCTTCCCTCAGTTGGAGATAAATGAAGACAATTTTTTCCTCAATGTGGTGGCTTGCTTGAAATTACTGAGGGAAAATTCCTACTTGAAACTCCTTCAGCATCATTCACAGGATAAGTAAGTGTCAAATACTGATCTGAAAAATATAACAGAAAAACACACTTGTGGACTAACCGAGGTTGGAAGGGACCTGTGGAGATCACCCAGTCCAACCCTCCTGCTCAAAGCAAGATCAGCTAGAGCAGGTCACTCAGGACTGTGTCCAATTGTATGTCTATATCTCTCTTTTACTGGGGAAGGAGCGGGGAGGGCAGGCAGGGGGCGGGGCAGAACTGGACACAGTACTTCCAGATGTGGTTTCACCAGTCCTGAATAGATGGGTATAATCACCTCTCTTGACCTGCCTGCGACACTTCTCCTAATGCAAGACAAGATGCTGTTCTTCGCTGCAAGGCTGCATTGTTGCATCCTGCTTAAAAAGCCTTGAATCTGGCAGCCTATCTTGTATTCAGCCTGAGCTCATGCTACCAAAAAAACCCACTGTTGTGGAGGGAGCCCCAGAGCCTTGAAAAAAGAACCTTTTTTGCCCATGAACCCTTGAGTAAGGGGGATAGCTGGCTCTCCTGGACTTAGCAGCAAAGCAAGCAGCAAAACACTGTGATGACGTGAATGCTGGCAGGGTCACCTCAAAGGCAGGACATAGGATGCTTCAGAAGGCAGGCAACATTGACAGGCATGCTTGGGACCTTACACCACCTGAAGAGTATTCTGTGCAGGACTTCACAGGAGGTTACTAATCCTGACTTACTTGACAGGGAAGTTGTGATGGTGCATCCCTTAATGTGTATGAAAGCTAAGCTACTAGCTCTGACCATCTGTAAACAAGTGAAAGTTTATTTCAAACACCTTTAACTCTAGTTAATGCGAATTTCATCATTTGCTGCTGCTCTATGAACAGTTGTACTAAGCAGACCATTTTTGCAAGCCCAGTGGAGGAAGGGAGCAAGGTATGAGATAAGCAGTTAATACACTCTCTCACTTTTTTTGCTTCTAGCTGGCATGTGTCCCCCTGGACTGTGCATTCATACTACTCAATAAGGCACCACATGGTGGTTTTTCCTGCTGGAATGTTCCGCAGCCCTTTTTTCCACATGGAGTTTCCCAGGTATGGAGGGGCTGCAAAGGTGGAAGCTGAATGTATAGTCTCTTGGCTGCACCATGTTTCCAGGAAGAATCTTAATGGGTCTGTCTTTAACCTCTTTTTCTTACTGCATCCCAGAAAGATAGAGTAAAGGGGGGAAAAACAGCTTTTTCTAAAGCCAGATGGACACTGCATTATGAATTCTGAAAGAGTGTGATCATTGACTGTGCTGGAGCAAAATCAGAATCTAGGTGAAACTAAGCTAAGCCAAGTACATTACTACAGAGCAAAGAGGCAGAACTCTCATGTAAGTTAACTGCAAAGAAGACATTTCACCTTTGCCTCTCATTTTCTAGATTCCAAGAATTCCTGAAATCTAACCCATAGAAATCTAACCCAGAGAAAATAGAAGCCTCACAAAGCAACTTCTTGTCAGAAATCTTTTTCAAATGGATCAAACACA
>WAAD01027373.1:20647-35529 GCA_013389945.1 Fregata magnificens | reverse complement strand
CCGCCTGCTTGAGCAGGTACACCTAGAGCAGGGTGCACAGGACCACGTCCAGGTGGGTTTTGAATATTTCCAGAGAAGAAGACTCCACAACCTCTCCGGGCAGCCTGTTCCAGTGCTCTGTCACCCTCAAAGTAAAGAAGTTTTTCCTCATATTCAGGTGGAACTTCCTGTGTTCCAATTTGTTTAAGGATTTATGCAAAGTTGTGTAGTTATGCGTAGTTGTGCAGTTGACTTCCTCATGACAGATCATTGGATTTCTGTGCTCAGAAAAGTCACACCCTTATAAGTCACTGTAATTGTGCAAAGGGAAAAGTTTTGCGCATGTATTGACATTAGGTCAGAGCAGTGTGTAGAAAAGCTGTTCTGAAATCACAGTTTATTGGGTCTTGGTGGCAAGGTTTGCATTTCAGAGGCTATCTGGCAGCTACTGCATCATCTGTCAAGGAATAAAGACTGAAGTCACAAGAGTGAAGACTTGGATTGCCAGTTTAACACCAGTAAAGTCACATAACCTTCCCCCCAATCTCTCAAGTAGTAATGGGATGTTGTGCAAGTGCTCTCCTTTCTTGACAAGCACTCATTGCTTTTGCTTAAGAAGCTGAATCTAGACACTGAGACCACAGCTATACCATTATTTTAGATGGAGTCCAAGGTTGCATGAACCTAAACTCCAAGGTGGTCTAAATTCCCTGTGTTCTGGACTATGCAGTACAGAAAAAGAGCAGATGGCTTGTCAGATAGAGAAATTGGGACAGAGAACCTTAGGGAAAGGCAAAACAGTCAGAAATTGTGGTGAAGGGAAAGATCTGAACATTGTTGGCACCCATGTAAGTGTGTTTCCTTGTTTACTGCAGCAGCCTCAGCCATGTGTGCAGAGTCATGAGGAGCCTTTAAGTCTTGTTCACATGAGGACTTTCAGCCAAACTGACTTTTCTGTTTTGCTTCCTTTCAGGCAATGTGTGGACACCAGGATCCTGAGAAACTGCAGTCTTCCCTGAACACAGATCCGCATAGTCCCTTGCCACTTCGTGTCTGTGGTCCTGTCAGCAATAGCCAGGACTTTGCCAAGCACTTCCACTGTTCCAGTGGATCCCCAATGAACCCAGACAACAAGTGTCACATCTGGTAATCTGCATGGAAAAGGAGGAAGAGATATGACCCCAGGGAGAGGAAGGTCTGACCCATGAAAGTATGACCATCTTCTCAGGGCCCCTAGGGTGACATGATGCTCTTATTCACTCCTCTACCTTCCTTTTCTTGTTATCCTTTCCTCAGCAGCTGATGGTAGCAAAATTCTTAAACTGAGCTCATAAGGGAAGAGGATCTCCTCCTACTGCTCTTAGCACTCCGTCCCAGATGCGACAACTCTGGAGTTTAGCAAGTCCCAAGGCAGCAAGATGACTAGCCAGTCTCTAGTAGGCAACAACTTCTGAGGAGTTGTAAACAGAAGGCCTGTTATGTTATTCATTCCTCTATTCAGTGCATTTCCCTGTCTACTTCAGCAGCCTCACAGTCATGTTGAATGGGCTGGACTCCAATAAGCTGGAGCTCTAAGACTTGTTCACATAAGATTGGCTGTTAAGGAAATCCTGTGGGTTACTCTGCAAACACCACATGTAAGTTACCAGAGCGGGAAGAATCCTCTTCTCTTCTTCTGCCAGTAAATGGAGATACGCAGTAGGAAAGGCTCAGTGGCTCCAGCTTCTAGGCTGAAAGATAAGTCACTTAATAATGAAGGTTACTGAAGGCCTTCCCTGTTCTGTTTTTGTTTCATCAGCAAAACAAAAGAGCAAGACAAAAGAGCAAAGAGGAAAACATCCCCGTTGGTGGGAGGGGGATTGGGAGCTGAGAACAGATTCTCTTTCTTCTTTCTTTCTTTTCTCTTTTTTTAGTCTCTAGGGTTGAGGGTGGAGTATGGGACAGTCACAAGGGTTTCTAGAAGTCTCTGAAGACTGAACAATTAGAATTCCAAGAACTTCTCTGGATCCTGAACCTGGTTCTCTCATCCCTAAAAGTTCTCTCATCCATACATTTGTAAATATTTACCATCCAAACAGAGGAATAGAGCTGCTATAGGATTTTACTTTCTACTTGAAATTGAATTTTCGGTATTAATTTACTTCAGAGGAAAAAGAGAGTAAGAAGTGATATATTTTAGGGTAGCAGGAGAAATGCTTAAAGCATATTCTCAAGAGCAACATAATAATTACTATCAGTTTCAGGTTCTGATAATTAGAAAATTTATACCAATGTTCTAAAATTTACCAAAGTTAATAAGTATACCAAATAATTCTATCTTTTGCATACTCTTCAAACTGTTCTTAATTATGGGAGCATTTTTATTTTACTTATTGGCTGCCTGGGGATTGTTTGTGGAATAGGTAATGGCAAGTGGAAACATCCCTTATCAATGTAAGCATTCTAAAAATTGTGAAAATCTTAATAACTGTGTTAATCCTTTCCAAGTATTGACCAATGCAGCAAAATATTTTCCAAGAACAGACTGTTCAGAGATTTTGTTTTCATTAATTCACTAAAATATTAATAAAGTGTTTGCTTCAGAGAAAAAAAATACTTTGATTGCAAACTCTTTATGACCAGGCTTGTTTCTTTGTTCTGTATTTGTACTGTTCCCAGCATGACTGGAGTTCATCATAAAAAATAACAAAATTGGGCTTGTGCTTATCTTTACCATTTAAACAGTGTATATTCTTCCTCCACTCGTTTAATCAATTTTATCCTAACAGCATGTCCAGACTGTCTTTCTTTTAGATGCTAATAGCAATTAACATTGTACGAGACCTTGTGTGTAATATAGAAGTTATTTCAGTGTACTGAGACTACTTGGTTTCTTTGTTTATAATGTATAGAAAAAGCAAAAGCTATTGACAGTCTACATTTTGAGGAGTCTTTAACTTTTCTTGTATCTATTTTGTTAAGTGTATGGGGGGGACAGTTCCCTGGAATATGTAATTTTTTTCTTGTTCGTACAATGTATGATGAATATATGAATATTCTGTTCAAAAGACAGGGTCACCCTTGAAGTTGGTGAGTTGAATCAATTCTTGTTTATTACTAACTATGATGTTTTTACACCATAGAAATTATTTCATGCTTTATGCCACACATAAAAAAAAGAGAACAACGCTGCCAGTGTTCAGGGAAAGAGCCAGATCCAACAGCAGACCCTTCACTGCTGAATTCCTCAGTCTCTGTGAGTCCTCATGCTGCACCATGTTGATCACCTCCATTCCTTCCCCTGTTGACGAGGCCATAAATGTTTCCTCCATTTGCTCCCAGCCTGTAACCAGTGGTGGGTGGAGACAACATAAGCTTTCTTTTTGTTCTCTTCTTTCATACTTGGATCCTTTTCACCTCTGCTTCCCTTCCTCTTTTCTCTCCCTGCTTTCTAAACTTTCAACTCCATTTCACACTTATTGTGTGTCCATTTTCTCCTTCATACTAAGCAGCTTTTCATTCATACCCCACTCTCTGCTTCCCTTGTCCTTTTCTTGTGTCTGTTCTTCCTCATTCAGTATATATTCCTCTATGCTCACCCTCCTCATAGCATTCTCATAATTCCCAAGTATGGTTTCTTGATGTGTATGGATGTAAGTGTGCAAATCTGGCCTAAACTCTCCCTTTGGCCTGCTAAGTGCATGCAATTGCAGCAGGGTAGTAAGTGGTCATCCAGGGGGAGAAGACCATCATTAGTGCTATTTTACAAGGGGAACTGAGGTACAGAGAAGCAAGGCATTGGAAGAACTGGGGACTGGAATCTGGACTCCTGTGGTTTGACATTTGCAGGATTTTTTTCCTTTTCCCTTCTTCTTTCAACACAATCTTTCCCATCCTCTTGTTACTAGTGTGTCTTTCTTCCATTGATTTTCTCTTCCCTCATTTTCTTACTCATGCATTTGGCCAATTTTCCCACTTATTTCTCAACACACTTCCTCCCTGACTGTTGCCTATCTTGCTTTCTCTCTTCCCATGCTGGCCCTGCTTCTCAGACTTGTTATCCCTGAATTGCTGCACTTTGGTTGTTTCCTGGGTATGCTGGGTGCTGTGACAATGTCTCATTTTTCTTCCTCAATTTCATTGCTGCATGACTGACAGGAGAAAAGTGTCCAGTAGAGCAAAGAGACAGAAGGAGGGAAGAGGAAAGAGAAGCATGACTCAGACACTCCCCAGGAAACAGTACTTGAATGGCCAGCATGTCACAATTTTTTTTTTAAAGAGGGACCTATAGTCAGGTTGAAAGGAACTGATCACTTCAGAAAAGGTGCCAGATCTTAAAGTGAGCCACAGCTCCAAAGATAGATAGCAGATCAGGGTCAGAAGCCATTGCCTTTTCCAGTGCACAGTCAGTCAGGTTTTTTCGGGAATTAGGGGCAGTAACTACTGACTTGCCACAGGGCAATTTAAGTTGTTTTAGATATTGCTCTCTCAAGCAGTAGTCTGATTTTTAGAGTGAGTTGTGTGTTAGAACACTCGCTTCTTATTGTAGGTAGGATCTTCTAAGAATTTATCTTCTTCTTAGAAAGTTTTAACTCTTGCCTCTAAAATTCTTACAGGACTTCTGGCTTCCTGGTTCCTCCACACTCTGAGGAAGCTTGGCTTGGAACAAAGTGACTGCTTCCTTATGGCTCTATTTTGAGAAACTACCAGTTTCTGGGCAAAGAACTTTACTATTAGACTACATCCCATTGAGTAATAGTAGGAGAGGTGGCATGAGGAAGACTACAACCACAGTGGCAAATGTGACTGTCTCCCAAAATGAATATCAGAACATTGTACAAGACAATTACAGAGTGCAATGAAATATTCATATAAGATCATTGCTTATATGAATGAGAGTTCTTGCCTAAAAAAGGCCTATCTGAAATCACTTTCTCCTCACTCTCCTTCCTTTACATCTCCTTCCTTTTCTCCTTTCCTGTACATTTCCCTCAGAAGAGTCATCCCAGATTCATTCTTTTATTTTTCAGGGCCATGACTGTAGTAATAGGCCTTAATGGCCTTTATCAGCCTCACCTGGAGCCTTCACCCCCAGCCTCTGCCCATTGGTCCAGGAACTTCATTTAAGCTCAGGCCTGGGTTTCCAGTCTCTATTTGTGGTCTGTTGCAAGTATACCTATCTCCAGCTCCAGCTCCAGCTCCATCACAGCTGTGCCAGGCCATGGATCCTGTTATTCTAGATCCTGACCTACAAATTGACTTCCTGGTTTGACTTTGAATATGGCTTATCACTATGGGCTTGCCTGGCAGTCATGGGACTGTGTCTGATCCTGTTTCTTTCATTGGATCTGATCCTGACTGTGGCTTACTGACTTTTATTCCTGGCTTGACTTTGAGTCTGTCTCATGATTACGGACTTAGCCGATGATCTGTATTCGTGACAGAATAACTACATATCCCTACCTATAACTACCTAACTACCATCCCCAGGCTTGCCTTGCTCAGGGGCTGTGGGGACTGGGCCCTGGCTGGTGAGACACCTGCCAGCCTTGCTGAGCAGACACTTACCTGCTGGCTCCCTGACCCTTAGGAAACAGCTGGACCTCGCTACTCCCTGAAAGTTAGCTTGGGCTTTCTTGAGCACTGAGGCAAACACCATAGAACTGGGCCCACCACTGAGCAGGGCCTATGATCCCTTCTGAGGGACCAGCCTGGCCGTGGGTGCTGCCCCCAGGATTCTGAGTAAAGCCCCCTGCCCTCCTGGCTGCCCAGCTTCTGGTGCTCCCCAGGGGTGGCCTGGACCTTTCTTTTCAAGCCCACTGAGCCTCCAAAGCTCCTCATGGGCAACCTGATCCACACCCTGCCCCCCTTTCCTAGGCTTTAAGCCCCCCATATGCTATGCCCATTTCCCAGTTTCTTGTCCCTTTCCTGGCTCTTTACCTTTGGAAATTGCCCTGTGGCATCCCATAGCAATTAAATCACCCTATGGCATGTCCATTCTGAACCCAGATCTCCATAGGCTGTGAGGGGGACCTGCTGAGAGGGGAGGCTGCAGTCAGGGCCTTGAATGACCTGAGAGGCCTTGATGGCCCTGAGCAGCCTGAACTTGTGCCTCCTCCCACACCCTCTGCCCTGTTTAAGCATAGGGCTGGGCTGTGTCTGACTCTGGTTACCGTGACTGCGTCTGATCCTGACACTGACTTGCATTCCTCCTTGAACTTGGACCTGTCTCATCATCATGGACTTCCCTGGTGATCTGTTGTCTGACCCTGGCTACCATCCTCAGGCCTGTCCTGCTTGTCCTGCTCAGGGCTGTGGGGACTGGGCCCTGGCAGGTGAGGCCCCTGCCCTGCTGGCCTTGTTATCACACACAGTTGCTGGCTCCCTATTCTTTAGGGACCGTCTGACCCCCATTGCCCCTTGACACATATCTTTTCATTCCTCTCCTGCTTTTTTCTTCGCAAAACCAAGCTTCAGTGTCCATACCCCATCTCATTTCCTGCCTTTATTTGCTCTCCAAGCCTCCTCTTTCTCACCCTCTCACTTCAACCCATCCTTTCACCTGCTGATGGACTGTTTCCCTCTTGCTGTCCATTCTTGGCTGTGTGAATCACAGTCTGGCTTTTCAGTGGTATGAAGGCATTAGAGAAGACTAGACAGTAAGTGGCCGGGAACATAGCCACTAGATAGATGGTAAATCCGAGGGAAACTACCAGGGTTGGATTAACCTCCATCCAATTCTCCTGTCCAGCACAAGACACTTTTGCTCCTCACCCTTTTTCGGCTAATGGAGTCAGGATTTCCCTAGCACCACAGTCTTACTCAGGGCACATTGTGACATCACTGGGCTCTTTTGACATACAAAAGGTGTCATATGCTGTTAAGCAGAAACACTGTGGACTTTGCATCATAGGTAGCTAACAACACCCTAAAGCACACCTAAGGCATGAAAGGAGTGTGAAAGCTTTTGGGAATCAATAAGAGTATGTCTCTGCTCAAAGTTGAAAAGAAATAGAATGAAAGGGATAGGATCATAACAATAGGACACCACCTGATGTGAAACATCACACTTAATCCTGAACATTTCTGTAGCTCCTCCTTACAAGTAGTGCTCACAAGTAACTGACTGAAACTGGACAAAAATGTTTTATAAGACTGGTACAAGTGGAGGGGAAAGGAAAATGTAATGACTTTCCCACTTCAGTGTTTAAACAATTATTAGTATTTTGTGCTGTTTGGCTCACACAGCCTCTGTAAATAGAAATACATTTTGAAAAAACAGTAGCATGACAAGCATGTGTTTTTAAATGTCCTCTAGATGGTGATGTAACATCAATGCAGAAACAGCTCATCTTACAAAGCACCTATTCTACAGGGGAAAAAAAAAATCTAATGTCTTATTAACCGTCGTCATTCACTTTGCCAGACCAAATTGCCCACTCTAATTGAGTCTCTGTCCAGACTACATTTTAGGACTCTGATGATGACTTTCCACCATGTAGCTTGGGAGACAATTTTCTAATTATTTTTGAACTCACATTTAACCCCAACTATCATTTGCTGTACCAAATATCTTCCACACTTCCTGAATTTACTACAGTTTTATGTTACCATTGGCTTTCCCTTTTCCTTTGTTTTTTTTTTTTCTTTTTCTACTATTAGTAATAGTCTTTTTATTGAAGATCTTCACGTTTTTTCTGAGATGCCCACAAACCTGTCTGGAATTTAAGCAGGTCTGGAATTTAAGCAGGTCAGGAATTTAGCTTGTCAAATCAAGATAATAATTATCCCAGGCCTATGAAAGTCACTACAGAATTAAGTACGTGCAAGGATATATACACTCTGATTTATAGACACTGAGATTTCTACACCAGGTGGTGGTCTTGGGTCATCTTCAGCTTGCTGTCCAAAACATTAAAGGATTTTTTCCAGCTAGACTTCAAAAGATTTTACACTCAGCCCAGAAAGTGCTGATTAGAATCAGACTTCAGGAACTTAGAAGATCAATTTTTCAGAAATATTCATTAAGTTGGATGGTTGAATATTACATGGCTGTATAAATTTCTTATATACTGTCTCCTATTGAATGGTGTGTAATAAGGAGTGAGATCAATATGCTATATACTCTAACACAGGAGAAGGACAGAAGCTTCAATACATCTGAAGACAGAGCGCATCAGCCAGAGTAAGAGGGAGTGGCACTGGAACGTGGAATTTTCAGTCCTGCAGCGCTACTAGTAAAGCAACTTCAAGGGGCATGTTCCCTACAGAGATCTCTGGATCTAAAAGAATCTGTACCCAATTCAGTGTAAGATTGTATATCAAAGGTGTTCTGCATTCCTCACAGGGAATGTGGAATACTTTCAAGTCCTCACCTGCACCTCTGAATATTTTATTTAACCAAAGTAGGTAAGTAAATAGATGCCAGATGTGGAAACTCATACTACTACTGAGGTCATGGTGACATATTCATTCTGGCATAAGTCCAGGCTCCTGCCTCAGCAAGGGATCCCGCCACAGGACTCTTACTCCTGCATCTTTTCCTGTGCTGACACTAGTGTTGGTGTGGCTCAGTTAAGGAGGCGTATTAGGTGACAAAACCATTTTAAATACAGGTTTTATTAGGTCACTTTTCTAATGGATGAGTTTTGGATCCAGTTAACTGTGCAGTCACACAAATGCTAGTCTGCGGCTAGGCACAGAAACACTGAGTCAAATTCAATAGAAGCCATGGCCTGAAAAAGAGACAGAGTGACTACGCAATCCTTGCTTGAGTTTAGAGTGTTTTGACTCTTCTTTTCCTTCATTTGTGACTATATATGTTCACCAGCAAAGGATATGTGTAATGAAAATAGGAAAGGGATGTACTAAGATGAAATGGGAAATGAGAAAGGTTTAAGCTAATAGCAGTGCTCCTTAAACACAGCTCCATGGCTGAATAGTTCATAAAATCAAAATGCGAAGTCCTTTTTTGAAAAAAGGAAAAAGATGAAGAACAGAACCGGATTGTCTAGTAAATGGGTTTTTACTCAGTGTGGCTGACAGTAGTGGGATATTCAGCTGTCCATCTCAGACCTTGTATGCATATTTCTCTGGATGTTCCCTGTTCCAGTGTTTTGCATGTGTGGGTGCAAATATGTATGAAAATTTCAATTTGTATGCATTCTGCACAAGAAAGATAGAGGAAAAAAAAGGTTGAAAGAATTAAACTAGTATTGACTTTTCTCCCCACTTCATCTCTATTCCCAGAATTAAATCACACTTTGTCAGCCCTGCCACCCCATGTGGAGGCAAAGATTGCTCTGCATTATACAAATCTATCTTCAATAGATTAATTAAACTGATTTGTTTAAAAAGTTGTTGGATATTGTGCCTAAGTTGAACATATTTTGAACTGAGCCTTTTTGTGCTTGGGCCTCCCTGGCCTGCACACTAGTAGGTTAACATCACTTCCTGCTTCTGAAGAGGACTGACTTCCATTCAAAAATCTCACTCCACATGACCTTGTCCTTTCCTGGAATCCTCACGGTCATTTCTGCTTATTGTTACACTGACTGCACTGGACAACAGATGCCTGCCTAACGCTGTGCTTTTCTAACCAGACCAAGAGATATAGGTGCATTTCTGTAGCCAATGGAGTGGATTCTTAGTCTAGTCCAAAAGACTGCTCTTGGACTCCTCTGAAGTAGGGGCTCCAAGGTAACAAAGAACAGTGGATATGGATTCCTCTGTCCATACAGTGCATCCAGAGTGGTGGGGAATGAGCAGCTATGAGAGAGATGAATAAATTGAAACAATTGGATGAAGCAGAGTCATAGCAATAGTTTATCTTTCTAGGGATTTTGACTCAATATTTCATGTTTTCCTCTCTTAGCTTATTCTGTAACATGACCCCGTGTGAGGTGCAAAGACAATCAAAATATCCAAGCCAGTACAGCACGTTGGCCACTGCCCTCAGATTGGGCTGGGGGAGGGGGATAAGACAAACTAGTTAATGTATGCTTTCTCCCTCCTCAGGTTGAAAGAGCTGGTGCATGAAATCTAGTAAAGCAGCTCTCCGGTCCAGTGAAGCACAGGACAATTGGCAGCACCAGGAAGGTTATCACTGTCTGCATCAGATGACTCTCCTACCTGAGGTCAAAACGCCACTGGATTTGTAATGAGGAGGTGGAGGAGGCTGTAAAGTAATTCGCAAGATGGAGCAGTGAGGGCCTTGAGGCAAAAAAGAGCCAATGGAGGGAAGAAAGGAAATGGACCTAAAGATCATAATCAGTGAATTTCTGCATCCTACCCCAAGGCTGTGTTCCTCAGAGAACAGGATAGTGCCAGGCAACTAAAGGCACATCCACTGGCTGATTTTGATGCCATGATCAGAAAACAGATAGAGATGGAGAACTTGGGGATACCCCAGTCTCTAATAGGGGACTCCAGAACATGACTGCGAGCAGATCCCCTTGGGAGTGCCCAGAACTACAAAAGCCAGGGAATAGGGTAGAGGTGAATAGCACAAACAGAACTGTGTGAAGAACCCAAAACAGAAATAAGGGGAGAGATGCAGGGCAGGACAGAGGGAATTGGCAGAGGCTTTTTGGGACCATACGGTGGGAATGACTGAGCAGCTGCAAGATGGGAAAGATGGATGTTGGAAGTTCTGGGTTTGAGATGGATGAACTGCTGCAGATCAGACCACGAACAGTTGTGAGTGGAAGTGTGTGGTGAAGTGACCGCAGACAGTTCTATATTATGGCTACTGATCCGGTGTTGCAGGGAGTCAAAAAGTGCACTGCAAATTCTGAGAAACTAGCTCCTCTCTGGGCAGACAGTTCTTTTCATTCTTCTGTCATACTTATTATCAGAATGGTAAATAGTCTGCTGGAATCTGTTTTTCATGACTGTCACGTGTTATACAGCAAGGCACTCTCCTTCTTTGCTTTCTCATGCAGAATTCACAGATTCTAAGGTCATCAGTACATAGAAAACTTAGAAAGAGGGGTGAAAAAGAGCAGAAACCTGTCTGGGGTTTCAAAATGTGGCCATTTGTCACCACTAATATTGGATTACCCCATGCAATGCTACAGGCTTGGGGAAGAGTGGCTGGAGAGCTGCCTGGCGGAAAAGGACCTGGGGGTGCTGGTTGACAGCCAGCTGAACATGAGCCGGCAGTGTGCCCAGGTGGCCAAGAAGGCCAATGGCATCCTGGCTTGTATCAGGAATAGTGTGACCAGCAGGAGTAGGGAAGTGATCGTGCCCCTGTACTCGGCACTGGTGAGGCTGCACCTCGAGTACTGTGTTCAGTTTTGGGCCCCTCAGTACAAGAAGGACACTGAGGTGCTGGAGCGTGTCCAGAGAAGGGCAACAAAGCTGGTGAAGGGTCTAGAAAACAAGACTTATGAGGAGCAGCTGAGAGAACTGGGGCTGTTTAGCTTGGAGAAGAGGAGGCTGAGGGGAGACCTTATAGCTCTCTACAACTACCTGAAAGGAGGTTGTAGTGAAGCGGGTGTTGGACTCTTCTCCCAAGAAACTAGCGATAGGACGAGAGGGAATGGCCTCAAGTTGCATCAGGGGAGGTTTAGATTGGACATCAGGAAGAATTTCTTTACCAAAAGAGTGGTTAAGCATTGGAACAGGCTGCCCAGAGAGGTGGTGGAGTCGTTGACCCTGGAGGCGTTCAAAAAAGGTATGGATGTGGCACTCCAGGGCCTAGTTTAGGAGTCATGGTGGTGTTAGTTGATGGTTGGACTTGATGATCTTAGAGGTCTTTTCCAACCTTAATGATTCTATGATTCTATGATTCTATTCTATGATCCTGAAAATGAAAATATCTTGGTTCTTCTAACAGCAGGTACCAGCAGTCAGGTGGTATCATCCCATGCAAAAGATGAAGATAATGTCCTTATCCCAGAGGTTTCATCTATCTCACCATGGCACAGTAACAAGAAATTAAAAGCTGCTGAGATGGGAATGATGGTGACAATGGCTGATGATTATTTAGAAAACCAGTGTGAATTGGATTTCCACTGAAGCATGGGCTGTATTTCCACTTTCTCTCCTCATTCTCTGCTTATGCCATTTCTGTTTTCATCTGCTCTTGTCTTGATTGCTATTAATTATTTAAAATAATAACAGTGGAAGCATACACAAGTTACATAGTGTGAATTTTGGAAAAGGAAATCAGACTGTCTACACAGCTTCAGACTTGGGTCTGCCTCTTACAGTGGTAACAACTTTGAAAGTTATGTAGCATTTGTAATAAGTGCTGAAGAAAAGTAGTTTGGAGGTTATGAAAGATGCTAAGTCAAAAGTGACTTGGGGACTTAGAAATATGTTCAAAAGATATTCAGATAATTGGACTTAGGATATTACATGCTTGAGGCAAATGGTGGGCTGTAGGGCCCCAAGCCACCCCACTGAAATTTAGGTGCTTAATTGTTAGCTGTTCAGACCTGTATTAAATCATAGCAAGAGAAAGAGTCACCTCCAGGAGGCAATCCTTCCCAATCAGCTCAAACAGCTGTACTAGGACAGGATAAATTACTTTATATACTAACTCAGACTTAACTAATTTTTAAATATCTAGATTTAAGTGAGATAAGCACCCCTGCTTGTAATTTTGAAGACAGTGAATTCAGATAAAAGAGTAAGTTCACAGCTGGGAGCTCCTAAATCAGACTACTCCACTGCCAGGCCCCTTCTTTTAAATGCATGAAGAAGTTGATGCCTTCATCAGCAGCAGAGGAGTCAGCATAGCCTAGGGAGAAGCAGCTTTAACTGTTGAAGCACCTTTCTGTCTGGCCTGTCAAGCCTCACATCATTTACCCAAGTATCTTTATGGCAATCATCAGCCACCTCCCTATGCATTCAATAAATGTTGAAATCTCCTTTACAACAGTCTTACTATGTTTGTTTTAAAGCATTCTTATGTTTTTTCTCTAATTTACTTCAGGCTACCCTGGCCAAATTTAGACACAAGATAGAATGTGAAAGACTTCAAAAGAGTTTCAGCTTCTTATACTTATTAGTTCAGAAAGTTATTAAGCAAATTCTTAAGAAAATTAATAAACTATCTTTAAGATTATAAGAAACACAATATGGGAAATTTTGTTTGTCTTCTGCTCTCTGAACATGCTTACTTAATATTTTCAGGGTTATTTTTTTAGTAATGAAATCTAGGAAGTCACTTTTTAAAAAGTTGGCAAAATTCAGGGACTCAGTCCAATATGCACTGTAGGCTTTGAAGGTCTTTCTGCAGAAGGCTTTGTAGTGCTTGTGCTATGCAAGTTATGTTCATTTCCCATGGAATCTGCATATGTCTATCCCTCTGTTTTTTATTCAGCTTTTATAATGTAGATATTAATGTTTTTCTTCATTTGTGAAGTGATCTAAGGCCTATGCAGGGAAAGATAAAATTTCATGATTATTTAATTACATTAATAAATATAATTAGTCATTACTGTTTAATAAATGAATATATATCATTATGGTAATAGAATGAAGCCTCCAAATGGGTGGAGGCTACATATGCCCAGGGTTCTTACAAATGAGAATGTGAGGCAACTCTCCATGTGCTTATGGAAAGTACAGAGAAGAGGAATGGTATAGCTACCATGGGAATGCAAAAGTCATTAGGTGCATTGTCAGGGCCTTGAATCCCTTTTTCCTCAGGCAAAACATCAGTGACATTGTTCTGACATGTTTTCTTTATGAATGGGCAATTATAAAAGGTTCTGTCTTAATTTCTCTTGAACCTGTTCCAGAGTTGACCACATGATGTAACTATTCATTAGATAAGGTACACAAATCACTGCTGCAGTCTCCTTCCAGGCTGTAATTTGGTTTGGGGTAAATGAGAGCAGTACAATGATAAGATGGAGAAAGAAGATAATTAGGTAGCTTGTAAGAAAGACCATGTAAGAAAGACTACTACAGGCCACCTGATCAAGGGGAGCCTACTGACAAAGCCTTCTTCCTCCACCTCCAGGAGGCTTCGTGCTCGCAGGCTCTCATCCTACTGGGGGACTTCAACCACTCCGACATCTGCTGGAAAAGTAGCATGGTGAGCTGTAGGCAATCCAGGAGATTCCTAGAATGCATTGAGGATAACTTCTTAAGCCAGGTAATAGACACCCCTACTCAAAGGGATGCACTACTGGACCTGATGGTCACCAATGCAAGTGAGCTCATCAGTGATGTCAAGATTGGAGGCAGCCTGGGCTGCAGTGATCATGCATTGGTGGAGTTCACACTCATGAGGTATACGGGAAAAGAGAGGAGTATAGTCAGGACCCTAAATTTTAGGAAAGCAAACTTCCAGCTCTTCAAGGAATTAAGTCAATAGGACCCCCTGGGAAATGGTCTTCAGGGACAAGGGAACAGAACAGAGCTGGCAGATCTTTAAGGATGTGTTCCATAGAGTGCAAGAGCTCTCAGTCCCCAGGTGTAAGAAATCAGGCAAGGAAGGGAAGGGACCAGCATGGCTGAGTTGAGACATGCTGGTCAAACTAAAGAGCAAAAGGGAACTGCACAGGCAGTGGAAGCAGGGGCAGGTATCCTGGGAAGAGTATAGGGATGCTGCCTGGTTGTGTAGGGATGGGGTCAGGAGGGCCAAGGCACGGCTGGAGCTGAATTTGGCAAGGGATGCAAAGAATAACAAGAAGGGCTTCTACAGGTATGTCAACCAGAAAAGGAAGGTTAAAGAAAGTGTACCTCCCCAATGAACAAGAAAGGCGACCTAGTATCAACAGATGAGGAGAAGGCTGAGGTACTCAACAACTTTCTTGCCTCAGTCTCTACTGGTAACCTCTCTCCTCATCCCTCCCGAGACGATGGACCACAAGATGGGGACCAGGGGGGTAAAGCCCCTCCCACTGTAAGGAAAGATCAGGTTTGTGACCACCTGAGGAACCTGAACATACACAAGTCTATGG
>WAAD01027373.1:3273-19976 GCA_013389945.1 Fregata magnificens | reverse complement strand
CAGCCCAGAAGGCCAACCATATCCTGGGCTGCATCAAAAGAAGCGTGGCCAGCAGGTCAAGGGAGGTGATTCTGCCCCTCTACTCTGCTCTGGCAAGACCTCACCTGGAGTACTGTGTCCAGCTCTGGAGCCCTCAACACAAGAAGGACATGGAACTGTTGGAGCGGGTCCGGAGGAGGGCCACAAAAATGATCAGAGGGCTGGAGCACCTCTCCTAGGAGGACAGGCTGAGAGAGTTGGGGTTGTTCAGCCTGGAGAAGGATGCAGGGAGACCTTATTGTGGCCTTCAGTGCTTAAAGAGGGCCTATAGGACAATCTTTTTAGCAAGGCCTGTTGTGACAGGACAAGGGGTAATGGTTTTAAACTAAAGGAAGGTAGATTTAGACTGGATATAAGGAAGAAATTTTTTACAATGAGGCTGGTGAAGCACTGGAATGGGTTGCTCAGAGAGGTAGCAAAGGCCCCATCCCTAGAAACATTTAAGGTCAGGTTGCATGCGACTCTGAGCAACCTGATCTAGATAAAGATGTCCCTGTTCGCTGCAGGGGGGTTGGACTAGATGACCTCTAAAGGTCCCTTCCAACCCAAAGAATTCTATGATTCTATGATAGTTCACTGCTGTCAGAGGTGTTACTATGACCTGCCCCTGAAGCTGCACAATCTGTGTCATGCAATATATTTCAGCCTCACTCTTATTAGCAAGGAAGAATATTTAATATTAAAATAACTAAATAAATAGTTCTGTGTTCAAACAATTAAATATGATTATTAAGAAAATGAGTCTTATTTTGTTCTTATTATACTAATTGTGTTTTCTAAATAGCCATGGAACACTGTATGTTAACCTCAGTGACTTTTACTTCTGAATTTCCCATGGGATAGATATCATTCCAGTTTCTCTCTGTTCAGAGAAGTTTTACTCTTTCAGTCTCACTGTTCTTCCTTCGGTATTTATAAGCCTGTGTTTGCAATACTGACATGCTGTAATGGAATAGGCAGATGTAAGAGATTGCACTGCCCCTTTAAATGTAACTGTATTTGGATTTTGAAAAGTCAGTTACAAAATAGCAATGGCTTCATTTGGAGCCAAGATTTTGCTTAAGTAGTATCTGCATGTGTACTAGCTAAGTGGGAGTATTACAAATAGTCTTCAAGGTGTCTGACGTAGGTGGTTACACAGTACAGTGCTCTAGAAGTTTTAGAGTGCTTTTTTTTTTTTGCTTTCAGCTTGCTGAAACAAAACCAGTCAACCTAAAATTGAATGTTTCAATGTTATATCTTGGTAAATTATTTGAATTGTGTAAACAGAGTTGTCTGAAGAGGGAGAGAGAAGTATTTGTGTCCCATTGTGAAGCATTTCGACTGAGAGGACTGTGTCGCAGGACAGACTGGACAAGTAATGGCTGCAGCTGCAAAGATATGATCTTAGATGCTTTGCATTATCTACATCTTCTGTAATGTGCTTGACCTTCCCTTTATCTATTGGATAAAGCTCTTTTAAACCTGGGGGCCTCCCTTTTACAGATATTCCTTCCAAAATGGAAATACATTCATACTGCCAACAAATGACATTTCCTGTTTACAATGCAAGTGAACACGTTCTGAAAGTGTAGTTGTGGCAGAAATACTTCGTAGTACCATGATACTGCCATGCTTTCTCAGAATTGTAACAGAGGGCAGAAGCTGCCAGAATGTACACTCGTCCCATAATACTCTTGATAATGTGATGCCCAATCTGTAATCTGATCTGTATGTTTTGGAATGTGAACCGTGCCCACCACTGCAGCACCTGAGCTCAGCTTCATATTGAGTTTCTTTGTGTGTATCTTGTATTCTAGCCCTGGGAAACAAATAGCAGAAGTTGTTTTGAAGATTTTTTTGTAGTTGTTCCTCCTTCTTTCCAAAGATAGCAGATTCGCAAGTGTTTTTGTGAAGATGAACCCCAAAGGTGGGGAAGTTCAAATGCCTTATGTTTAGTAACTTCTGTGACTGCCTTCTGAACTGCTTTTCATGTGAAATGACATAGTTAAAAGGTATATTCTTAGGGTTTTCTCCCCATGACTTCCTAGTCATGGCTTGGAATGTTTGCTGTTTCAACATGACATAATCAATATGCTATTAATAAAAAAATATTTTACTTGGTTTCATAGGAAAGGATAATATTACACAGAGCATAGGCAATATTAAATAACTGACAAAAAAGATAAAATAGTAGAAATTATATTTGCTTCCTGGTAGTGAGAAGTATTCTTAAAATTGCAAAATGATCTTTTTTTAGCCCTATAGTAAGTTACTCCTGGTTTTTAAAGTTGTTTCTTCATTTGGGTAAGGTTTCAATGTGTAACGTTCCCCTAGCTGTGGAAAAACTCTGACCATTTAAATTATTAAGTATTAAATTATCTTATAATTTATGATCACATTATAATTTCTCTATTTATTATTAAAAAATTTATCTCCCACAGGTAATGCAAAAAGCAACAGTAGCTGAATGACTGCCCAGATTCATAGAGTCAACACCAATATATCTTTATGAAACACTGACTGTATGGCAGCTTCTGAACTAAAAATGCAGCTAAGAGTTTGTGTTCATCATACCATGGCAAAGAAATCAGTTTAGGTAGTTTCAGACATAGCTGTAGTAGCTGAGGGAACTACCAGTTCATATAAGAAGTTTAGTAATACAGTTTAAATTTATATTGTCATTATTGTTCCTTTCAATTTTTTTTTAAATAATAAGTAAGTATCAGTCCTCAACTTCTCCTTGACAATAATGTACCCTTTTCAAAGGCACTTTTAACTGAAAATGTTATGGAGCTAAAAGTGTCCATGAAATAGTTGCAGAGCTGCAGAGCACTCATGGGTCTGCAAATCAGCAGTGTTTTGTGAACTGTGGAAATGAGCTGGCAAAATAATTCCTACACGTTTTATAAGCATTAGAGTATTGATTATATGTACATGCTTCCCATACTCCAACTTCTGATTACATTATTTCTGAAAAAGAAACAGGTATCAGAGTTTTGTTACTGGATGGTGGAAATGAAAATGCCTCAGACTGTTGGGAAAAGGAAATTTCCAAATGAAGAAAGATTAAAAACACTACATAGCCTAAAGAAGAAAAGAGCAAGAGATGACATTAAACTTTTTAAAGACTGGAACCAAAACACTAAACTGGTGATCTGGTCTGTAATAGAAATAATCAGTTTTCAAATAAAGTTTGTATATGGCATCATGTGAAAATAGATTGGGAGTCCATATTTATAGTTGACTTCAGAAGGAACTTCATAGGTAGAGAAGGCTTTAATGCATAACAATTTTCCTTGTCAATACCACATACAGCAGAAGCCAAAGGGAATAAACATATTCGGTTAGCATTTCCTTTTCAGTAAACTTGGTGACTCCAAAGGGCAAATTATGGAAAAATGCCGTGGGTGCGCAAGAGATGTTCAGGTGGAAAAATACTTTGTGGTCTTTTCCCCAGGGTTTGGATGAAGGTCACCCAGATACGGTGTTCTTCCAGCAGTTCTAGAGTTGTGACCTCTGATCTTACAGGCTTAAAATCCGAAGATGGGCAAAGACATGGGCCCTAATGCTGGTTACTCTGCCCTATTAATGGGAAATCATCTACTTAAGAGCTTTAGCTGAGCTGATTTAGTATTTGTGAAGGTCCCACTCTAAGTGAGAGGTTACACTGCATACCTCAAGAGGTGTCTTCCTGAGAAATGCGATGCTACTATTTTATTTCTTTGGAGAATGGTGGCCTTGAACCTCCACCAACTTGACTCTGAAATCAAGAGGAGCAGATGAGAAGTTGCTTCTTCCTAACTATAAATGCAAAGATCGTATAAGTTTCAAGAGATACCAGATGAAGAAGCAGAACGGTTCATAGGGGACTTTTGTGTGCAGAGAAAGCTAAAAGGGTCTTTGTTGAAGCAGGTTTACCCTGCAGTCTGTAGTGGTGAGATACCTGAGCTAGCTCTAAATTAACTGGCTTCGTTGATGGCAACAGTATCATTTTACACTGAATTCTGAGCTGCTGCAGTGGCTTGGTGGCAGGTTCTCATCCAAAATCCTTTAGCTAATGCACAGAGATACCATGATGACTACATGGTGACTACATTGTGGTTGTACCCTTGGTGTGTACATATTCCAAATAGGGCAAGGTTAAAATCATTTGGTAGAGGGTACAACTTGGGAAGACATCTGTTTTCCAGGTGTTATGAAAGGCAAATTCTTCTTTTTTCCCTGCAAATTGAGATTTTGCAAGTTTATTTTAGCAAAATTCAAATCCTCCAAACCTCATACATTTCAGTTCAGAAAATAATTTAAAAATTAATACTACAAGTGAATTTTCTCATTTCCTAACATCAGCCTTTAAAAGTTATTTTTCAGCAGAAATAAGAGATGCAGCTTTAGCTCTTTGCTAATTGTAAGTACAATTTCTTGATTTAGTTATAATAACTCATTACTATAATCACAAATTGAAGTGTGTTTGTAAGCAGTATTCAGGTCTCAGGAAGTGCTGAAAATACAAATAGAGCTGGTTCACACAAAGGGCAGGTTGTCCTGAAGGACAACAGAGTTGTCCTTCAGAGTTGTTGAAGGACAACAGAGTCACATTTATTGGATAGTTGTTCACCTCCAGTATCTGCTTTGGCTAATACTTGAAGAAAATGACAGTGATGTAATTTTGATGGCTTTACAGCTCTAACATGCATTAACATCAGTGAACAGGTAATGATCAGATACAGGGAGGTCATATGTTAATTAACAAATTATGAATTTCAAAGAGTTGTCCAATTTTTAGTTCTTAAAAGCACTTCTATAGATTCATAGCCTTTAAAAAGGCTCCTTGCTCAAAGGAGTGCCAACATCAAAACTAGATCAGCTTGCTCAGAGTCTTGTTCAACTGAGTTTTGAAAAGCTCAAAGAATGAAGATTTTACAGCCTCTCTTGACAACCTATTCCACTGCAGAACCATCCCCACTGCAGTGTTCAAAAGTTGTTGCTTTTTGCCCTTGGTACTACTGAGAAGAGTCTGGCTCTATGTTCTCGATGACCCTGTTTTANGGCCCTCTGTTCAACATGCTCCAGTTTGCCAGTATCTCTCCCGCACTGGGGGGGCCCAGCCCTGGACGCAGTCTCTTATATGCAGCGTAACCCCTCTGAAATGGAAGAGAATAATTTCTCTTGATGTACTGCCTACAGTATTGCTAATGCAGTCTAGCATGTGGTTGACCTTCATTACTGCAAGGGCACACTGCTGGCTTACGTTCAACTTGCAGACTCAAGTTCAACTTTCTGCAGAGATGCTCCCCAGTCAGTCTTTCCCTAGCCTGTACTGACGTGTAGAGGTTTTTCTATCCCAGACCCAGGACTGGGTATTTGTCTTTGTTGAACCCCACGAGCTCCTGTTGGACTTCATTTTATCAAGTAGTCTCTGAATGGCAGCCCTGCCCTCCAGCATAGTAACCACTCCCCACACTTTGGTGTCATCTGCAAACTTCTCGAAGGTGCCCTTTGTACTTTGAATGTATTTGTGATACCATTAACAATGTGAGTGAACTTTCATCAATCCAACAGAGGGCAGTCAGTCTCTGCTAATTAACACACAGGGCACAAAGGAATGTCAAAACATACATACCACCCCTACACCAGCTCTAGTTGTGTTTCATAGATAAGTAGGTTAAAAACTAGGACACCCACTGTGGACACTGTTGGGAATAACTAAAATAAAATATGCATTTATGTTTGTTATTCAGTTGTTGGGCATTACATTGAGCCTTGAGCTTGTGTTTAGTGATAGTGGATGTACAGTGACCTTACCTCCATATTGGGACATAAGGACTGAATCAGGGAGAAGTGAGGTTACTACTGAGTCATCTCCTAATGCCATTTTATGATATCAGATTTGTGGTGCTTTGTTAACTTGTGATCTTTGTGTCACATATTACCTATACTCCCTTCAGCAGCAGGAGTGATATTTTTGTTGCGCACTCAAGGAAGAAGTGTCATTTTGGATCATCTAAAGAACAAAAGAAAGAAATCCTTGGTTAAGATGTAGTTTAAGGAAGATTTAAACATATTTAATTGTTTCGTCCATGGCCACTGACCCTAAGAGACTTCAGGGAGGCTATAAATGAGCCTCTGCCTGGAAAATGTCATGGATCATACTTGCAAAGGGAAAGGTAGCTTTTTATTTCAAGTTCCATTCTCAGAAACCCTCAGAAAGATAGAAAGCTTGCTTTAATAGTTTTTCTACATGTCTGTCCTATTCAGAGTTATGTAAGTCAATGGAACGTCTTTCCCCTTAAGAACCTAGTTAGTAGTCACTGCAAACATATGCTTCATATGCTTCAGGAGACTCTTCATAATAGAAAAATTCAACTGTTCCTGGGAAGGAAAAAAAAAAAAGAAAGACCCAGAGAGAACAGGTTCATCACTTTGACTCAGCCCAGGCAGTGCACGGAGTATGTACAAGTGCCTGAAGGCCTGACTTCTCAGAATAACTTTTGTTCTGTACTCACTTTTTAATGAGTGCAGGTCTGTTTTAGGGAAAACTTTCTGGTATATTCAACATTCTCAGGGGGGAAGAGAGGGTAATATTTAATTTTGATCATTCATCATGTTCATAATTATGTGGTTGTAATGACAAACCTGTTTCTGTTATGGAGTAAAACTTCTCTCAACTTCTTGGCAGGGATGGGGGAAACAAATCACCAATGCAAATACAGCTCTTGTAGCTCTTTGGGTGTCATGGCATATCAGGCTCAAAATTCAAGTCTAATCAGATAACATGAATGTGAAGAAAACCTCAACGTATTATAAAAAATGCAAAAAGAATAATAATGAAATGAAACTCTCTGATCCAGCACAGTGTTATGGCAGGCACAAAAAAGAAAAATTCTGCATTATTAAATAGGGTGAAACCAACAGAATCTGAGGAAAAATGAAAATCGAAACAATAAAAAAATCTCAACTACCAACTTTTCCAGCAGAAATAAAGGGGAAAATAACTAATTGTTAATAAGTAACTACATTTACAAACAAATTATTTTAGTTTTAGTAGTTACTTTAATAAATGCATTAAATAGCAAACAACCGGTTCCATTTTACAGGAGATTTGTCATTTCCTTTCTCAGTGCTGTTAAAATTTCATTTAAAGTTTAGTTCACTGCCTTCTCCCTGAATCAGTTCCAGTTTGTGTACAGCACTCTTCTGTTTCTACCATAAAATTTTCCATGAGGTGTATAACAGTCCTTCTCCCAGAAGCTCAGGACAATGAGTGCTACAGCCTTTGAATATCTTTCTTAACTATTGTAGTACTGTACCTCCACAGAAACAACAGGATTACTCACACAGTAACACCTTCCCTGGGTTAGCTAACCAAAGATGATTAATAGACAAATACTTCCTCTGTCTATGGGCAAGTCCTTTGATTAATATCCTTCTTCAGGATAACCTGCTTGAGAGAAACATTTCTAGCTTCTCTGCTCTTTTTCAGAGGGGACCTTTTTAAACTCTGTCTGCTTGGGAACAAGCTCTGATATACTCACCTAATCAAAGGCCTTCCGATAGTTAATGCAAGAAACCACTGGCTCCTTTGTCACTTCTCCACCAGGAAAATTTTATAAGCAGCACTTCAGATACCATAAGTGGACTTGACCATTTTTCAGTGATTATTTCTTTTCTGTTGTTGAAAGCAACACATTCACGTAAGCAGAGATATTTCTGTTTTAATACTACTTCTAGGAACAGTGGGTTGACAAAGTTAATTTTGCAGAACAACCAGTCAGATCTGGCCTCTTCCCGTGATCTCTTGCTACTGCCAAAACTTTCAGAACAGGTCAAGACTTTACTGGGACAATCTTCAATACTGCAATTTGAAGAGTAATAAGTGCAGAGGTATTTATAGGACCTCTTAAATTGTGAGAGAAATGTTAGGGAGCAGCAAGGGCTGGCTGCACCCGAAGGGATAGAAAGCTGAGCATGACTCCATACCAGACAGTACAGGGGCCTCATCAGCTAGGGTACAGCCCCACACTACTTGAGCAGGGTGAGTAGGCAGACCTGGAGATGGTAGCCAGGTTCAAGCAAGAGCCTAGATTGTCAGGAAATTTTGCGGTGATGCGGCAGGTCTCAGACCAAGCTAGGAAGTTAATCCATTGATCAGAATGATGTCCAGTGGTGGTAACCAAGGTCCACTTATCACTAGGTAGGTCCATGTCAACAAGGCAAGTTTGAAGTCAAGCTAGAAGTCAGTCAGCAGGTCAGTGTCCAGATCTTTGGAGCCCATGGCCAAACACAAGCATAGCTGTAGCTAAGCTAAAAATTTATGCTCCTGCAAAATAGCTCAGGCAGGAACTGAAGGCCAAAGACAGGTCTTAAATGGGGCTCCTATGCTCATGGGCAGGGCATATGTGTATATGAGTGTGTGTGTGTGTGTTTGTGAAGGCCCTGGTTTAGGCTGGTCAGGGCCATCAAAGCTCATTAGTGCTCTCAGGAACCTAACAGGAACCTCCCAGCAACATGCGTCCTCACACCTTACAGGGATCTGGGGTCAGAAAGGACTGTTTGTAGAGTGATTTAATTGTTGTGGGGTTTCATAGGACTATTTCAGGGGACACAGAGCCAAGGATAGGGTACTGAGAAAGAGAGAAGGCATGGGAGACTTGAGGCTGGGTAGCGGACCTCAAGGTCCCTAAAGGCTGGGTGGGCTTGAGAGGCAAGGGGGATGAGGGGGACAGAAATTCACTCTATCCCTGACAAGCTTTGGGGGTGGGGCAGGGCAGAGCAGGACAGGGGAAATGGTCCAAACTACCCCTAGGAAACCTGGGAGGCTGGACAGGCTTTGAGGTGATGAGTCTGTGGCTGGAGACACCAGATGAGGCTGGTCAGGGCCATTAAAGCCTTTTAGTACACTCAGGGACCTGACCAAGGTAGGAGAGGGGAATAAAAAGAAGTAAAATATTTTGACTCTGCTCTGGGATTTCACAGGTTACAGATGTTTGTAGCATGCCCTGTAATATGTGATGTATAGTTGAATGGCTCTACCAAGCTATCAGCAAGCAATGTTCTTAAAGGCAAATATTTAACAGGGCCCAGATTTCCCATGTTAGCCAGGACCAAAGCTGAACCCTTGTCATCAGCAGTTACCTTCCAAATTTTCCCTCTTCCACCAAAACATGTATTCAGGAGCTCCCTAATGATGCTTTGGACAACAGCATAACTCAGAGTTGTGTGTTCCAAGTACTAAGTGGTGTCACTTGTTGTCACTCAAATAAACCAGTCACAATCAAGTTTGACTTCCTGTCTGCTATTCTGACATAGTAGCATAATTAGTACAGGCTAAGACTCAAAAAACTCAAAGTCAAATCAGGATGGATTAATTTTTCAGAAGTTTCTGAGAATCTTTAAAACCTGATGCCAGCTATGAGATTGGGAGTCAGCGTACTCACATCCAGTCTTAATTCAACACTATAGGGCATGAACACCAAGCAGCTGTCACACTAAATTCTTCCTTTTTCTAAACTGCAAAAATGTTGCTAGCCACAGATTTGCGGGTTGATATTCCCATGGATGCATCCCAGATATATACTTTCATCCTTTTGTGTATCTTTAGGAGCAAGGAGAAGTTCTACTAAAAAAGCATGATCTGCCAGTTCCAAGACCCACACACAGAACTTTACAGTTACTGAATTAAGAACTTAGGTATTCTTACAGCACTCCCGACCACAAGGTAAAACTAATTAGTGAGGTGCTCTTTTTTGCTAATGCTTTCTCCCACTGTGTTACAGGCTGGTTTAGAGATTCCTAGTAACAGCCCTGGGCTATCTTAAAATCCCAGACTTCCTTTGAGGAAATCCAGATGAGAAGGTTCTCATGGCTTGATTTCAATATCTTACAGCTTCAAATCCTAGTGTCACAATTTTTATATTAGTCTACAGTCCAGGTGAGGTTCCAAGCCCTTTTCTACTTTTTCTACATTACCTATTTTAATGTTAGGAACCACTACCAGTTCCCTATGTGCAGGACTAGAATATCTTTTCACTTTCACTCATTCCATCTTTTCCAAAGGAATATTCTTCTGCTTTTATTGAGTACATGAGTCCCCAAGACACTATCCCTCAACAGGAGGCTGGGGGATTGGTCTCTTACCTAAACCAGTGGTAAGCTTCCCAACTCACCAACAGAAATCTTTCTGACTTAAGCTAATAGCTCAAATCACAACAGTAGGAAAACATTCAGGACACTTGCCCGGGCTTCCCCAGTGAGGTAGAATCCTACTGACCCACTCACTCAAGGTCACTTATGAATTAGGAAGTTTCTTGGTGATCTTATTTCATTAAGAGCTCTCCTTTAAGTTGCCAATATAGCTGCACTTACCAGAGGTCTTCAGTTCTTGCTGTTGTCTCTTTTGGAAATGCTACAAGGTCTGCTGCAAATGTTGGTGGGGTGAGTTTTATGAAGTCTAGTGATCTTTGTGCTGCTGCACCAGGATTTTCTGTAACAGCCAATGAAACTATTGCTGATCCCTCATCCAACTCACCAGGACCTTTGGAATGCATCTTTCAAAGGAGTCTGTGCCTCTGCTGCCATTCTCCACCACAAGTAGTTGGCCTTGCTTCTGCTACTCCAAGTCAAGAAGTGGAGACCCACTCCACTTTAAGTTTCTTCTTAACCAGGCTTACTACACACACATGTTCACACACAACAAATACACACTATTAGTTAAGATAATTCAGAGTAATGTTTTATTTAAATCAAGCTTGCCTCCAGCCTTTTGCAATCCTTCAGGCCAGGAGACGGATTCACAGAATTACACATCAGGATTACTTGCATAATATATAGTAGATCATTAAAGGACTCCTATGCCCTGATACAGTTTATAATGCATTGTTAAGTTACTTCTATTTCTGAGTTATCTGTGATTTACTGGTGGTTAAGTAATTCCTATTTACACAGTAGATGAGATCATAGAATCATAGAATCATAGAATGGTTTGGGTTGGAAGGGACCTTAAAGATCATCTAGTTCCAACCCCCCTGCTGTGGGCAGGGACACCTTCCACTAGACCAGGTTGCTCAAAGCCCCATCCAACTTGGCCTTGAACACATCCAGGGATGGGGCATTCACAACTTCTCTGGACAACCTGTTCCAGTGCCTCACCACCCTCACAGTGAAGAATTTCTTCCTTATATCTAATGTAAATCTACCCTCTTTCAGTTTAAAGCCATTACCCCTTGTCCTATCACTACATGTCCTTGTAAAATGTCCCTCTCCACCTTCCTTGTAGGCCCCCTTCAGGTACTGGAAGGCTGCTATAAGGTCTCCCTGGAGCCTTCTCTTCTCCAGGCTGAACAACCCCAACTCTCAGCCTGTCTTCATAGGAGAGGTGCTCCAGCCATCTGATCATCTTTGTGGCCCTCCTCTGGATCCTGTGAAGATAAAAGTTTCTCAAGACTGGCGGAGATAACACTACTAGTATGCTTCTTCTGGAATATCTAGTTATTTTCCTCTGTTACTAAGTTTTGTTTTTTGATATATATCACCACTCGGTTGTGTGATATGAAACTGTACATAATACTGTGCATTTGCATACAACCATCCACAACTTTGTTTTCCTATGCTATACAAGTAAGATACTATAACTTGAATGACTGGAAATATCACAGTCCAACAGGATTCCCTAACATATCTGTAATACATCAAGCAGTTGTTGGCTAGTCATTATGACAACCTTCTCAGATGGAAGATTGTCCATTATAGACATGGAGAAACTCCATCACTGCTTACTGCTGACTTGGCGAGTTCTTGACTTTCTGTTCTGTGTTCTGTCTGTACTCAGAAACTGTTATTTTTCATTGCTTTTTCCTGTACTTCTGCTTCTCTCATTCTTTTCTCTCACAACTCACATCTTTAGAGCTTTTATTAGATGCTGCTATTTCAGACAACGAATGGCAGTAGAACCAGAAATGTACAGGGGCGATGTTGAAAGACTGAAGTGTGGTTGTAGGTGGCACTTCCACTCTTGCTCTTAAGATGGTAGCCTAAACTTGGGTATGGAATCCATGCACTTTGTTTTTGCTGTTGCTGAAATGACAGAATTTCTCTTCCGATTTCTCAAGTGGGAATTTTT
This sequence comes from Fregata magnificens, assembly GCA_013389945.1. Taxonomy (NCBI): domain Eukaryota; kingdom Metazoa; phylum Chordata; class Aves; order Suliformes; family Fregatidae; genus Fregata; species Fregata magnificens. Next base: position 7,840 of record WAAD01027373.1, on the reverse strand, counting down.
TAAGAGGAATTTTTTATGAGAGGTGAGGTGAAAGGTTTTTGTGAATTGGAGCAAAAATTAGAAAATGTCATTTTATTTTTAAGGTTTGAACATATATGTGATTCAGAAAGAATATATGCAACAAGACAGGGAGAAATATGCAGTGGAAGAATAAGAGCTTCTGAAATGGCCTGGCAACCTGTGGCTCTGATGCTGTCCCTAAGACAGCAAAACAGGCAAATCTTTGTGCTGAAATTTGTCCAGGTAGAAGGGTTGAGACAATACTTATGTCTGACATAGACAACTTGGGTTGGCTATAGGCTAGCCAAGACAACTTGCCTACTCAATGGCTGTACAATGCTCTGAAGATATGTTAAGCATCTAGTTATGCTACTTAATTTGTCTACCAGATGCTTAATATGGATTTGGGGGACAAATTTGGAAGGCAAATGTAGAAGAGAATTTCAATTCATCATAATAAATAAGTTGACTTCCCTTTCTTTCCTTTCTCTTCAAAAGCCACTTTGTGTAAGTTTTCCTTATACCATTCATTACATACTTTTCTGTGCGTAACAGAAACCTTTAAAATCTTTTCATAAGATAAAAATGAGGGACTTCTACCATGTGCAGCTAATATTGTTTCTCCTTTAGGTTCAACAAGCTTCCTTACTTTTACAATGCCTTTTATCTTCTCCATTTCCTGCTAATCACAGTTTACATCCTCATGGATTTTGTGAAAGACTAGGATTACACTTCTATCTTTGTAGTAACTTTAAAATGTCACCCAATTCTTGCAATTTCCCCCCCCTAAAGAAACAGTGAGAGAAAAACAAAGAAAGAGAAAAAAGAACATGCACTCCCATCTTGATTTGTCACTGGTTAAGCACATTGGATTCAATCCTACATACCTTCACCACTCAAAATTGCCAGGAAGGTTAACAGGAGTTTTGTAGAGAACATGGAATGTAAGGGTCAGGGCCATTCAGAAGGAAAGGAATCCATGCCATGTACTGTGCAAATTATGTCTGTCTCTACATTACCACTGAAATTACTTTTATAATAGGCCAGGTAATAAATAATCTCATTTATGTTGGAAAGAAAGAAGGAACTGAAGACATGGCTGGGATGAAGAGAAAACTGGAGACTATGTAGAAAATTTTCCTGTAGTCTTTTTCTATAATTTTCTATAATTTCTATAATTTTTCCTTTTCAGGCATGTTGCTGGAAAAGGCTAACTTAAGTTCCAGGGTCACCAAAAGTCAGTTCATTCATACTCAGCTATTCAGATTTATGCTATTTTTATTTTTTAAATCTAGGCTGACCTAAAAGAAATGCAATGCGCTATAAAAAAGTGTACAGTACTGCCTCTGGCAAGATCACAATCCCCAGTGGCAAAAGTGGCTTTCTTGTTCCCTTGTATTTGTAGCAGGTATGTGAAAATAGGAATTCCTTGGTTGTTGCTGAAGTATTTCCACATATTGACTTACTTACACAGTTTCTATAGCTCTACAAAGGGCAGCACATCCTAACTGTGCCATACGCAATATTGATAGATCCCCTAGAACCATGGGGTGACTGAACTGCACAGAACCAACATCGTCCTATCATTGCTAGTCTGCTCCTAGTATTGTGTTGTTAGACACTGTGGTGTGAGGAACACATTTGGCCAGGTCGTGCTTTGTAGTTCTTCATGCTTACATTGCTACTCATGGCCTATGGACATAGGAGGGAAATTGTATGTAAGAAGATTTTGACATCAGCTATCATATTCGTTAGGTAGGGCCAAGCCAGAATAAAGAGATTCCAGGAATCAGAATCAGCCCAAGTCAGAAACAAGAGAAGTCAAGACACACACCAAGAAAGGGCATCACTGGCAGCCACAATAAAGACCCTGTTTCCAGTAGGAGCCTGGAACAGGGAACAGGTAGAGCTAGAATAATGTCAGGACCTAAAAGTAGGCTTTGGGAATGAGGGCTGGGAGCCAGAGCCACAGTATGACTCAGGAGCCCGTGGAAAGGGCTACAAAGAGCTAGGAGCAGATATCAGGTATGTGGGAAACCACATACACCAAAACTGTAGTCTTACAATCCACCCCTCAACTACTAGGCCTTATCCAGTCCTTAGTTTTTGAAAAACTGTTTACAGCCTCCTGCTAAACTGAAAGTCCAGCAGTGCTTAAGAGGTATGGCCATGATCTGCTGAAGAGACTTTGGTCCATGCAATATTCTTACACATTTCATCCATCTTTCATCTCTGTATTCTGTTACCTTTGAAAATGACCTCTCTCATGAATTAGAAGAAAACACTCTTTTGCAGTATTAAGACTTTATATCCATACAAGTGGATAAAGGAAAACTATTGAGTTAGATTTACTGCAATCTGAAGCTATAATGACAGCTATAATGAGCCCCCCATGACAATGTGGGAAGTCCACCTGAGCTACTGGTTTGCAGTTGTTTGAACTGCCCTGGCTGCTGCAGCTGTTGCCTTCATGGCTAGCTGAGAACTCTCTCCTCAACCTGCTGCCTGACTGTTATTCACTTCCTGTACCTTAGAGCTGCTGTCTGGGTGGCAGTAGCATTGCTGCCCAGAAGAGGGAGGAATGTGTCACTGCTTGCTTGTCCTGCTGATACCAGTCTTCTAGGGCTTTTATTCCTTGGAGAGACAGTAGAAAGTATTCTCTGCTTGGGAGAACAGCCCAGGAAAATAGAGATTGTGTTTATCTATCATAAGCACTTAACACTTCAGTGTCTAAATAGCTTTCTCAACTTTGAGTGGAGTTGCTTCCCCCCCTCAAGAATGTTAGGAAGGACACATTATTGATATTGTTAAAAAACCCCTCAGATTTTGCTCATAACATCTGGCTGTTGTTACACTCTAACCTCTCAATGTAGCAAGTAATACATTTTTCTGATTATGACAGTTTAACTTGACACTTCCTCCTAGAATTGGACAATTCAGTGAATCCTACATTTTAGGATACAATTCCTCAAGTTTGCCTTAAAGAATTGTTTTTTCTGCATGGCGGTTTTATAGGATAGGATACACCATGAGTTTACAGAAGTTTGGATGTTCATCGTGGTTTGGCAAGTCTAAGTAACCCCTAAATAAACCAGGAGTTTCAAAGAGATGACTCAGCCTTATTGCTTTACACACTTTTCTCCCTTACCTACTGATTCTGCCTAGGTCCAGGCACCCTGAACAGAATCCTTTTCCTCTACAGCAGGAGTAAGAATGAAGGGGCATTTCTGTTGATTCAAGATGCCAGAATATTAGGACAGGTTTTTAGGGAAAGAAGATTAGAAACTAGGAGCTTTTTTTTTTCTTTCTTTTTTTCTCCCACATAGCTTCCAGCTTCTTCACAAGAAGCATGTCTCCTCTCTTCATTTTGATATTTTGTCTACTGCTTTGCAGACAACCCCCCATGACCTTGATGGTGTTTTTCTATTCCAAAATCTAGTTTTTGTTAAATAAAAATTTTCATCCCTTTCCTAAATAAGCTTTTCTGGAAGAAACATGAAGAAATGTGAAGAAACAATGAGAGATTGTAGAACATTAAAGAAAAATGAAATATGCAAAGTTTACACATTAATCTACATAAACTCTTCTTCCAACTTGTGCAGTAAAGTGATTTTGTTAGACACAGAGAAGGTGGAGTCTATAATGATAATTTCTTTAATGGGATTTGCAGACAGTTGGGGTGGGAGGTGTGTCCTCCTCTATGCTACCTTCCCAGAGTGCAGTGTCTTTTAGGGCACGTTCCCACATGTTCACTCACCTAAAAGGTGTTTTGCCTGACTTGTTCAGCTGTCTATTTCAAAATTGCTTAGATGTTGCTTTCCAGAGGAATTCAGAGATACATAAGGAGGATGATTACTTCTAAATTCTAGACTTCAGAAATGAAATACTAGAAGCCTAGGACATCGATGCTGTATGAATTCTTCAGTGCTGTATAGGGTCTTTGTGAGGGGTAAGGCTGCTGGCGAGCTACTAAATCAGACACACCTTTGGGTTGGGCTATTTTGGAAACTAAGTACTTGATGAGGCTCAAGGTATGGTCTGCTAGGGACAAGTGTTTTTGTTTTGTGGTTTTACATGTACTTTGATCAGCTGCTGCTGCTGATGGACAGTCTCCTCTGTAAGTAACAGACTGGGGGCAGGGGAGTGGTGACCTGCAGTGAGCCTTCCCTGATTGTTTTCAAAGTGGGGATTGCTGGCTTTCAGGCAGCTAGGCAAAAGAGAAAAAGGGACGTGCTATGGGGGTACCTTTGTTTGGGGATAGCAAACCCTTCTATTTCCGGATCTGGAATGGACTAAGTCAGAAGTTGCAAGGCAAAAAATCCTGGGATAAACATCTGGATGAAATCTACTTACTCCAGCAGAAAAGGTACAGTGCATTTCAGCCTTCCTGTTTTTCCTTTCTTCTGCTGCTCTCTCCCTGTAGCTGATTCTCACTCTTTTCCCTTAGGCTTTTCTGCCAGTAGATAAACTTTAAACAACCCCGGAGCACTTTTCTCTATCAGATTTCTTCTTTCAAGGTGGAATGCTTCTGGAGTTCCAATCTTATCTGCTTTCACAGGTGGGTTTA
>WAAD01027372.1:196514-236933 GCA_013389945.1 Fregata magnificens | reverse complement strand
CCAGAAATTACAATAAGAAATGAAAAGGCCATATGGAGCCATTGCTGCCTGCCAGTCATTGCAGTAGGTGGCAACTGGGACAGGAGACATATTGGAGAGGGCTCCATGCATTAGGGAACTGAGAGAGTAATGCAAAACCTGGATACGATTCCTGGCAAAATTTGAATTATTTCCCTCTTTATGTTACTTTGCTCAGTCATAACGTATTTATTATGCTAATAACCCCATATTAAGGATATACTGAGTTTTGCTCTGGAAAAAAACCTCAGATTTGCTACAGCTGCTAGGATGACAATTTTCTTGGAATAGTATGTGGTGGATATTTGCTAACATATGCAGATACTTCAGTCACCTGAAAATCAGGCATTTCATCTCAAGTAGTTGTGTAGGCTTCCTCTGAAGTCATTGAAGAGAGCTACATGACTCCAGGAGGGGAATCCTCCTATCCTAACAGAAGCAGATTGGATAAGTCATACTTTAGTGGGGTTCATCTCATTCTAAAGTACTTCCCCTAGAGACCAGATGAGACATGCCCTGGAAAAGCTGGATTCTCTCCAATTACTAGAGTGACTGCTTAGACATGGCTAATGCTCAGATGAGATTAATCCAACTCTTGGTAAATACTTTCTGATCAGGAACTTAGTGTCAACATTGTGAGGTCTTCTCAGATAATTCCTGGTTATTACGCATAAAAGATAAATTCAGAAATGCGGTGTAGGAACTAAATGGAAAAAATTTAAATGGAAAAAGGTATTGCAGTATGAATTCGTATATCGAACCTAAGATACTCACAAGTACATACTATGGTTTTGTTACATTCATAAGAATACCTTATTTTACACTGAACATCCAAGCAATCCTTGATTTTGATTCCTAGTATACATCTCTGATGGTGCTTTGCTGTGGTATTGCCAAATTTCTTTATTCTTTTGGGCTAGCAGCTTAATTAATCTGATCCACTCCATTTCATCAGCAGAAAATTAAAATAGAAGTTTGATAACTATTGTCTTGAATACTGAAGAGTTTAAACATAACTTCTGTATCAGCATGCTAAATACATATGTTTCTAAATACTAAGACAAAAGTGATGAAAATCGAATCTCAGTGGTTTTGCTGTTTCCTCAAATACCTGGTGAGGCCATTCTTGAAGTTTTTATGCAGGAAGACCTCTGTGCATATAGCAAATCACAAATAATTTCACTCTAAACCATTTCTTAGAGTGCTGTACTGTGCCACACTTGCTTGCCAGATGTCCCACCTCAAGCTCTAACCTCGCACCTTGTCCTGTGCAGATCAACCTCTGCAGAAGAAACTAAGGGTTTCTACATTTTAGGAGATTACTCTGAGAGCAAAGAACTATTCAATGTGAATAAGACTGCCAGACTGTGATCCTAAAAATAAAGTATGCATTTTTGTTCAGCTGTAACCTAGCTTAAGCCAAGGAAGATCCAAACCAAGGAGAGAAGACCAAAGTTCTTACATGACATTCAACAACCCCCAGGCGAATAACCCCATCCATGCTGGTCATTAGCACATTATCAGACACAGGAACCAGAATGCAAACAAGGCAATGATGTTTCAGCATAAGGCTTATGCTGGAAACAATCCCAGGAGGAACAATTAGTTATCATCTGGCTCAGGTAAAACAACTGCCTAGAACATAAATAGTTATTTTTCATTTGAAAGGTATATTAAGGTGTTAAAGTTTGTTAAATAGTTGTTGATGAAAGAAAAAAAGAGCACCCATGCATTCTTGTATTAGTCCATCTATTTTGCACATTTGTTTGCTGATGAGCAGAATTTCCCTAAAGGAAAATCGAAAGAGAAAAAAGAAGGTAAAAGCAGCCCATTTGGTGAAATTATCATTAAACATGAATGCCATTATCTGTGATCAGGCACCATTCTCATAAAAAAATGAATCCCAGAGGTGTTCATCGTGACTCATGTGTTCTCATCATAGTCCCACTATGGGGCTGTGTGTCCAGAGTGTGATAGATCTCCCTCTCTGGAAAAGAGGGGGTTTTGTATTTTTTTCTTGCTTTGTATTCAGTCCTCTTCTTATTTCAAGCATTAACAGTGAGTAATTTGGCTTCATCTTCATCTTCCTCCTAACTACAATAAACTTTGTGGACAGGACCACAGGTTATAGGCAGATTGCTCCATTTTAAACACCATTTTCATTTGTTTCACAGTGACTCAAGAAGAGCTGATGTTACTGGTTTTTTAAAATAAACTTTATTGTAAGTGTGGAGGTAAAGATTTTCTCTTTCCAGACAACTTGCAAGGTATCTCTGTAGACTCATAAAAAGGCACAGAGCAATTTAGGAAGGAAATTAACTCAAAAGGCCATCTATCTGGTCCAAACCCCTGCCTAATGCAAGGCTATTTGCATCAGGTACCTCGTTCGGACAAGTTTGAGTATCTCCAAGGACAGAAGTTCCACAATTTCCCTGGGTAACTTGTTCCAGTGTTTGACCTCCTTCACAGTGAATGTTTGTTTCCTGGTATCTCATTGCAATTTCCCTTGTTACAACTTGTGTCTGTTGCCTACGTGCTGTCTCTGTGCTCTGCTAAGATCTGTTCTCCACGCTGTACGTGGCTGGCCTCCTCTGTTGGATGGGTGCAGTGCTGACTCATCCTCAACTGTTTGTGCACTTGTCTCATCTTGCAAAATACGTGATGAATTTCTACATTTGGATAAGGAGGGGAACATGTTCATTTCCCTTCTAGTATTTCTCACTTTCATAGTTCGCTACAAGAAAAGACTAACGCAGAGGAAACACAGTTACTCACAAAATCCTTTATTCATGCCACAGAACCTACAGTAAATCTGTTGTTTGAATTCTTCATCATTGAAAACTTTTATTCCAAGGAATCATTTATTTTCTGTTCAATGAGAGTAGGAATTTAAGACATAATTTCAGATGGATTCAACAAAACGTTGTATTTCTATGTGTGAAATCTGTCAAATTATCAGACAGGTACAAGCTTTCATGTAAAGTTTGGACTGGTTGGAACTGAGAGTGAGGAGCATGTTTCTGCTACAAATCACTGTTAGGTTTTGAATAAATAATTGAGAGAACTGTCTTGATACCTCTTTCTGATGCTTCCTATGTTGTGAGTAAAAAAAGCTCTTCTCAGTAGTCTACTTAATTGGAAGGTCATGTGGAATATCTCAGACCATGAGCACATCAGCAGAAATCTCTCCTGTACCTGGTTCCTGAAAAATGAAAAAAAAAAAAGAGAAGATGGAGAAAAGGAGAGAATGAAATGCAGTAGTAATTATCTGCCTTGTAAAAAGCACATTGAAATTACAGATGCAAGATTCTACTCAAGCAAAAACAGTGTTGCTTTAATTTTAACTACTCTTACAATTTATATTTCTTTAATGGACTGCTAATTAATCAATTTCTATATACAAATTTGTGTCTTATTGTATGTAAACAGTAGCGCCAACAAAAAGTTGGGTTCTACTATCTGTAGAGAACAGAAAATTAGGCCCTGAAGAGAGTCAGCTCATCATTATGGAATTAAATTAAGTCTATTGATTAAACCTTCATATTGTGGTTGGGCTTTTTTGGAGGCATGAAGTAGTCTCATTTAGTTACATTACAACATTTCTCTCCAGAACAATTGCAATACACACATTTCACTGACTAATAAATAAAAAAATAATAAAAAAAAGCCATGCAATTATAAACTAGGAAGAGTATTTTTCTGTGAGGCTTTGGTGATAACAATTTCAAAAGCAACATTTGTTTGACTTCTCAGTTTTTTTCTGGAGATCTTGTGCCACCATGAGTTCTACCAGTCTCTCCCTTGCTGACACCACAGTCATTTGAATCATNGAAGAGTCCAACACCCGCTTCACTACAACCTCCTTTCAGGTAGTTGTAGAGAGCGATAAGGTGTCCCCTCAGCCTCCTCTTCTCCAAACTAAACAGCCCCAGTTCTCTCAGCCGCTCCTCGTAAGACTTGTTTTCTAGACCCTTCACCAGCTTCGTTGCCCTTCTCTGGACATGCTCCAGCACCTCAATGTCCTTCTTGTAGTGAGGGGCCCAAAACTGAACACAGTATTTGAGGTGCGGCCTCACCAGTGCCGAGTACAGGGGCACGATCACTTCCCTAGGACATGGAGATCTGATGTTCGGAAGTCTTTCATGGTTCACGTGCATTACAGCATGCTGAGCCTGTGATTGTCACTGCAAACAGACTCCTCTTAGCATGTCTTTTTCTTCTCTCCCCAAACCCCTTCCTCCCTCTCTAATACAGTTGCTGTGTCTCCTCCCCTTCACTTCCCTATTTTTACAGGGAAAGCTAAGGAATTAAACTGCGTGTCAAATATTTATTGTCCAGGTAAGAACTGGAAGAGACGCATATGCTCTTACCTGAATATCTCTTTCTAACAGTCTCTCTAGTTCTTAAAGTCAAAAGTTGCTTCTTTTGTGCACAGTTTCTGTCTACAATTCAGGTAACAAGTAAAATCTATTGCTACTAAAATGCACAGTTCTGTGTCATCTGCTGGCTAAAGCCATGCAGTACAGAAAGACATTTTCCTTACAACTTTGCTGCCGTGGCTAACTTACAAATAACTTCATTATTACGGTCCTGGATGTGGAACGGAGAAATCTAGCTGACCTAACCTGCCTAATAAGGCTAAACTTCCACCAGAGATTAGGATAAAACTAAAAGACTCAGGCTCATTTGTGGCCAATGGAAAATTTGGACCCAGGTCCTTCAGGAGTGCGAAGATACTTTTCACCAACAATAGCAATTAGCACCTTTCTTACATCATTTTACTGTTTAGCCATGCGTTGGTCTGTGTCAACACAGATTGACAAAGCCGTAGAATTTTACTGGACAATGTGAAAACTCATTTGCAAATTTTATTGCAGTCCATCATTGCCTGCATTCACAGTCCAGAGGCCTTCCATTGTTGTGAATAACAATTGGGAGCAATTTCTGGCTATGGTCAATGTAGAGGTTGCAGTCTTCCACCGACAGGTGTTCTTTCCTAATTGCTTCCATTAGTTTCTCTTTATTGCAGGGCTTCATCGCCCGATGAATGTAGTGCTTCAACAAATACGAGACCAGATCTATCAGCTCCAGTGTGTGGCATGATAAACAATGTACAGTCATCGAGCCCAACCTTAGTAAAACGCTCTAGTCAAATGTACAGTACTTATTTCCCAATAAAATAGTTATTATACCAAATGCAATATTTTAAATAGAAAAAGCTATTGGTACAGAATTTGTGGCAAATACAAGTACTTGCCAACATTTGTATCAGAAATAGTGTGGCCAGCAGGAATAGGGAAGTGATCGTGCCCCTGTACTCGGCACTGGTGAGGCCGCACCTCGAATACTGTGTTCAGTTTTGGGCCCCTCACTACAAGAAAGACACGGAGGTGCTGGAGCGTGTCCAGAGAAGAGCAACGAAGCTGGTGAACAGTCTGGAGCACAAGTCTTATGAGGAGCGGCTGAAGGAACTGGAGCTGTTTAGCCTGGAGAAGAGGAGGCTGAGGGGACACCTTATCGCTCTCTACAACTACCTGAAAGGAGGTTGTAATGAGGTGGGGGTCGGTCTCTTCTCCCAAGTAACAAGCAATAGGACAAGAGGAAATGGCCTCAGGTTGTGCCAAGGGAGGTTTAGGTTGGCTATTAAGAAAAATTTCTTCACCGAAAGTGTTGTCAGGCATTGGAACAGGCTCCCCAGGGAAGTGGTTGAGTCACCATCCCTGGAGGTATTTAAAAGATGTGTAGAGGTGGCGCTTAGGGCCATGGTTTGGTGGTGGACTTGGCAGTGTTAGGTTTACGGTTGGACTTGATGATCTTAAGGGTCTTTTCCAACCTAAATGATTCTATGATTCTATGATGTGTAAATATGCTGACAAGAGAAGATGTGATTCCCATGGGAAGTAAAGAAACTTCTGACCTGGTAATCTCACTGCACCATAAAGCTTGATTTCATTCTAGATTAATAACCTTCTTGTTCATCAAATCTTTGCATACTTTGAATCAGAATCGTAAGTATTTTAGCGAAGAGTGCATTTTGATTCCTCTTCCTTTTCATACTCACTGAAGTATTAGCACAGGTATCAGTGCAAACTGGATTTTTGCTGCATCTTGCATTCCGGATTATCTGAATTTTGTGGCACTGCACAGAGGTAAATGAAGAATAGAATATGCTTTTCAGGCCTTTTGCTCTTCGTGGTGATACTCAAACCAGAAAGAATATCACTTGATTTTTTCATATCTGAGGTTACATTTGCAGAAATGACATTTAAAAATAACGACAAATGCCCAGTGTCTTCTTACTTAGGAGCTCAAGAAATTCATTGAGAATTCTTAAAGGCAAAAAGCCCAGAGAACCATTGTATGCCTTTTTAGTGTCTTTCCCCAGAACAGAAGTGTAGTTTGACCAAAACCACAATTACACAACCCCATAGCTGCAAAAATTTCTCAGAAGTCCCTTTCTGCTATGGTATTACTTTAAAAATATTGTTCAGTGCCAAATTTCCATTGAAAGTAAAGACCTTTTTTTGAGTGATTCCATTGTACCTTCTAAGGTAGATGTTGTCTCTAAAAGCACTGATTTTTGTTTCTGAAAAAAATTGTTCTCTACCATTGTCTTTTTACATTCACTATCTCCCTGTCTCTCTTCTTCTCCATGGTAACACAGAAGTTGATAATAACGTACGACACTTACCAGCAGAAGGATTCAGAAGGGAGAAGCATAAAGTGCAAGAAATGTAGGAACCTGTGCCCAGAGCTGCACACTAGCTTTCTAACTTCTGCAGGCTTTAACCTTTTTTGCTGCTCTGTTCGCATTTGGCTTGTTCTCCAAAATGGCTGGGTCTCATTGGTTTTATCTGTTGTTTACTTTACCCTTCTTCTCTTCCCTTTATTGCTTCCTCAAAGTGCAAAACAATTCCACAAGTTTTCCTGTTGAATGTTTAAGTACTGTGAGAGGAGACAATCATGCAGCTGCTAACCTGAACTCAAAGGCACATATCAATACAGCTGATACCAATGGAGGCTTGCAAGTGGAAATGGGACCAATCAGCAGCATAACCATGAAAACAGCAGCCAGTCTCTGTTTTGCAAGCATTTTTTAGGATAAAACAAAATTTCTCTGCATCAAGTTTCTCTACGCCATGTATTGGTTTTCTGGCAAACTCCCAGCTGACCATCCCTTGGCATACTTGTGGCTCTTGTGCCTGGACCAGACTCTGTTGCTGGGAGAATTCTTTGCACCAAGGACAACCAGAAATTAGTTTTTTCAGTCAATGTCATTTTGTCTCTTTGCTCTAGAGGCCAAATTACAGAATGACAGACCTTTCAGATCCCTCATTTGTTTCAGCTAGAGTACATAGAAGTGCCCCAAAATCCTCATCGGCTGTTGCCCTTCCCTGCTACCTGATGTAAACAGGATGTCTTATTCATCGTTCTATTACTGCACCTGTGCATTTTTGACCATGTTGCTTGTACCTCATCATCTCACAACTGTTGGCCAAATGCTTAGCCAAGTGAAAGGCCAAGTTGGTCTGGAGGACTCATAAAACACAGTTCATGACTACATTCTCCCTATAACTGCAGTGAATTCAATTAATCCCTATTTTCTGTTCGTCTCCCAGAAAGAATGCAAATATCAGCATGATGATATGAATTTGTATCATTTTTTACATGCACACATGCACACACACACACACACACTTTCTCCTTTGTTTTTGGGCGTGCATCCAACAGAACAATATGTGTCACTGAAGTTTAGAGCCGTTTGCTTAATCCTACCTTCTGGCATTCTCACCTGTGAGTCACAGCTGTGGTTACCGATGGGATAGATAGATCCTCCAGAGTGCAAACCCCTGCTTCAAACTTGCTCTCCCTTAAACTAGCTGGAAGAGACAAGGTTTTTCTGGCAAAAAAAGTTAGGCGCTGAAATACTCATCATTGGAAAACAGGGGGTTTGTACACATTTTGGAGGATAATTTTGTTAAAATGTTGCACTGTGACATTTTTCCATCCAGAATATTTCTATTTTTGGTACCAAAACCAGCTTTTCAAAAACCAGTCTTCATTTCAGCTAGTGAAATAAATTATTCATAGACTTTTATTGCATAGTGAAGTTGTCTAGCTGTGTTTGGGCCCAGTGCTTGTAAGCTCGTCTGCCTCTGCTCTCACATTTCAATTTTTCCTTGTTTGTTTCCCCAGATCTGTGCTGCTTAGAAGGAGCACATTTTGAAAACAAAGAGTTATTTACTGCAAAGAGTTAAAACAGCAAACAAAGCCAACCTAGGACGTAGCATACCACACTGCTCTTCCCAGTTTAAAAGAAAGGGGGATTTGTCACATGAAGGATCCCTTTGTGGGAGATGCTGGCTTGCATGGGTGTAGACCGGGTGAATATAAAGTGCTTTGGGGCAGCCTACAGAGGAGGAGTTGATGCTGGTTTGAAGTCAATGGACTAGCTGTTGGGACAGGGTAGGTGACACCTCCTCCTACCACTGGCAGTCTTACCAGCGTGGCTACAAATTTGCCCTTTTTATGCCAGAAGCCATGATCTCATATTTGTTAGGTATTGGAAACAGTCAAAGTCAAAAACAGTCCTACAGTTTTGAGGACATGAGGATATTATTCTACTGCTATGCTACAGCTAGTTATGCTGCTCTGCTCTCACTTACTACCTCCTGTGCCGCCACCTGCCAGACCCAGCCCGCCTCATCCGAGCGCCGTCTGGCATTGCTGGAGCGTGAGGGGCACGGCCTCCCCGTGAAGGTGGAGTATGTTGGCACCGCAGGCCAACAACCCTTCATTCTTCAATATGGCTGGCGCCCAGGGTCAGCGCAGGAGAAGTTTTTTTTTTTTTCTGGTCCAAGTACCTCAAACAAAAGCCAATTATTGCACATATGACGAGTCTAACGGCGCTCCTTGAAAGCAACGCTGTGATTGTATGGCAGATACGTGCAAGTCCCCAATGCACTGTTGGATCGGGAAATGTCATGTTCACCTGGCAGGTTTAGAATTTAGACACTGAACCTGTCTTAAGATACAGTATAAACTGAATGTCCTTTTATTGAAACCATGGAGCTGCTTCCATGAGGTTTGCATTTACCTCCTTACTTTCAGCCTTTACAGCTGGTAACAAACGGTCCAACAGGTCTGAGGATTTTTTGTCCTTTTCTAGGACAAACCCACGGCTCCCCCTCTGTGGTCAGGGTAAAACTGCAGAGTGGAGGCATGGCAGGGCTCAGGCACACGCTGCCGTGGAAGAGTGGCGTGGGCGACGGTGTGGCAGCTTGTGGCGTTATGGTATGTAGCCCATACAACTGCAGAGAGGCAGATTGGCTGGCCCGAGCACAGCCTCTTCTGCCGAGGTGCGCTGCCACCGGCTCACTGAAGTGGGGACCTGTAGGCTGGGCCCACTCCTCCATTCACCCCCATCACTCGCCACCATGGCCACGGTCCAGATGGACACTGCATTACACAGGCTGGAGATGAGGCTTTGTTCCCACTGTCAGTACTGCGAAGCCCATTTTTCTGAGGAAGCAGCTTTCAGATATTTGGGGTTGTGCCAGGTCCTGATAATCCAGAAAATCTTGAATTTAAGCATGTTCCTTAAAAATAGTGTTCCCTGTACCTTTCTGTCCTAGGCTCCAAATGCTGCCCTAGGAGTAAGGGCACCTTGTTTGGCAGAGGTATTTGTGGGTTCATGTGCAGCTTTTGTTTTAAAATATATTAATTTATTATAATGTAAAATCATCTGCCCGGGGGATGTGGGATGTTGTTGGACTACAACCAAGTATTGGCTTGTAGCCTTCTAAACCAGGGTGCTAAGAAATAAATCCTAAATAGAAATGGATGAACGGAAAAGGTATTCAATGGACTTCACCCTTCTTTTCTAAGGGTTTTCCTCAAAACAGTGGATGTTTTCTAGATTTGTTCAGCACATGAAATGCTGTATGCTGATACTGCAAACAGCAAAAGTTGTTTGCTTAATTGCAAATTATTTGAAATGTCTTTTCCTTCTTTGGGGGCTCCGTGGACTTCTAATTACATTGCATTATTCCTTCTCTCTGATTAGATGAGTAAAAAATTCATAGACATAAAAGACATTAATTATAACTAGTTTCCTTTAGGTGTTATCTTAATACCAGTACTCTTATATATAAAGCTACAACCAAAGAAAGCAGGTAGGGAAAACATACTAAAAAGCTATTGTAAAATGACTAATTTGAGTGTTACGCAAGCAGCACATTCTTTTCCTTCCAAATAATTTTGAAGTGTACTTTCTACACCTTGCAGTCATTCCTGTGCATTTTAGTTCTCATTCTACTAACCCATCGGTACTGATTTCCTGAGGTCTTACAAAAACTAGTTAAAAAGATCTCCAAAAAGTGAGGATTTAAAGATTCATAGATTTTTTTTTCCCTTCCATTGGTGTTTTAGCAGGACAATGCACTATTCTGGAGTAAGATCATGATATTGGCTGTGGTGGTTATCACCTCTCATATGTTTGTTCACAGAATTTGTCAGACTTTTTTAAGCATGCTTGGAGAATTCTAATGGCTTTTTTTGGTTCATTTGCTGCCAAGGGAAATGTAGGTTTGTATAACATTGTTACATTACTGATGGTTAATTTGCATGTTTGTAACATCTGAAGATCAATGAGGAGAGGGTACCGTTGTCCTACCCCCTTTACAAACACAAAAACTAAGCAAGCACTGATTTTTAACATCACAGAGTTTATAGTCCTGCAGCATTTCTGCAATTGGTGGTATTTAAGGCAGCTTGCTGCGTCCACTGGCACTTCTTTGACCTTAAAGGAGCTCCCCATGGGAATGGCAATCTTCTCATATCCTGCCAGTTACAAAGTTGGGAGAAAAAGACAGAGGGAAGAGGCATAATGTGCAAGCGAGTTTGATGGATACAAATTAACCCAAGCCAGCCCCGTGCAATATGAGGTGTTCAAATCTGTATTTGATGCATTTCACATTGATTGTTCCCTTTGCAAACTGAAACTGGACTAGAATGGTGTGAAGGAGTAGTTAAAGGAATTAGCTTTGACCTTAATTGAATTGTAGAATGATCATATTCATGGTTACAGGAGCACCTTGGGTTTAATTGGAAGCTATCAGAAGGAATTCACACTTTCGGGTTTGGAAGGATAATCACAGGATACCGGGTTGAAAGTGCTGATATTGTCTCAAAAAATTCAGAGATTTCTACAAAGAACATCGTTACCCTCTTCTTATCAGCACTCATTATGCTTGGGGAAAATTTCTGTCTAAATCCAGAAATCTGCCATGCTATGCTCCCGTAACATCACCTTTACAATCAGTTTTTAACACAGCGTCTGCAGAAGAATGCCAGTTGAGAATGACTAAGCAGAGGGAGAGGAGTCTATTTTTTACACAGCAAAACATTTTTATTTTTTCATTTCCTCACTTACCCACACTATTTGTCTCTTTCCATCACCTGTTTTGTCTCTTCAGAAAGCCAGGCTGTGAGCTGTCTGTGGCAGGCACCCATTTTTCATTATCGGTGCAGGTAGGTATTCTAATCAAAAGTCTTTGTCAATCCTCAGACGTAGAACATTTAGTGTAAGTGCTGAGACTACTGCTTGGGTGTGAACATGTTACATTGAGGTTCCAGCTACAGATCATTTACATTGATCTAGAAACTCCATGAGGAAACTACCACAGACTTTACACATGCTGAGTTGAAAATGTCCCCCACCAAGCCCCCTGTTGTGGATTGTCTGGGGAAAAAACCCAACCCCCAAAAAAGAAAAGGAAGGACAGTCATCTTCTGATAACACTAATGGTAACAGCGTAGTTACCTGCATGTTTGGCTACCTCAGAAGGGGTTTATAACTTTATGCTTGACTACCTCAAAGATCTTGAAATTTAGGCTGGTAATCAAAAATATTTTGATTGCAAGCTTTATCTCTTGAGATGTTACAAGAAGGCACTAAATTCATATAATTAACTAAGTAAATAAGTAAGCCAGAAAATTATATAAGAAACCTTAGCTAAAACAGAATTCTGAGGGATTTGACAGATTACAGGCTGCTAACACTGTCATAATCATTGCTAAAATCCGTAATCTCATTAACATCAAAGAACTGGAATCAAACTGAACAAAACTGAAAAGTGATTCAAAAAAGATAAGAAATATTTTTACTGTAGTCTCCAGTACTGTTGTGAAATATGAGGGAATGAAGGAGAGCAAGAACATTTCAGAAGAGGCTGATGAAATGAAAGCTGTGATGAAATATCTCCTGCCTCCCTTTCCAGCACTTACAATTGAAGATCTCACATTTACTCCAAACTAATGTTTGTTAAGAGTGCTCTGTCATGGGGGATCAGGGAGTGTATCCAAACGATGCATAACAGTAACAATAAAATCAGAGAAGACAGAATGGTGGAGCTCATAATTTTCTCTGTTGTTAAAAAACCTGCATATCTGTTCAATCATTGTTACAACAAATGACTGTTTTAGTACACTCTTGTTGTTTACATCAAAATTTCCTAACAGGTTAGAAACACAAAATCAGCATTTTTGTACTTATGTTTTTATCCAAGGTAGAAGGAGCTGGTGAGCTTAGCTGAATTGTATACTTTGGTTATTGTCAGTTTTGCAGACAGAATTGCTTGATTTTTTGATGAAGGTAACATCATCAGGTGGTTTTATGCCTTTTTCTCACCCATGATACTTTTACAAGATTTTGAAGATTCAATATTTATGTAGATTAAAAAAAAGGGGGAGCTTTCTATTTGATGTAAGCAGTCCTAATGCACAGACTCAAGAAAAACCCTAAATGTGGCAATTCAGCATAAAACAAAGCCATTCTTTTTACATTACAACACTCTGTACATTACAAGCAGCATCTTGTCAAAAACCACAATGGGAAGGTGAGCAGATTCTCCTATGTCAACACCATGCAGGAAATAAACTCAAAATACAAAATAAATTACAGATAAATAAATAAACTCCTGCTGTTCACAGCAAGAGATATGACATGGAAAGCCCTCTCCAGGAGGTGGACTTTAAGCTTTTTAGCGCTGTGAAGTCAAAACCATCAAGCCCATAGTCAGGTTGTGCTGGCCATGGCACAGTGCCAGTGGAGAGCAAGCAAAAATTCTGCTCTACCTCCAGTTTCTGTGATCGTTTTAGTGTGTAGTCTTGTTTAGAGTATGTTATGATAATGTAATCTGGAACATACAAAGGGCTGGATGATCGTTGACAATTGTCTCTGAAAGATACAGTTAGTATCTATCTGTAAATATATGCTTCTAAATGGGAAAAAAAACCCAACAACTGACCTGTTCACAGCAGCTAACTGATTTTCAAAGAATGTAACTAATTCTTAGATTGTAAATCTGATTATCTAATAATTTATTGGAAAATTAAATCAAAATGTTATGTGAGATGTTGTCGAAGAAAACAGAGTCCAGGCCTGCGATCCTCCAACATTTGCTAAAGCTGGTATCTGGTTGTGGAAAAGAATAAGAGAACTCTAGAAAGGAGGTAAAATAACTCATTTCAGATGGCATGCTTCAGATTAAGACTGAGGCAGTCTCAGAGAGGTCACAGATAAGAAATACACAGTTTATATTCACAGCAGAAATGCAGCAGCAAGGTTATTACAAACAAGACAGGAGCATATTCATGCAGTTAATTATGACTGCTGTTGCAGAGATGTTAACTTTCCGGTCTCTCATCTATTTAGACTTTTTAAAATCAAGGTCATGTGAAGGTTAAGCAGACAGAGGGAGAACAGGGTTTCATGGGACAATCGCAACTGGGGCCTTTGATCAGTCATTCCAGAGGATCTTCTGGTAGGAATGGTAGAAAAACTGCCAAGGCAATATAATCAGCAGGTAGGTTAACAGGACCTCATGGGGAGGGTTAGCAAAACCTGCTCTCAGATTTAAAAGAACAAGGATGGACACCTGACTGTTCTGTAGAGAAAATGAGACTAGTAAGCAACCCAGTACATGCAGTCTCCTGTCTTAACAGCAGGCTGGATACAGACCTAAGAGTTTGTCTCTCTAAATTGGCTATCAGAATTGCAGATGCTACCAAAGCTGCCCTTTTGCCACTTTTTCAATGATCTTCTGTGTACAGCTATCTGCAGAACACATGGCTGTGTGTACAGGGGTCTAATTTAGGGGAACAAAAACGTTGTTTTTCAATAGGTCCTTCAATAGGTGCAAAAGGGAAACCAGATTCCCAACACCAGGAGATTTGGTCCAATGAACACACAGTGGTAAGCTCTTCCAACCCCAAAACCATATGATACCCGAGATTTGGTGTGGCTTTGCTCCAAATCAGGGAGGTGATAATAACCACTCTCACTCATGCCACCAAGGTCCCTATGTAGCCTCTGTTGCATTGTGACCCATAGGAAGACCAATGTTATCCTTCCTTCCCCAAGCCTGTCTGGACTATGTATCAATGCTTCTGGGTCAGCTACAGCATCTGAAGTTATGGGTGCTGTCTTTTTGCTCAAGCAGGGGAAGGCTTGTGTTCATTAATCCAGCACTGCTGGGTTCAGTCCCTGTAGCTGGGGTGCTATTATACTACAACTGTATCTTCCAGTAAGACCCATGGGCAATAACAACAATGGCTCTTTGAAAACAATTAAGAAGCATTTTTGAGCAGAGGCCAGTGTGCCCACCATCATGGTAAAGTAGTTGGTCTATCTTGGGTGCCATTCCTGTTAGTCTGAGTCAAAGAGAGAGAGAAAGAAAGGAAAAAATCGTTCATGAACAAAATGGGTCCCATATTTAGATGTATGAAAAGCAAAGCATGCATTTTTAAAAAATGGAAGTGGGCACTATTTGGGCAGTGCTCTACCATTTTGACACGCCATGTGGACTCCGGTGTAAAAAAAAAAAAAAAGAAAAAAAATAATAATGCATATGTGTGGTAATAATCTGCACATGACTGGTTGCTGTAATGTGCACTGCTGTACTGCCAGCAGGGAAGTGAGTGATTGCCTCTCGCCTACACAATGGACGCTGGCTTTGCCTCACATGGTTTTTCAGCAGGAGAACAAATAAGAGGGGGGGAATAAGGAATGAAAACCACTGCCTGACACCACCGCCTCCCAACCCTTGAGTCTTGATTAAGTAGTCAATAAGAAGTTTTTTGGCTTTTTAAAAATATTTAGGTGGGCTACTGTGCCCAGGGAACTTGCTGAGTGAGAGACGAAAGGCAACTACCCGCCTTTTGCTTTGACCTCTGTGTCTTTTAGCCTAGGTGGTGAGACATATGCCACAGGAGCCGTGCTCATCAGGAAAGTTTTTACTTGTTTTGCTAGTCTGGTGGCTCATCCGGAGCAGTTTGATATTCAAATGAATCTGTCAGGAACAAGAGTGTGGTGCTTCAGTTCCTGCTCGGGCCTGATGACATTGATTTGTGAGCATACTGCTTGACTACGGGATGTGTGACAGATAAATTTTATCAAAATTAAGGCACAATTAAACATTTCATCTTCCTAATTACTGGCTGTAGATTCAGCCTGATGACCATGTGCTGTAAGAAATCAGCGACCATTACACATTTTAATGGAGCACAGCTGTCTTACAGCTTGGTAATATTTGCACAGTGCCACAGAACTGTAATTTATGATAAAAAGAAAAAATGTGTATTGGCTCTTTTTTGCCAAAATAGATTAAGGATTCATATACTTTAATGAGATTTGGACCTAGCCTTGGATTATCGTTATAAATGATTTATGTGCATGTTGGTGGACTCCTGTAGTTTTGAGTTGATTTGTGTTTTGGTCAACCAATATGTAATTCAGTATTTCCTTGTGTGCCAGTATTTGCATTCTTTCCCCTCTCTCCATTTCAGTTCTATTTTTCTGGCATAACTTAGCGAGAAGGGCAAGTGGGAAGGTTAAGAAAGCATTGAGGCATATTCTCCAGGAGCCTCCCTCACAGCAAAACCCGCTCCCGAAATCCCTCCCCTGCTTTCTTGCTCTGCACCCCGAGCACAGAGAGGACAGAAGGGAGGAAGACAAGGGGAGGTGGGTGATGCTGGCCTGGATCAGGGTCACTCCTGCAGCCTGGAAAGCAGGGCACAGGGGAACAGATGCTACCCCAACTCCTGCTCAGTCAGAGACCTGCTCAAATATTGCCGTATCTCAAGGCAGGGTATCAAAAACCTCCCTCCTGCTTGTTCAAAGCATGACCTACAAAAGGGTGTTTGCTCCCCCACTTGATATTTTTCCTGTTCCAGTCAGTTTTTCCAGAAAAGGTGCTGCTTCTCTAAAGGAAAAAAACCCAGCAACGTATGTACCCAAGTTATAATGTTCGGAACCACCTTTTTTCTCCATTCTTTTCTTCACTAGGTTTCTTTCACAGATGATTTAGAGAGTGTGTGGAGCAGGGGGAATGATGAAGACAAAATTAGGAGCTTTATATATACATGTATCTACATACTTATATATATATAATGGCTGTGTTTGTGTTTGTGCATGTTTTATTTTTATATTAAACTTAGTGAACCGAATTTGCACTAAGTTTAACTACCTAGATTTCCAAGGAGTCACGCTTAAGTCCAGAGTTTGGCCCCATATGTTGCGAAACCCTGAGATCCATATGTGCAGATGAAAAGAGAAACTAAATTCTAATTTTCATAATAAAAAAAAAAAAATCCTGTCCAAGCTTGATTTACTTCAGTGTTCATATGCTGGAATGTTTCATACTGTACCAGGTTGCATATGCTTGCACACTAATTCTCAATTGCCGTATGCAGTTTGTGACAACCATCTGCTAAGACCTCCCTTAGAGTTCTTTCTCCCACTCAGCCCAGCTGAAATAAAAATATGGACAGAAACAACTTCCGCAGGGAGATGAAAAAGTTAATAGGGGACTTGGAGTTAGACTGTATATCTGATTCGAATTCAAGTGCTCCTAGAGCTTATGGCCTACTTATAAAACATTTGTGAGGTGTAAAACATTAAATATAACGGAAAACTGTAAAATAAAGCCATACTTCCTTTGACAGACTTGACTGTGCTAGAAAGGTAATAATAAAATATGTACGCACAGTGCACATGTGTTAGGTAGCTCTCACTAACAATTCTAAAACAGCAGCTTAGACTAACTGTGTATAGCACCTTATCACATTAAAGCACCCTAAAGCAGGAGGGGGATGAGTGGTGAGAAAAAGAGGGTGTGAGAGAGCAGGGACTGAAAAATCTGCTCTCGGTTTCATCGCCAGAGATGTAATGTCATTTAAGCCAATCTCATCAGAAACTCTGAGTGCTGGGTGTTGGCTGCTCCCGTTCAAGACAGAGGGGTAAGCCAGCGACTGGAGCATCTGAAAATCAGGTGAAGGAAATGGATAGATGAACAAGTGATGAGCAATGATAGAGGAGGGAGCTGTGGGGTAAGAAAATGAAGATGGACTGTTACCTTTGAGTCTCTGATCATCTCCAGTTTTTCATTTCATTTCATCTTATCATGCAGTAATGGGTTAAATTCCCTATCAGGAGAGAGAGAGTTTGAAAGTCCAAGTAGTCAGACCCCTGCCCCCAAACAGGACTGGCTACACCAAAGCCATGGAGTGAGGGTGGCAGTGTTTAGCTAATTTGTTCTTTAAAACCTCCTGATACAACAATGTTGATCCAATCAGTTTTTTCCTAAGATCAAATCTATTTTCATTTCTACCATTTAAAGCCTCATGCTTCTTGCTGAAGTGTCAGCTCTCATGGAAGAAGGTGGTGGTGGTTTCCCTAGTGCTGCTCCTCTGCACATTTGCTGAGGTCCTGGTAGTGTGGAGCAGAGGTAAAGATGACTCCAGGTGTCTTCTGGACAAGTAATCTATATCTACATGCCAATATGAGGTTCATCGAGTTCATAACAGCATGATGGTTTTGCCCTTTGTTTGGTTTGTGAGGGGAGACTAGTGCCCCGAGAGAAGAATGAAGAATTATACGTTTTGAGGTGGAAATCATGGGTCTTGGTCTGCATTTCTGTGATGACTTTACTTCAGCAGGTTTTCAGTGTAAGCATGAGTGAAAAATCAATCCCAGTGATCAAGCCTAACGGCTCAGAATTAAAAGGGGGAGAAGGGAAAAGGGAAAGAAGGAATAATTTTAGATCTGATGAAAAAAGCATGCCTGGAACTCATGTTTTCTTAGAGTTTTAAAGGCAACACACCAGGCTGTTTGACAAACACAATATTCCTAGGTCAGACTGTCTCAGGTGATACCTTGGGTTTTAAAGGCTCAGTAAGTCATAAGGGATTTTCGCCCTAGAAATTGTAAGGCTGCACATATGTAAACCTTGAAGCTGAAATGGGTTTGAACTATTTTAAGAGCTTTTGAAAGGCTGGCATATTAAGTTATATATCAATCTGTCCCCCATTGGTTATTATCTTAACAGCTGCTATAAGTGTAGCCTATCAGTTTTAAATATAGGAACAGCAGTAAATAGTGCATTATGATATTCCAGATGGAACACTTAAAATAAATTGAAATATCTGTATATTTGAGAGTTTTCTACAGCACCAATATTATGTCATCATTTTCTATAGGTAGTGTAACAATCTCTTATCCCTACAGCATTAAAAAGTTTGAGGATATGGATGAGTGGAGAACTGATGACAATCAAATATTCAGCAAGACCTTTTGGCTGCAGAAAATGTTTCAGAGTTTGATGCAGGAGTCGAAGAGAGGAAGGAGTGTACCAGGCTCCGGGATCTGGTTTCTCTTCTCCTGGGTTCTTTCTACTCATGTCAACTGTTGGAAATCTCTATGAGGCCATGACATCGTGAACCATTGTATTGCTGACTTGTAGCATGTGGTGCTTTGAGGGGTGTCTGCTCTAGAAGGGGAATAACTACATTAAATGGAATTAGGGAGAAGGGCAGCTCTAATGACCCAGCATTTCTGATGGGGAAAACATCCTGAATCCAACTGAAGGTCGCACGGCCTTCCCATCACACAATATAACTGATGTGTTTTGTTTACAAAGTGAAAGAGAAGTGAAATGACATTGGTCATTTTTCCTCTGCTGTAAAATTAGCTTTTGAGGGACTGGGGCTTGATGTGAGGTGGTATAACTCAATAGTTGAGCTGAGAGACTGGCCTGCCGAGCCCTGGATGTGATACCTGTACTAATTACCACGTGGGTTAGTATTACACTAATAACCACACACAAGCTTCTTCAAATCTGCTGCTGGTGTTGCTTAGGATGTTGATGTTCACCCCGTTGCACAGACAGGGAGTTTACCTGCTGGCCTTACTGTAGTTGCTCCAGAGGCCCAGTAGCTCAGCAACTTTAGAAACACAGAAGGCAAGTTATCATGTCTCTTTGTGCATGTGTGCTTGATCACTGGGGCATTGAATAGGTCAACTTAACCTTGCCATAAAAAGATGAAAACATACCCCGACATACACCCTACAACAAAGTGATGAAGATGGGACAAATGCCAGAAGGCAGTGTCACTGATGGTGCAAAGCTACGCAAGGGGCCTTGTCTGTCACCGCTGGTCTTGCATGCACTTGGGTTGGCTTTAGAGCACCAGGTTCTTTGGAAGATGCTTGGGAAAGACATTCAGCAGGCCAAGGAAATATTGCTTTTATTGCATGCAAATACATGTTACGTGCTATCTACTTCAGTTTTCCTCATCTCTTTGAAAACCACTTCCTGCACTGGGATGTTGTGGTCACTTTTCAAATGAGATACAGGCAGCATCTTTAACACGTAATCTGCAGCACTATACAAGTGGTAAGTATTTGTTACTCCTGTCCCTACCTTTAAACTCCAGAATCTTGCGCTCCAGGAGGTGCTACAGATGGGTGACAGCAAACGACCAATGATATGACTTTTGCTTAATTGATTTGGTGTTATCCTACTGCCCAGCAGCTATCTCTGATGTCATTAAACGTACAGTGGATAAACGTGCAGGTTTCCTCTTCAGAATTGATGAGGTTAATAGACTACAGTCTGCATACCTGTAGTTTTTCTGAGGTACTTTTCACTGAGCTGGCTCTATGTTTAAACCGCTGGAATTAATTAAAATGGTAATTAATTAGACTATAAGGCACTCTGATGCCGTGACCAGGCAAGCCCCTATCTCCTGTTAGCCTCATGTGTAAAGTTGTTTCTGTCCAGTGGTTAATTCCCCCCCCATGCCAGTAGAGATATCAAAATGGACGGTACTCGTGCTTGTTAGGCATGACGTAAGGGAAATGGGTCAGCTCACATCTCTGCTGAAAACGAGGTACCATGGAGATGGCTTATGCAGAATCACAGAATAACTTACTGGCTCCTTCGTAGCGCTGCTGGTTAGCACCAGGTACCTGTTCTCTAACTGCATCTCAACCAGGGGGCAAGGATCTTCAGCTTGCTGGTGAAAACCTTTTTAACCAGGAGTGCACATGCCCACCTGATCATGCCAAGAGATGTGTAGTGTCATTCTTAGGAAACAATTCAGCCTCCAGCAACTTCCCTGGGTAAAGTCAGCTACAAAATGAGTTTCCTTTTGTAAATGGGAAAAAAACCTCAAAACTCTCCACCCCCTGAGGTCAGTTGGTGAGCCCAGGCCAATACAGGTCATAGAAGTATAGCTCTCAGATGATCAGCCCAGTTTTTCTAGCTATCGGACTATGCTACACCCCAACTTTATTTCTAGAGAATACAATATTTATTTATAAGAGGTCATGCTTAAGCACTCGAGACAAAAGTGATACTGGGATTAATTATAAGACCTTCCTTAGCACCCTGTTCATGGAGCCTTGATCCCTTTGGGTGCAACCATAGCAACACTGTAGTTTTTGATAAAATTTCCACTTATTGACATCAGTGTGAACAGTTGAAAGCAATTATTGCTTTCATTGCTATGAGAGCTATACATTGCTCTGTGTGTGCTGGGAAGAAGCACATTACAGGATGCCTATAGCCACATAACTCAGTGTCAGTGGCAAGAGCCACTATAGGAGCAACTCGGTAACTAAATGCTGAAAAACCTCTGGCAGATTAGTTCCTCTTACTGGTAGGTGTTACTGTGACAATATATCAATCTTTTTAAAGTAATGCATTGCCATTCACAGGTCCGTGGGCTGCTTTTATACTTCCATCATCATATCTGTGGCCTTCAAAGTTACAGCTGATGGACCTTCTGTCAAGACCCAGATATTTAATCAATGTGACAGCATCCTACATTTTTTGAACCCCAGAGGCCTTGGAAAAGTTTAATGCAGCTTCCAGGTAAAGTTCAATCCACATGGCTGAGTCCCCTCAAGTATTTTCTGCAGAGAACTCCCCTCCCCCACATTTTAACATACCCAATGTCCTTTACATTTGAAGAAAGTGAAGAGCTAAGCTGGAAGGCTGGGTGTTATTGCAATAGAAATATGTGCTTTACAGAGCTCTGCTGCCCACTAAGAAGTTGGGTGCAAGACCTATAGTTAACCCCCTCACTTGGAAGAAACAGTTAGGACTTTTGCCAACAATAACGAGTTTCGCCCGATCACAGTAACCTACAATTAAATGTGTCTTTGTGAGCATTTGTAGCCTAGAATATGAACAGGAACATTTTTTGAGGAAAAGAAAATGCGTGTTAATATTTGATGGGTACAGCAACAGTTTTATTAATAAAGAAACATCCTGATGCTGATCTCAGTTACAAAGTTCATTCACTGACACAACCCCGTCAGAGACATCAAGTTATTTAAGACTGTTATAGCTCTAATCACCAAATGATGCTAGCGAAACAGGATAACTTGAGAAAGCCACTGTGGACTTGGAAGCCTCTCCATTTTCCCCAGCTATAGCATCTGACCTCAGAAAAGACAATCCCTCTTTCTACGTATCTTGCTTCCCCAGGATAAAATTATTCCCTCTCTCTCTTTATACGTATACGTACACAGGCAGACAGAATCAGAATCTGACCCACAGTTCTTTTGTTCACAGCACTTGCCAATGAGTGCCAATTATATGTAAAATAAATAAATGCTAGCCACATTATGATATGAATTTCCTCCAGAAGGGAATGCTCCAGAATCCTAATAGCTGCATTTTCTTTGTCTCTTTGAGTTTTACACTTTACATGCAAGATTATTAAATATAATCATTGTCTGACTTAAATAATAATGCCTGTAATTATAGCAGAAGCCAGTTCACTTATGGTTAAGTTAAAATGCTATATATCAGATATGTCAATGTGATCTGTATAATACCAAATATTTGAACAATGAAAAATAACATTATCAAACATGAAAATCCATTAATGCTGGTCATTAGATTTGAACTATGCTTTTAGAGTTATTAACGTGGAGAAGGGGAAGACACTTCAGCTGACCATGCCTAATGCTGCAAGCATGCAGCAGAATTAAATTCTTTATTTTCTCAGTACTCAATAAAGAAAACAGGAGCATTGCCTATTAAAATAGGACACCTTTGACAAAAAAATTCCTTAGTTCCTAGTCCCTTACTATAGCTGCTATCCAGAAATTTTACTGCAGGTACTACGTTGCATAAATAAGCCGACCTGTCAGGATTTTGGCAATTTATGGGGCTGGTCAGCCTGTACATTCGTGCAATTTTTTTGTTGCAATGAGATGTAATGGCTTTTCAGCGCACCATAAGCACAGTTGTGACCACAGGCTCACTAGTGTCATTTTGTGTGCAGTAATGAAGCCTGACGAGTGGTCTCCTGCTTGCAGATAGCCGGCTGTTGTCCTAAAAATGCAAACCATTGCCTCAGGCCATGGAATCAGGAACAGGCAAAGGACAGTGGCACAGGCACGGCTCCCCACTGCTCACCCTCCCTTTAGCACACTGTACTTGGATGCAGTAGAATAGTCTTTACCCTTGTACATAAGGACACAATGAGAGAAAGTGATAAAAGCAATTGTATGAAGGCCATGTTGGAAATCAGGTTTTGTGAAGTTGCTGAGCTGATGTTCGGGAAAAAAAAATGCATTGCCAATACGTTTTCTCCCCTGCACAGTGAGTCCTTTGAGCAAAAGTGCTGCTAATTCATCATAGTTTCCCTTCCTGTTTATTTATCTGTATAAATATTTGTGCAGAAATATGCATGCGTCCTTATTTATATTTATTTATATTTTGAGAATATGTACTTACACCCACACTAGCACACATGCACACATGTATACATATATACAGAGAGACAGAGCTAGCAGGCACAGCAAATCACAGGAACAAGCCTCACCACTTTTTTTCACAGCTCATCAATATTCCACGGCCCAGGAAGGCCAGGCGTGCACGGGGGTTCACACTTCCCACGGCACAGCCGGCCCCACTGCAGATCCCACTCCTCGCTTCGACACCCGAGGGTCGCCAGAGAGCCACTCTGAGCCGGGTAGCACAGTACTGGGAGATGGCTTGTTTTCCGGAGAAAAATGAAAAATAAGTCTGTCCTGAGTGAAATGGCAATTAGGCCTCATCCTGGAATTGTGTGATTTGTGATTTAATTAAGCCCCTTTCCATACACCAGGCACCACCGAGCACCCTGGGCGCTTGTGGCAGGGGATTCTCTAAATCCTGAAACTTGAAGGGTTGTTTGTTCTTCAAGAGGGTAGGAACTGCTTTTATGGTTTCTCCATGCACACCCAGTGTTTTGTAAACAACCACAGACAAAGGATATTGGAGCAAAAGTTACAAATCTATTTCAGTTATAACCTCGTTGTCATATTTCTTCTCACCGTTTCATAGCTCTCTGGGAAGTCATCCTTCACCACCACAAACTTTTCAGGTGGTGGGAAGCATCTTTGTAAAATGCCATGTTACAGGAGAACATGGAGCCCAAGACTCTCACGCTTGTCTTGGCTGAGACCTTTCCAATCTTCATCCTCAAAATATTTGTCCCGTCATCTCACAGACTGCAAAAAGCTGCAGTTTACTTGGTGTTTCTCATGCAGAGGTAGAGTTGGGTGGTTCATGAGACTGAGGAGGTGGGAGGCCTGAGGGAGGTGAGATAGCGGATTGCTTGCAGGTACTGCTCATCAGCTGTATATTTATCTTAGAAGTGAGACCCTGGCCCTCAAATATAAAACCTAGACTACCCATTTTTACATTACTTCACTTATGAAATGCAAGGAAATTTTTGACGAAGTATTAGGTCTACTGCAAACTAGCACACACAGGCAGTTCATCACATTATGCGACACAAAAATGGCAAAAGCAAAAGCAGCAGTTTCCTTTGCAACGTGGCTTATAAGCAACGCATTACATTTGTCTTTTATTTCTTAAATGTGTAGTTTAATACTGATATTTTTGAAATGTTAAATATAAATTAGAAAACATACAGAATGTACAGCGTTGCCTTGGGAACCTTTACTTTCTTTTTTTCAATTTGTGAAATTTTGTGATAGAAACTCTGCAAAGTTAAGGTAGCATTAACCCAGTCTTTGGGTATATATAATACAAAATGCTTGAACTTCTGGGACAGCAGCTATTTCTATGGATACAGTATGTTGAACAGACATGGAACAAAGAAAACCAAAACAGTTGGTTCTCTGCTGTCAAGGAAACAAGCTGCTCTTTCTGCTTAAATATCTCTTACCAAAACTAGGAAGAAAAAATCCTCCAAAACTCGAGTTCGCACTTAAAAAGAAGAAATCTGACTTACAGGCACTGGAATGAATGTATTTTCAGGTATTTCAGTAAGGGATATTGTTATGTCTGATACAGGTAAATCAACATATCTCCCCAAAAGTCCCTAAGGTTAAGGTTATTCTTAAAGGTAAATATTAAATCATCTTTTGAGAACAGTAGGAGTCTGGAAGAAAAGTGAGAAAACATTCTGCAGTGCTCTGGTTTTTGTGCTGCATGCAGATTACTTATTTAGATTAAATTCTGTTATTTGTTCTCCTGTAATTCAAATTCCTTTTTTTGCCCCTATTCAAGCCATTAGGAGCTTTGTAGTTTAAAATAACAAAAGGTAAACCTCATATTTGTGGAAAACCAGAACATTTTAATGGGTATATTTCTTTCAGAAGTATTAAAAAAGGTGTGCTGAATAGAATTACTTCATGCAATAAACAGGATAAGTGATGATGCATATATATGTTCTATATGACACTTCCAATGTACAAATGACATGGGAGACAGCAGCTACCCAGAAACATGATTAAGGTTACATGAAAGAAAGGGGTTATAGGAAAAAATGAAATGACCCGTAACATTTTTAAAATCTTGGAGTTACCTCCTGGTGAGTGACATTCTGGTTCTGGTTGGAACAAGTTTCATCTTGAGCTCCTGCACCTTAGTGGAGGATATTGCAAGACTCTCAGGGAAGCACCACACCAGCAAATAGGTCTTTTCTAAGACAGAAAAATATCCTAGGAAAAAGATTGTCATCTGACACATACCATGTAAGCTCACAGCGTTTCTAGATATATAAGTAGACCCAAAATGCCCAGCTAGCTTTGAAACAAGTCCACGGACATGAATCCTTGCCTGTTCACAGCACCATTTCCAATTTGAATCAAGGAGCTCAAATGAGGTTGAAGGCAAATGATCTGCTGAGTTAAAGCTGGCTTTGTTTATGTGGGCTTTCTCTGGCAGGTTTTGTACCACCACTGGTGGGCTTACATGTACGACGGCTGGATACCAAGTGTCCTTCCAGCAATGGGTACTCTCCACGTACATGTTCTTAGCCCACGGTAAAGGAAAAGGTATGTGTATTCAGCACTTTACCCTTCTGTGAACAGGAGTTGAAGTAAACCATATCACTGTACTCCTCCTGAGGGCTAGGAGCCACAAAGAAACCTGGGTGTGTACAACAATCTTGTGTCTGGAGATAGCATTTGCCTTGGTAGGAACTTACAGAGAAATTCAGTGTATTTGGCCCATTGGTTAAGGTTGATTTTTGAAGAGAATCACCATGAAAATCCTTGCTCCTTAGAAAAAGTGACCAGAAGAAAGACCTTTGCCTAGGTATTCTTGCTTGCTATATTAGCTTTGTTTGTCTTGTAGGCTAGAATCAGTTTTTAGAGTGTTTTTCTTGAGAAAAGGTTGTGAACCAATTTAAAAACACAGCCCTTAAGGAACAAGAAACTGATAGATTCAAAAGGTATACTCTGAAAAGTTGTTAAAGATGCTACACACAACCCCGCTAAAATAAGACTTACTACTGAAGACCTAGTACTCATCCATAATTAACTTCACAGTGTCTTCTTCACAAGTGCATGGATTATAAAATTCTGTATATTAACCTTCTTATCTTTGAATTTCCTGGCTTTTCTTACTTTGTTTAGACGCTATTGTAGCAGAAAAGAGGAGTGGGTTTGGGGGGGAGAGCTAGTTTGTACACTTCTGAATATTTGAGCCGTGTTTAATCATTCTCATGTGTGAAATCCTTTATTAAAAAAAAAAAAATCAGTTTATCTGATACTTACTGCTCTTTAGTACAGCACAGCTTGGTAGCACTAGGTACGTCTTGTTGAAAGTATGTCCATAAATATGTCCCTTGCAGCACAGAACAGCTTGTTAACTTGGCAATCCTCAGCAATTTGCTTTGAAAAGTTTGCCTCAGTTTTGATAGTCCAAATGTAGGGCAAAAACTCAGAGTAACTTTTTAGCTAATTTTACCAATTGACACTTTCCTCACGGTTTTAACTGCCTGCTTACTAGAACAAGGACTGCAGTGCTCCTTCCTCCTCATTCAATAAGCTTTTTTGCAAGGTTTTTTCATTTTTAATGGGCTGGGACTACTGATTGTCTGTTTTCCTAATGTGCAATCTAAAAAAAGAGTCCATTATCTTGAAGAAATATTATTCTATTACCTTAACCGTATGTAAATGTGGTGCCCCTGTTATATAGGGGACAGTATTACTATGAATTTGCAGTGCTTTAAATCTAAAGAGAATTACAAAAACGGGCAAATGCTATCTGTCCCTATGTCACAGGCAGAATAAATGGGGCACAGAGAGGACAAGTAAATTGACCAGTGCCCAAAGGCTACAAAGGATCAGCAGCCTTGAGAAAAGAACACATTTTTGCATGCCTGGTGCTGTCGAAAATTTCTACACTCCTTTTTCATTTTAGTAACACTTTTGGCCATCTTTGTTGGATATCCTTTTTAATGGGAGAATGGAAGCAGGATGCCTACATTATTTCCATACCAAATACATTAGGTTGGCTTATGGGAGAAATCCTGAAGTGAAAACTCTTGAGTCTATGTTCTAATTTAACCACGTGAGGACTGTGATTGGAGATACTTCAAAGTGGGTTACGATGGTTAACTAAGTGAAAGATAATATCCCTTTGCCATTACTGTCTAGTAGGTCTCATTACTCCTCTGGGCATGCTCCTTAGAATAAATTAAAAGGATCCACTGAGAACCATTTTGCTTTGGGTTTTGTTTTAATGACTGCCCGAAGCCATTTGCTAGAATAGTACAGAATGTTTACAGATGCCTTAGGAAGAAAACAGCAGAATGTGGAACTAATTGTGTTTATTCAAGATAATTATGAAACACAAATGACCATTACTTACAACAAGTCCCCTGACAGCTAGAGTTTGACTCATGGGGCCAGGATCAAACTCAGTAAAGAAAGGCCTTAATGTTAAGTTATACTATCTATATGGACACCACATATCAGCACCAGCTATTGCAGTTATTGCTCGCCCCTCAGTGCTCTAGTACCGAACTAGTGTTCAGTACAGAAGAACCACAGCTGCTAACTTTGAAGAGGAAAGGCAGGTAGAAATGATGAGTGCTTAAGAAGGAAGATCCTGCTGGAGTGAGAAGCTCTGAGAAATGCAACCACAGACTTTTCTGGCAATTAAAGTGGAAGTTCTGTCATAGGAAAATGAACCAGCTTTGCTGCACCAGTGATAGGCATTTAATCTCATCAGAGAATGGGATGCATAAAGCAAATCTAAAGACATGACTATTAATTCCACCATAAAGAACAATGCTATACACACTGCATCTGTCTTCATCCCAAAATGGTTTGTCAAGCCATCTCTACATATCCATGTAAAACTGGTATGCATACTTCATTCTTGAATAAGAGGATAAGAGGAATCTAGCGGAGTGTTGGAATTAGATAAAACTAGATGGAGAAGAATAGTGAAAAATTCCACAGTGAAAAAATTTAAGTAAATTGGACCCTAGATTAAGTAAATTGGACTCTAGATTAAGGGAGCTAGACATAATCTGATCTCCTGGTTTTGTATGGGGCATTGAAGTATGGTTTTTTTAATTCATCTAGGAGGTTTTCTCTCATACAATTAATAATACTTAAATGGGTCAATGTGGTTACAGTTTCATTTCGTTTACTTCATTTTTGCTATTGCTGCAGTTGAATTGGTTTTGCTTTGGACAAAAAAGGAGATATTTAGACATTATTGTTTGGACAAAAAAATCTATTAACATGTGGTTCTCATACAGAGAGGTCATTTATATCTTAACAGTGTGAAAACATGATGGAGGCTGTACTGCTTTTGTTGATTTTATTTTCTGGTGACATACACAAAATCCAAAGCTCAGGAATGTCCAAAGGAAAAACCAACAAGTTCTTTATTGACTTTGGATCTCGCTTGCCCATATGCATGAGGACACACCTTGGTGAAATCCTTGCCCTTAAATCACTGCGAGTTTTACTTCAATGGTCACTTAATATACCATGCATGTAACTTATGCTGAATGTTATAAATCAGCATTCAGTCAACATTTCAAAATTCCAGGAAAAAGGGTGCATGTTAGAACTGGTGCACTAATACAGAATTGTTGATGAGAGTTGAAACCCACCAGCAAATACCTTGTGACTAAAGAAAGCTGGCAGTTCAGGGGGCCCAGAAATGGTCTCAGCACACAGGCTGGATCTTAGCAGTCTGGGTTCCTGTTAAGAAAGCTCCCATGTTTCAGTCTTGGTGCTTTTTCCTGGGAAAGAAAATCTCCGCTTAGCTCAGCGTTTAATATGGCCAGAAGAAATTGGACCGAGATCTCAAATTAATTCTCAAAAATTTTACAGATGGTTTATCACACCTCCTGTGGTTGTTCAATTTCTGAGGTAAGTAATAGTAAGTTCACTCATATCCAGTAATGAGCCCCTCGTTGTCATTGTTTTTCCTTGCCCTTTTCCTTACTCTCTTCTCAAGGTACTGCCAAGCCTGCAGGCTGTTGCTGGTACCCCCAGGTATGTTCTGATGCTGCAGGAGCGACCCACCGTGGGCAGGACTCACTTCCCTGGGGAAGGAAGACAAAAGGGAATGAACCAAGAGACCTTGTCCATCCTGGGGCAAGATTGTGATAGAGTGGCAGGAGAGCTGGCTCCAGCAGCAAGGTCTGCGTGCCACTGGTGTCCAGGGAACGCCTTGGCGGGGTCCCCTCCACCTTCCACTGGGCTCATGGCAGAACCAGACACTTCTCTGTGGAAAGTGAATGAGCAAAGCAGACTGTTTCAGGTGGACTGAAATGTTTTGTGGTGCTGGATGGAATTTGGTGACTCCTTTTTGGTTGTTTGGAAGAGGCGGGGGATTAGAAGTTTTCAGAAAACTTTCACTGTAACATTTCTGCTTTGACTTTTATTTTTCATATAAGGGGTGATCTAGCTGCAAGAAGGGAAAAATTATTTTAGAAGGATTGAAGAAGCTCAGAATGAAATTAAACATGTAACTGTCAAGCAAAAAGCTTCAGCAGGGCTTGAAAAATTTTCCATGGGTTTTCATTTAATAGCTTTAAACAATGTTTTACTTAGACCCAGACCTGCTTTTTGTCACTGACTTTTCAGTTCAGCCAGCTCAGACCAGAGGGTCAGTCCCTCCTGGTGACAGCCCTTTTCCCTGCCCGCTACAAGGACCAGGCTGTGCTGAGTTCGCCAGTTTCCCAAACCATATTTTTAGCCAGAAGGAAGCCCTACCTCTGCCCTATGGGGACATCTTTTTCTTCTACCACTACACTTAATGGTATAGGTTGAAGGGATGTGTGAGGAAGAGAAGGGAGAGAAGCAGAAGGCAGATAGCATTCTGGGGTGAACAGTTTATACTAGCAAGAGCTCCTTGAACCTCTTGTCCAGTGCATCTGGGCAAGGAAAAGAGTGGGAATTAATTTTATGGGAGCTGCAAAATAATAAGAACAATGAAAAAAGAATAGTAAACATTTTTTCTCTTTTTAAAAAGAAAAAAAAACCCAAACAACAAACAACTTGTCAAAAATTCCCCAGCAGTACACAGGATATCTTAGCAAAGCAAAACCACAACCTGGTGAACTTAACCTCTAAGCCCACATTTGAGTGGACTGCCTTCTCAGAGGTGGCTGCAAACAGCTTCTAGTGATGCCAGTCAGCTGGGCAGAACCAGAGAGAAGGACCTCTGCTTGCCTTCCCTTCCTTGACGGCCATACCCCATAAGGGTTAACGAACTGCCCGCCAGCTGCCAGGCCCCCCAAAACCACCCTGCTCTCCTCTCAGCTGCCAGCTGATCCCCCCGCCAAGCCGCCGAGGTGAGAGTTCACTGACAGAGGTGGATGAGGTTAAAGATAATAAGAGTCTAAACATCCATAGGGAGTTCAGCTCATGTACAAAGTCATAATTACATAAGCCATTACCATTGTCTGGGTGAAAAGAAATTGCTGTGAGCAGGGGCAAAAAACAATTGCAAAGACAGGCTTAAGAAGCAAGGATGGAAAATATCAGACTTTCTCCAGTGGATGCACCTGGCTTTAGCTAGGCTATAAAATGAGGATTGTTTGGTTATTCAAGTAGAAACCTGTTAAATGGATAACCTTGTTGCAACAAATGTTAATTTTTTTAGCAGGTCTGTTCTTTCAACAGGTATTGATTCAAGCAGCCTCTGCTATTTTTATCAAATGCATTTTAGAAGCACAGAAAATGCCACCGAGGATTCAAACCCCCAGTAAGCTGCACAGAGGCAGTGTTTGTAATACACTGCTTGCTGCTTTCACAAGCTGGACAAACCTCATACATTATGGGCCAAATTATGCCCTTGGATGAGTACGCTTGATTCCCACTGCTGTCAATGTGGCTGTCATAGAAATCTGTGGGAGACCAGCTTGTGCATCCAAAGAGGAATCTGGCCTAAAATTTATTGTGCTCATATTCCTTGTTACTTAGATATTTCTCCTGTCTGCCTGACTCTTTCTTTTTTGTCAAGGTAAACACATTTAAAGATATTCTTGCAAAAAAAAATAAAAGGGGGTAAAAGCCCTGTAGTGCTACAATGTTTTGTTTGTGTATGTGACTATAATTAATGGATGTTCTTTATCCAAGGTTTCCTTGAAAAGTCACTGTATAGATGGGTTTATAGAAATCTACAGTGTTTCTGCAGCCTTTTAAGTTTTGGACAAGCCTGGCTGATATCCCCTACAAAGTGAGCAAACATGGTCATTTCACCCCAAGTTTTACTCTGCCAATCCTCAGTTGCCCATCAGTACTGCCCTCTCCAAAGGAAATGCCTGAAAAGAGCCATTCAGGAAACTTTCTGCTGCCTCCGTGACGCAGGAGCATCCCCCCTCTTCACTCAGGTGGCTTGTCTGGGAGTAAAGGGTGGTCTAGATGAAATCATTTGCAAATATAAAATACCAGGAAAAGCCAGTTTTGAGATGGGTAGCCCCCATGAAACTCAGGCTGAACACACCTTGTGCATCCCGCATGGGTGCTACTGTGGGGAACGTGAGGCCGCACGGATGACAGCAGGGAGGATAACGCTAAGGGCCAGCTCCTCTGGAGGTATTCCCACTGGCCCCACTGAACGTCTCCTGGTGTCCTGGGTCCCCTCTGTGAGCTGGAGACCAGGTTCAAGATTTACTCCTCTCTGCACAGTTGCTGTGAATGTATTTTATTCCTAGGCAGCTAGTTGCAGTGGTAAATTTTTACATGCCTTCAGCATTGTCATAGTCATATCTTGCCTGAGGGCATATTGATCCTTGTTACCATATTGACTTGATGCTTTTACATCTGCCAGCAATAGGTCTACACATTTTTTTTTCTACAAAGATTGCACATTTTCCTTCCCCTGCCCCAAATCTCTTTCCACACAGTCCCCTGTGGAAGGTAAAACGGTTTGTTTGGGGTTTTTTTTAGTGCAGCTTTTTAAATGTGTCTGTGTTTGCTCAGGTAAAGGTTGTGCAATGATTTCTGTCTAATGAAAAGAAAGGGTAAAGCAAAACAATGGAAATTAACTGGCAACAGAACTTCCTTTCTAAGTTATAAACACAGAAATCAGGTTTTGTATTTGCTTTCCAGAGTGCAAGAAACAAAGCAAAGGCGAAGTTACCTGTTCATTTGTAATTAAATCACTGAAGAAGAAGGGAACAGTAACAAGTTGGTCCTTGGCGACTGATACGCTTGCAGCAGCAGAATTGTCACCACAGGCAATTTCTTATTTTCACTCATGTTCTCCATACAATTTTAACTATAAAGGTCACTAACCAAAAGCAGATGCTAAAGTGGGTCCAAAATAGTTTTGCTTAACTTTTAGCATTTACTTAACTGATTACTGGTTACAAATCTGACACACAGCAGACATAACAGTGCTCTCAAGGAGATTAAAGGATTAGTCACTCCCTAGCTTAATCAGATTAATCAGAGATTTTGAACACAATATATAATTCTATTCACAGAAGGGATACATGATAGCCACAAGCTAGCCTAATTTGGGAAGGGATACTAGGGATGGACAGACCCAGACAAAAGAGGGCAGAAAAAATTGCTAGCTATCACAAGGATTTTTCTAGTTACTGCACTTGTAATACCACTTAGAGACCTTTTATTTTCTAGTGGAATTACAAATTCACAATATAACACCAACATCAGCTAGTAGCCTATGCAAAACTATAAGATGACTAACATAATGTCCTGATATAAGCTTGTGATACTGGTACACAGCAAACATATGTGTGTGTTTTTCCTTATTTAATTTTGTATTTGAAAACTTGTTTTTAATTTGTGGAGAGAAGTTCTTTTTTTTTTTTTTCTTTTGATGCCACAGCATCCAGGATATGAAACATAAAGTGTGAGGAAGGACTCTGTAAAATATTAAATGCTTTGTGACAAAATTGGAAGATGCTATTTGATACAGTAAGTTATTCCAAAGTAGGAAAAAAAAAAAAAAAGATTCACTGTCATCTGTGAGAGCTGCCAAAGCTAGAATTTAAACCTGGTTTTACCTGTGGAGAAATCTAGTATTTTTAAAGAAAACATGCATTTCACTTCCACATGATTCGAATAAAGGGAAAAGTGGGGTGGAATCTCAGCATATTGAAACTGAGGTTTTCCTGTAGTTGAAGTTACTTAACAACTGTAGTATTTCTACCAACAATTAATAAAGAGAAATCATAGAAAACATTGATATGAGCCCTGTTTTTACATGTAAAGAAAAAGAGCAAGAAACAATCAACATAACTGATGCTATCTTAATCTATCACCCTCTTCTTAACAGAACCGCAAAACATTCTCTTCTTTCTTAATGCATTTTTTTCATTTTCCTGGTTTTTTTCCATTTCTGGAATAGTGACCATAACAAGTTCCCTTAGCATTTCGGAAGGTGTTGGTCTTGTGTCTGAATCATATCTCCCTGACACCCAGTCTTCATGAAAGAAGCACTTTTAAGAAACAAACAAATTAATCTCCATGTGCTTCAGGAAAGACACTGTAGTTGGAAGTTGGCCAGGGTTTCACTCTGAAGGATGCTCTGTGCTTGGCAAAGCCCAGAAATGTGTCTGCAATGGTTCTTCTGCTAAGATGTTAAGATTTAATAATTACAATTCTTTAAAGGAGGAACTGCAGCTTAGTGGGAACATAGCGGTTAACAAGGAAAAACTATGTTATCAGCAAGTGTTTGTTATGCAGAAACTGCAAAAAGAAAACTGAACTCTTGGAGAGAAACGCTCAAACTGTGCAATCTGGCAGCCTGTACCCGGGGTCATGCATGCGGTACATGTATTAAACGAGTCGAGGTGAGCGTCTGTGCCACGTGCAGGCTGCCAACGCTCCCTTCTCTCTCGGCAAAGAGCGACTGGAGGATCACTCATTGCCGAGAGGATTCAACAAACCTATTTACAGTGGTCCACCCATACACTCAGCATTTGCCATCGCCTCTCCGGCGGCTGCCTCGCTCCCTCTCCCAGCCGGCCCCAGCCTCAGCGTGGCTCCCCACGGCCGGCTCCTCTTCCCCAAGCCGCGGCAGCCAGATTTCAGCCACGCAACCCGTGGCAACCAGCATCCCATCACTGCTCTCCGACAGGAGAAACACAGACACAAACACAAAGCTGCCTTTGGAAAAACAGCAATCGCGTGCTCAGGCTTTGCTTTAAAGAAAGAACGTGCTGAATTAAAAATGTGCCAAGAACAACCAGGATGGCATTGCTTTATTTTCACAAAGAAGTCTCTCTTAATTGCACATTAATTGTCTTTTCACGAACAAACTTGTTTCCGCCTAATGCTGACAGTCGCGGGAACCCGAGTGTATGTGTGTGCTGGGGAGGGGGGGGCTGCTTTGTGGCAGTGTGTGTATGTCTCGTGCCTGTGCTGATGGAATTATTGTTTATTTTTTTAATTTTCAGAGGTAGGTTGATGACAGCTGAAGAAGACTGTATTTGCTGAAGAGCAGCATGATGGTAGAGAGGAGCGGAGCTCCTGAGGGAGATCTAATGGTGCCTCTCCTTCCTGCACAGAGATAAAGACTTATAATAAGCGTGTATGTTCACCATCTGGCTCTGTGCATGTGGTCCTTATGGAGGCGAAAGCAGCACAATCTGTAAATGATCAGGAGCCATCGCACTCTCTCCAGAGAATCCACGATGCAATCAAGGTGACAGATGGCATGGCCGCTGCTGTGGCCTCATGGAGAAGATCAAAATCACCTTCAATAAACTCTGACTGAAATGGGCATGAGCACCTCAAAAAAGTCAGTTTGTCAGTCAAACTGCGACAGCAAGCTGCATTGGGGAAACATAGCGGCCAGCTCTCTGTTTTCAATCGTTTCCGTCTGACTGAGCCTGAACTATGATCTTTCTCAAATTGTCCTTTCTGTTTAGCTGAAGCAGGCCAGCAAATTGCCAGATTCATAGCTTTATTGAAGGAAATTGAAAACATGATGTCCTCAATTCAAGGGACAAACAGCTGGCAGGTGCTTGGACACCCAAGCACATAAAATGGACCCCTAGTCTTTTGGACAAGTTTGTCCAACTTTTGTCAGAATAAATATAGATATACAATAAAAGAGATACAATAAAATTCCAATTTAGGCAGGGTTTATCAGGCATTAGCTGACAGCGATTATATGGCTGCAAATGAACCTTGCGCTGCGTATTAAATGCCGGGTTTTCCCATTTACACTAAAAATGCCACATCTACCGCCAATTATAGTGATTTTTGTTTCCCCATTTTTTGATGAATATCTTAGTATAGCCTTTTTGCCATGGCTGTTTATCAAGTATAGGCATTAAGGGCCCGATCCTTCAACATTCCCAACACCCCTGACCAGGTGGCTCAGCACCTTACAGGATCAGCCTGACCCTCCGAAGCAGTCAGCTGCTCCCTGGCAACCCAGCCCCTCCACCTCCACCCACACCACCAGCAGCCCCAAATGTCGCATTCCCACCCTCCCGCAGGCGGGGAGGTACCCACCAGGTGTTTTCTGTTA
Organism: Fregata magnificens; assembly: GCA_013389945.1. NCBI lineage: Eukaryota > Metazoa > Chordata > Aves > Suliformes > Fregatidae > Fregata > Fregata magnificens. Next base: position 201,327 of record WAAD01027372.1, on the reverse strand, counting down.
TTTGTGCAACTGCATGAGCGGCCACGGACTAGGCGATCTTCCCTGAATGCGGTGGTGAAGAAACATATCCATTCCTTTTTTTTTTCCTGATTCTTTCTACTTTTTATACTTATTTTTTACTGTGTCCTCGGCTTGATCAGCTCCCTTTTTTAAGGGAAGCTGAAGTAACACGCTTGTCACTGTTTTGAAGCTTGCACATGAGGGTTTCCAGTCTGAAGCCCTATAGCCAGGCTGAAGCAAGAAGGACATGCTGTGAGGTGACATTCCTCTGAGAAGGGCAGCCTTCCTCCCGCCCGTGGGATCCTGCCCCGAGATCTTCCTGGGGCCCACCGCGGGTCTTCTTTGGTACAAGAAGTGGATCGACGGCTGCGTCCCTGCTCCGTGTGGCAGATGGTCACTGTCTTTCTCGGTTTGCTTGCTTGCATGTTTGGTTTTCTACCACCACATTTTAAAATGTCCCTGTCGCCTTTAGCCTTTCCAGCTACTCATTTTTAGCTTCGTTACTCGTGAAATATTCTAGAAAGTCCTTTGGCCTGGTTCAAAGTCTGTTAATGGCAGTGAGTCTTTTCATCAACTTCACTGGGTTTGAATAAGTCCTTGGCGCTTTTTTCTGTGTACAACAGAGTGTTATCAAAGGCTAATTTTTTAAATTTTATTTTTTGGTTGGGTGTGGAGCATGGGTCATGTTTTAAACTCCAGGTTCCTGTTCCATCTGACTGATTTTGCACATATAGCTGACTGTCCTAGGTTGCACATTTTATGTCTGCAAAATAAATAAGTAGGTTGCCTTTGTACCAGCTACCCCTGTTCCTCTCTACCAATGTGACTTTTTGCATGCACGGGAGAAGAGCTATGCTCCCTCTTACCAGCAGACAGACACCAAGAGACTGGGACAGAAACAGCCCAGTGTAAGCCCATCATTTTCTCCAGGCAGAGTGGTATTTTGCTAGTCCCGCACTCTGGGAGTTAGATAAAAAAGCAGTGGCAAAACCTTGATCTGAAAAACCAAGAGGTGTTGCTAGGAGAACCAGGAGAGAGTTTTAGAGCTAAATTCCTGAGGGTTTCTGCCCCCTCCATTGAAAAGTTTGGTTTGGGATTACAAGGTCTTGCACTGCTTTTTACTGTAATGTGGTACCAGGGAGCACAGCAGACCAGGTATATGAGCAATTTCTCCCAGAGCCGAACCTTTTCACAGTTGACTGTGCTGCTGGTGCCCAGTTCATCCTCAGCAAAACATCTGAGTATCGCATAGACATTTCCTATAGTGCAGTTTCCAAGATGGAGCTAATATAGCAGTGTAAAATATTCATGTACACTCAATAATACTATAAGCTTGACGTTCTTGTGTGGACCTTGTCAAAACATCTGAATATCTGACATCTTTATTATGGCAACCAACCTGTGTGGGGAGACACTAAAGCATTTGGACACTCAGATTTTGAATCTAAAGTATTTTGAAAAAGTTAATGAACTTGCCACAAGCAACACTGAAATGGGGTCTCTCGAAGTTGTAGCTAAACCTTGGCAGTTTTCTGCCTTTGGACTATCTCCTCACTCCTATTTTATTTGCTGTTTGTTTCTCACTGATCACAAAGCGAGTAGCAAGGAAGTCTGCTTTGCTCCTTTGGTGAGGAAGAAAAAGTCCAGGTTGGGTAATTTGGTTGACAAGCCTCAACCTACAGCTGTGCTGTGGAGCGCCCTCGTTACAGAGTATAATTTCTCCTACCTTGACCTTCAGAGGGTCCCTGCAAGGACTCTGTCTCCTGTTGGAGGAGAGGCCTGAAGGAGTTCCTGTGTGGGAAGATGAAGGTGAAATCACCTTCCCAGACTGTTTTGAGTATAATGGATGGTTTTACTTTTTGTTTCGTGGGCAACATAATGCATGTCACATAATGCACAGCAAATTTCAATAAATATCTGCATGAGATCAATGGAGAAAAAGCCAGGCCCGATCGAAATTTGCCACTGCATGGCTGAGAAATCTGGAGATCTTTCCCCAACGGAGGAAAGTTTCACTTAATGCATAGAAATTTGATGTCATATATTATGAGGAGGAAAAAAGGATAGGTTTGTAGATAATTGAATGAAGTGAAGGGAAATTTAGGGCCAGAAATGCTTTTGCCCTTGAACGTTCTTTTATCGTATTCCAAATAGGGACTTCGTGTCATGGACCTGTGAATACAAAGACTGCTTTTAAATCTCTACTTCTTGCATGACTGACACTTACAATTCAGTAACATCTTTCAAGACATCCTTTGTGCACATTTATTTCAAAATAATGTATTGAACCTGTAAAATCTTATTAGAATATTTTTGCTGCAATTACACTCCCATATTATGTGATCAACATTTAAGTTGATTGTCCCTTGTTTTAATATGACCTTATACCACGACAGCATAAATACAATGACAGTCACTATCTGAAATTAAAAAGCTTTTATACCATATACTGTGGGTATTTTGTTACATATTGATGGAGGGGATAGCTGATTGAAAAAGGAAAATGTGTTTTCTGGAAGAAAAATACAGAATTTGGAGCCTAGCAACGTTGCCTGGGGAACATTTAATAATGTTGCCATGCCTGCCACATACCAGGGAAATGAACTTCCCGGCTATGCCTAGAAACCCAGGATCGCTCCTTACCCTCCTTTTGTTTGCTTGCTTTATCTCTTTGACCATTGTTCTAGTTAGAAAAACATATTGCTTCAATCTTTTTTAGAAATCATTTAAAATGGAAGGAAATCAGGAGAAGGGGAATATCAGAACAGAGCAACCCACTCTCAGGAGTGGAGTCTCAGTTCAGGCCAATTTCCATTCCAGTTCCCTGGACAGCTTTATGGGGAAATGGGATGTTCTACTTCCATGGTTATCACCGCAGCAAAGGCAATGAAATACCCCCTTAAGAGGAGGTCAACAGAGTCCAGTATCAAGAGCAGGAGGTTTCAATGGAGAAGAGAAGATGAGAAAATTGAAATAAAGGATTGATTTCAAACAACAATGCCAGTGCTTCATACATATGACTGTCTTTCATCTAATGAAAGTACCTCATACAGAGGAAAAAATAATTCATAAACACAGCAGATATCTTGTGCGTGTGAACTAACATGAATTTCTCACATTACTCTGATCAGCTATCACCAGAAAGAGGGTATGGCTATCATAATGTTCTACTGTGAATTTTTCTTTTAAAATTTCTGGGACATTTTATGTGGTCTGAATGGTGGATATGCTGGGATCAGCAGTATGGACTGAAATATAGAGGAAATCAAACTAGTATGGAGTGGCCATTTGGAAGTATTTGGATGTGTGGATTAAGATTGCAAAAGTTGATATAGGCAAAAAGGGGATGTTTTGCCTTCAATTTTTTCTTTTGTGCATGTGGACACAGAATTACCATCACAAAAGGTAGACAGATACATTTGTGGATGGTATTAAATAGCTACGAAAACTATACCCCTGTTTAGAAAGGTCCATTTACACAGTGGTCTCAGCCTGATTTCTATTTGCTCACGTATCGCTCTTTGAACATAAAATCCTGTAATTGCTCCTGTGGTAGGAGCAAATTGGTGAACTCAGAATGGTCTATCCAAAATCAGAAAGCAGGAGCTGAAAATATTCGGTACGACTGTGGTATATTTTGTGTTATGAATGTACCACAGAGCCCTAAGACCGTTATGTACTTGTATCACTATTTTGACAGCAGCTGCTACATCTGGGTGGTAGGTAGGGTCTGCTCCTACCTACCTGCAGCTCCACCAGAGCCAAAGAATGGAAGTCTGATAAGAAGAGATGCATTGCTTTGTATGATAAAAGGTACTTTCTTTGTCTGGCAAACCACTCCTTTTGTATGCACATCAACCAGATGGCCATTTCAGTTTGTCTCCGGCTGTGAATCAGACAATATGGCAGAATTAAGGGAAAAGCAAAACCTTCCCCTCCACCCCTCCTCTCTGTACATAAAATTAGAAATCAACAACCTTTAGGGAGATTTAATTTTAATACTTCATTTCTTTGGTAATTTAGGGACTTTTGACTTGCTCAGTCAGTTACCGTGCATCACTCTCGTTAATGTGTGACTAGCTAAATGCTTAAGGACCATGAGACAGAAAAAAAGGGGGTAATGGATTAATTAACAAAAGAGGTGTGAGAGGCAGTTGTTATTAAAAAAAAAAAAAAAAAAAGGGTAATTTTGGTGCTTTGATTTGATACAAACTACATTTTTCATGGTGAGATTCCTGACGATGCCACATAGACAGTGATTGCAATTCTCTTCCATGTCATATCAAGAAGTCTGGGGTCTTGTTTAAATTAAAAAAAAGGAAGTTCTTTGCTGACAGTATATGCTGTTTTTTCCTACACTGGACATCATTCTGTGAATTTTGGGCAGCCACATCATTACCCTGCAGAACTTGCAGAGAATTTGGAAAACCAACCTGTTGTGGGACCAGGGGGTGAAAGGCAGCTACCCCGCTGCAGGCAGCTCCTACACATTTGGAGAATATTACATGCTCTTGGTATCTAAATTTGATGGGTTCAGCTGGAGAGGAAGAAACAAGGTGAGGAAAGAGGGCCAACAGAAATCTCACTAAAACTAAATGTCAAAAAAAGACTGAAAACTGCAACAGGAGCTCTAAGGACCTTGGCTGCTGGACTTCCAGGGCAGAAAGGTCTTATGAGGTTTACAGAGACCTACTGTACACAGCATGTGGTTGCTAACATAATTTTGAGCCTCCTGACACTGTTCATTTGACTTATTTGGCACAACTGTGTGGATAAAATTTGACAATAGCTAGAAAGTGACCCAAAGCCACTA